>JAHLJT010009419.1:216140998-216738829 GCA_031308135.1 Acheta domesticus
GGAGGTTGCCACAAGAGTCCTTGTTCTCGTCGGATGAAAAGTTTTTGAAAACTGGTCGGTCGAAATGTTGTCCTTTCGTGACACACAGGGGCGCTAGTGTCAATTTGCGTGTGTGTCTGAGGGCTAGCGCTGTTGGGGAGATGGCGAAGCTTGTGCACGCACTCAGCGCGCACGCATGCCCTTGGAGCCGGAGGGGCTCGGACAGGAAGTTGCCAAAAAAAATGCGCCTGGAATAACAGCCTCCGGCACGTTCGCAGTCGCCACCCCAATGGGGGCGGGACGCGCGGAGGGTGGTCCAGCAGGGGTGCAGGGGTCCAGCTGGGCGAGGCAAGGACTGCATTCCTCCGAACGACGCCACTCCGACCGATTTCAACTCACATATTTTTCAACACACTACACTGGTTGTTCAAATAATTGAGTATAAAGAATTGTGCTGCAAGGGTCCCCTGGGTGCAAGGAAATAAAAAATTCAATAAATAGTTTTAAGTTGGGACGTAACAATAATAATGTGAACAAATCGCTGCTAATGTAAATATTAACGACGTGAAAGACAAGTCAAGAAGTTACATTTTTGTAATTTTTGAAAAAGAAAAAAATACAGCAATATACTGTTTATGTCATGCCATAGAGTACAAAAAGGCACTATCCTAACTAAAAGTTTAAAGAAAAAATTTGGCGCAGGTTTTGAGAAAATCTGTTTTTTGTAATTTTTAAACATTTTACACATTGCACGCAATATTGCGCGGAAATTAGAAAAAGTATCTAATCCTTAATGAAAGAACTCACTGTGGCGAACAAATTTTATTTGAAGGAAGAATTTTTATCTTTAATTTTATAGTTTTAGGAAACTGCCGAGAAAATAATTTTTTGCAATTTTCAAAAATTCAGAGTTAAGCGTGAAATGAGGACACATGCCACCTTAATAACGGTAATTTATTCTTAGAAGAACTTTGAAGAATAAAATTTTGGGGTCGTTTTTGAGAAAATTTTGAAAATGTCCGGTGTGCTTCATTAAATGTACCCCCAAATTTTCAGGAAAGTTTTTCAAAATCTCAAAGCTTCGACTGGAGCCTGTGTGACACAGGTTTCTTCGATATGAAAAAAAATCTTACGTTTGGTTTAGGCGCTAGTAGTGTTCACAGACGAACGGACGGAAGGACGGACGGACAGACAGACAGACAGACAGAAAGAGGGACGGACAGACAGACGTTTTGTTTCAATTAGTTTTTCGAGATCAAGGACCTACAAACGGAATTCAGGCTACACCACGTGTTAGGGGATTTTTTTTAAATTTAGCAATGGATTTATCCACTTTTTAGTTCTGAGGGCCCGTGGGCCAATTTCTTTCTGCCGAAAATCTGCCATTTTTTCGCGCAGCATTACATAACTTTCCCTGTACTATGTATATACTGATGTACATGGGAAAGTAAAAAGTAATGAAAGGTTTTCAAAATCACAGAGCTTTGAGTGAGACCGACAAGGATTTATTCAGTTTGAAAAAAAATCTTACGCGTTGTTTAGGCCATGGGTGTCCAACTTGCAAGCCCTTACTGGCCACAACTCAAACATTTAATACGGTTACGGGTCATATTTTCATTATTGCAGCTATCCTCACGTGCCCCAGTATTGTTGATAAATAAATAAATGTCTTTATTTGTGGCGAGGCTCAGGCCATTTACCCTGCTCTTCCGCCTAACCACTTTCAAAATTGTATTACATTAGTGCTTACTAGAAGGAGGTCATTCAAAGAAAAATACGTACGCAATTTGAGTGAAAAGTTTCTCACATCGAAGACAGGAATGAAAGTGAGGGAGGAGGAAAAAAGTTGGTGGAGGAGGAATGCTGTCACAGCATTTGTATGTTTAAAGTTATCAATTTCGAGTTAGGAATGTAATTTAAGAATTGATCCCAAATATATAAAGTTAAACACTACGAGATTTTACTCAAAATTTAGAGAAATTATCTTTCTGTGACTAGGCAAGTTACATATTGAAGTGGATTTGATAGAGATTGTTTAAATCGGTGAAGTATTAATATGTACTTCTAATTGTTTCAAAGAGGTTTTAGTAGAGGCTATGATTGCGTACGTATTTCTGAAATACTCCTAAATGAAAAACTAGAAATGGAGGGAGTCTCGTCAGCATACAAGCGAAAACACATCAGGTCAAAAGTTCAGGTCCTAAGAGAAACGGAGAACATTGAAAGATAATGGTAGAATGATTTTACGTGTATTTCATAATAGTAATAATAAGAAAAATGGCAATAATAAAATAATGTATTATCAATCTATTTAGTAAAAAATATAATTAAAAACGTGGAAAAAACGATTGATGTCGGCAGTTTGCCCGGGTGCCTTGGAATGGAATCATGCCCGGGTGGGGGAATGGAATCATGCGTGATATCAGGCCGTACCATTGCATATCCAAGTGAAACACATCGAGAAGATTTTGAATTTCTACATTTACTGGAGGAGAAAAGTCTGTAAGTCGAAGCCTGTCTTCACATGAAGGGAGAGTTGACCACGTCAGGGTGCGTGCGATCGGAGCAATTTTCTCGCCCGACCTGGACGCAAGGGACTTGCGTGGGCCACATAAACGGTACCGGCGGCCACACGCGGCCAGTTGGTCGGCCCTGGTTTAGGCGCTAGTGTTTTTCACAGACGACAGACAGACAGGCGGACGGACGATTTGGACAAACAAACAAGAAAGAAACAGAACAAGAAAAAAACAACACTTTTTCGGAATCAGGAAACCCTAAATCGTTGAAATCTCCCAATTCCATTTTCCGCAGCAATTTATAACTTTCTCTGTACTATGTATATTACTCAGTATATAAGTACTTATTATTATTATTATTATTATTATTATTATTATTATTATTAAAGCTATAACATTCCTATCCACGGCGAAGTTGAATTGTTTTTCCTATGAATCATTTACAATTCTGTTACACAGATATATAGCCCTCTAGTTCTCAACAAAACCTGTGATTTTCCTGTAGCACTATTTTCACAGTTGAACAATAGTTTTGTTAGACACATTTTCATGTTTCACACTCATCTTAAAATGTAGTATTCACACTTATATTGATATACATCTTTTTACAAAAATTATTTTCTTTCTATAATATCTTTTCTCACTTCTTTCCACTTCACCCTGTCGTATACGTACGTATACAAGATACACATTACGTACGTATGAAAGAAAGTAAAGGAAAGGAAAAATGTTACTCTTTGAAGTTACAGAAGGAAGGAGAAGAGAATAAAGAATCCTACTTCCTTCGCGTGTCCGTGACGTCAGCTGCTTTCTCGCGTAACCGATGTAAGTTCCCACTGCGCTGGAGATTTTCATCAGGACGCAAAGGTTTCGGTGTCATGCAGATTGATGTAACAGGAATGTATTCGGAAGAGAAATGTGAACGACTGTTTCGCGTGCTTTCGTTTCGTAAACTGACTTACGGTTCTTTTGCTTACTAATTGAGTCAAACCTTCCTCTCACGTTACACTTCTACGGCCTCGGGACACGCCTCCTCGCCGCCAGTCAACTCCGTCACACAAAAACTAGTTAACATGCGTTTCATTCCCACTGCACCCATTCTGTTGAATAATAATAATAATTTTTAATAAGATTTCTTTGTTCCGTTCTATTTTAGACATTCTAATACTACAATTTGATAATCAAAAGGTTAATAAAAGACCATATTTTAAGTTTGGAAATTTTATTGAAATGTGTTTTTTTATGTTTTTTCAATCATTTCTTTCTCTCGATGTTTCGAGGAGCACTTTTCCTCTTCTTCAGGAGTCTAAACTTAGCACATATGTCATTCCTGCTCCTTTACAATATGTCATTAGTTGTAAAAATTACCAACAGAATTTTAGAAGGAATGACGTGTTAATTTAGACTTCTGAAGAAGAGGAAAAGTGCTCCTCGAAACGTCGAGAGAAAGAAATGATTCAAAAAAACATAAAAAAACACATTTCAATAAATTTCCAACTTAAATATGGTCTTTTATTAACCTTTTGATTATCAAACTGTAGTATTAGAATGTCTAAAATAGAACGGAACAAAGAAATCTTATTAAAAGCCAAAGACAGTCAGAAGATATTGAAATAATAATTTGTATTGCCATCTTGATTTACAGAGATAATATGCATTAAATTTTCTTGGAATGACTAACCATCGACAATAAGTTGTAGTTATTGTTTATTATTTATTATCTGTCTACTTCTACTTATTAGTATTTTTTGTGTGGCGTGTTTTTGAAATATGTGTGTGTGTGTGTATATATATATATATATATATATATATATATATATATATATATATATATATTGAAGTGAGAATACAGATGCCCTCTGACGTGTTCAAGAGCCGTCCTCCATTTTGGAGCAATAGAAGCACAAAGGCAGGACGAGCACGGGGTGTTGCCGCGCGCCCGCCGGTCGGTTAAGGGAGAGACAAGCCGCCCGCCCCTTGTCACTGACTGTGTGCACGCTTGTGAATACCAACTCCAGATGACTAACGTGGTGTGCGGGTGTGTGTTCCAGGCGACGGCCTGCCTCTCGCTGCTGTGGGCGCACGCGCTGGCAGCGGAAGCCGATGAGCGGTAAGCAAACCAAGTCGCTTAGTTCAGTTTAGTTGGTTAAGTTAATGCCTTATCTTACGTGGCGAGACTCGGGCCACCAGGTCCGCTCTTCCGTCTGACCACACAAATTTCGCTACGCTCCTTTCCCCACCTAGCGGAGAAAGAAGGTACTATCTCGGGCGACGAAACAGGCGGCTTGAATTTATATCAGAGGCTTCATTTAGGCTTGATCTTTTATATGCAGTAAATCTACTACATGTGACAGCCGGCTTTACCTCCCCTCCGATGGCAGGCAGTACGAAGGATTTTTTCGCTTTGATCGGGTTTGAACCCGCAATCTTGGGTACAACAATCCAAACGCTGACCGTTATACCACCCAATCCACATGCTTAAGGAGCCGCAAGGGTCTCTCTTTCCAATGCTAATGTGAGGAACATTTTCTCAGAAACTATATAATTTACACACTTGACTTTTTTGTGAGTGTAGATTCACTTTTTATAAGTACTTTAACGACGCCGTTTTTTAAAAGTGTAACTAGTTTTGAAATATCCGTTGTAATCGGTTTTGTCCTTTAAAATACTAACATTTTATACGAATATTGTCTGAAGTATTAACAATTTAAAAAACCGCCCCTTAAAGTGTATAAACGGGTGTGCTACATGCAGTGTTAAATTGGGGCATTCTCCTATTGGTAGTTTTTTAGGAAATGTTCCCTAGGGTGAAAATTTTTAACTTAAGAGAAATGGCTCCTAAAGTTTACAGTGCATGCATGATCCTTACGCTGAGGATACACAAACACCGATATTTTGACGCTATTAAACCCTCAATCATAAAAGTTTATCCAACTGTAGAAAGCAAATATGAACTGTTTCTCGCAACAAAAGCAGAAAACAACAATCACATATTCAAGCAACACTAACCTTCAAATATTAATTTTTTTTCGTCACGTTCGGCATTTTTGCCTTTCAAGGGTGTTTACATCAGAGATGTGCCGTAGACTACAAGTTTACGTCTAAGCATGTTTTCTACACGTAATCCACGTGTAGTCTACTTGACTCTTTTTACGTGTAGACTACGTAGACCATGTATTCTGTGTAGATTATTTATTTGTCCACATCGAATGACCCAAAAGAAGTTTACAATAAGTAGTAATAGTACAAGCATGTTTAATGTAATATAAAAATAATTATTTACGATTCAGTAAGTCAAAAAAAAATATACCATTCCTGATGAAGAAAAGACAACCTCCGTATCCATCTCAAGAAACCAGTAGGAAATTGTTCAACTTGCACTCCTTTAGTACTCCTTTAGATGTGATCCAATCAACTTCCAAAAATTGTGATCCAATAATTATAAATACATTTTGGCTTTGGGGGCGGATCCTGAACCTCTTAGATTCGCCCCTGCCCCACAAAAAAGGTATACTATATTATTGTCTACATAGATTACCTTTGTCTACGCAATGTCCGTTGCCTACGCGTGGTTTACGTGTAGACTTACGTGTTACGACGTAGACTATGGTTCTTTACGCGTAGACGCACATCACTGGTTTACATACGATTTCTAGAACACAGGATGAACCATCCTCAGGTCTGCCAATACACTTCCTGTATAGTTTGTTACATAGGAAAAAATTAGTTTGTTATTTAATTGTTGGTATTTTGTGCGTGTGTGAGAATGTAATAAAGACAAGAGAGCGAGATAGAAACAGATTATATTTTCAGATAGTTAGGGAGGCTTGAAAATGTCTTTAGGGTAGCGTGAGTGAATTCTCTGTGGTTGTCTAGGTGGTAAGTTGCTGTAGCTTAGGATTCTGCTAGTAACTCATAGGTTTTTGAAATTTTGGTTATGTAGTCTTGAATAGATTCTATTTTTTGATTCTCTATGTAGTTGTTCGTTACTTATAAACCACGGAGCTTTAGTTATTTTTTTTGAGACACTTATTTTGCATACCTTGGAGTTTGTGACGTGAATGGTGACGTGAATTTTATTGACCATAGATGGTGGGGTCAATAATGGCACCACACATTTTTGAGATAAGTCACCGAGTTTAGTTTGAGTACCAATGATTTTAGTGCTTTTACAAGCTTCATTTTGAACTTCGTTGATGACATAAGAAATCATTAGCTATCATCAAACGTTACACTCGAAAATGGACAGGAAGCCTATAAATATTATTTAACATCAACAAAAAACTAATTATTTAACTATTTCATTATTTTGACAATGTCTAAAAATTAGCTTCACCGCATTCCTGGCAAACAAGATATCTACAGGTTTGACACCGGATGGTCATAGGAAACGTGGGATAAAGAAATTTGTTTTGGTTTTAGACACAAGGCACACCTCTTTCTTTTTAAATTTGAAGAATTTCCAGTATGTTGTCGGTCTGGAATTTGCTTCTTTTTCATTCTTGCTAACAGAAGCCGCAGCTCTCTTGATAAATATTCATTTAAAGCCTTTGATTCAGATAGGGCTAGTTCTCTAGCAAGTATGAAATTTCTTTTTTTACTATTTTGTCAAGTGCCTACGTATGTATCATGCCTACATGTGTATGTATCAATCATATACGATCAGAATGTTGACTGGAAGCTTTGAAAGTTGAACGGGCGATCCTGACATAGAACTCGCGCAACTTTTCTTGTCCGATGGATTGAAGAATTGCGGGTACAGTGGGGGTATTAGTTACGAAATCGGCTAGTATATTTTACGAAGCAATGGCAATCTCTGGGAATCAATCATGCCTTCTCAACTTGCTCAATAATTTGCGTTCTAACTTCCTCATGAATTTTTTGGACAAAATCACAGACAGATCATCTAGTCTTCCACAGAAAGTAGTTTCTATTTCGCGCCAGTGAAGATATGTTTGGAATATTGTCATCAGTGCTCACTACGAGCTTTTGCCTTCAACTCTTTGTTGTGCCAGAGAGGGGGAAGCAAGGTCATCGGTTAAGAAGAAACACGCGATTTATATCTGGAACGTTAATGGTGATGTAGGGACAAATATCGCACCAGGCGTAAAAGCAGTACTTTGTCTAATAACCAATACAGAAATACATAACGACTGCTGCGGCAAGGAGGCTCTTGGCAACTGGTAGGAAGGTATCGAAAAAGCTGCCAGCTTTCGCGGATAACATTTAATTCTGTATTTCAAAGCGAATACAATCATCGGTGCCAAAGATTCCACGTCACCATTTGAGGGTTAACGGGGGCGGGGATTATCTACGCTAGCATTTATTCCTTAAGGGAATATTTTTTAAGGTCTTCATTTCTACGAACACTTCACTGTTATCACTATTTTTCAAATGAAAGGTCAATATTTGACTAATAGCAATCTTTAATGTTGCGATAAACTTCATACGTATACCAACTCGTTACAACATGTCATTCATCATCTTTTTCTCACATAATTAGTACATAGTTACGCAGTTACATGGAAACGCCATCTCTCTTCTTTTCCCATGTCTCGTGTACCACCAACATAACACCAACTAGGTGCACGTAGGCAATCATCATAAGTAATATCACGAGAAGTGCTGAGATAGCCGGTAAATCCACGACTCGCGTAGCGAGGGCTGAATTTACCGGCTAGCACAGCACTTCGAGTGATATTTAGTGCGACTATTTCACGAATAAAGACATTACATGAATCGAATGGATCATTTAAATCACAGGAATTACGAAAAAAAAGTATTACTCAAAATTGCTACCGGAATATGTGGAAATTTCATGCAGCTCAGAGTTATCACTGCCTCCTGGAATAACTTATAATCAAGTAACCTTCGAATAACAGTTTAATGCAGAAAATGATTTCAAATATGTTTCGATTTTATGGTAATAAACCTTTAAAAAACAATTATAAAAATGCTACTTACAAGATCATTCATTTAAAAAAAACTATTAAAATTGTAGGAAGTTGAATTTTCCAAGTATTTGTCTTCCGTGGAAGTATTTGAAATGGAAGATGTACAAGCTGAATTAGCAGCGGAATTCGTCAATTTCGAATGCATTGAACACACGTTGTACTCATTAAAGAATATGCCTGAATAATTCCGCCTAATCTTCGCATATTAATTGCCTAAAATATGTGTAATTTTTCATTTGTAGTTTGTGCTGTCCATTTGTATTTTCTTTCTTCACAAACTTCTTGAAATTGCTTCCAGGTGCTTTCCCTGTCCCTTTCGATGTTTTTCGGCACTGAATGTTTAATAATAGATTATATTTTAGAGTTTTAAACATTACCAAAATGACACATTTTAATATTATATTGATGCGCACAAGCTATTTTGGACCGGAAACAATTGCTATCGTTATCTTCAAAAGATAAACAAGTTGATTACAGCGGAGTGCAAAGGTAAACAAAGTTATCATAAATGGCGATAGATCTCTGGAGTTGGTTTAATTTGAATATATCCTTGCTTAGCATTGGTCACTTACGACACGGGTGGGCATGAGTGAAATAGTCATACGTAATTTTAAGGCCTAATCTGGTTTGTGTGCGTTGGTTAATATTGTGTCAATTTTGAACATCTGCATATATACTCTACTTGTACTAGATTTTTACTGATACAACTTACGAGCGAGTGGTTTCAGAGGTGTTATGAAAATTCTTTCGAAGTGTTTACCTAAAAAGAATAGTACTTGTACAAGGAACCTTTGCTACCGAAGAAAGGGAGAAAGAAAGAAAGAAATACAGAACTTTTTATAAATAATTCATATAGTGTTCTTATATATTTCACATTAAGGTGAAATGATGTTAACACCTAGTGTCGTGAATATTAGTGTAAAAAAGCTCCCATATGACTATCACTGAGTTTTGAATTCGTTTCACTGCCGATTAATTTGAATATAGGACCAATGAAAGGGTTAGTTTGATACTAGTTATATGTAATTTTCTTTCAGAATTCTATTTTAGTATTACTGAACTTCAATATCAAAACGTTTGGCAGAGAATTTATCACAAAAATGCTCTTGAAACAAAAAAGCAAATAAAGCACGCAAATGCCGTTAGAAAGATTGATTGGCTGATTTTTTTCTGATTCCGGGTGCGTCAACTACAAAGGTCATTAGTCCCGTAAGTGTAGTGAGTGCTTTTCATCGGGAGGCGGCGGTGATCTTTACCCGCTGGATGACGAGATACGGCGCCGACCTACCGTAGACTAGCGGGGATTCCCAACTGTCAGGTATCTCCCACCAGCGGGGCACCGTCCAGCTGGGACAAGCTCTAAGTTCCGACCGGTCTCCCGGCATGTGTGATAATGTAGTGCATGTTAGAGTAAGTGTGTGTATGTATGTGTGTGTGTAAGGAGTAAGGATAGGACAAGAAAGAGGAAGGAAGGATTGCGCGCGGTCCGTGGCCCGTTTGTTAGGGTACTGCTCCGGCATTCGCCTGGTGTTGATCGGAGAAACCACGGAAAACTACCAATGAGAACAGCCGTCCGCTAAAATTCTTCTCCAGAGAGCGACTGAACTCGACCTAGCTGCCAAGCCAGTGGTGAAATCCTGCCGCTCAGAAGGGGTGCAGTGACATCAGTTGATGCCCTGAGCCACCTCTCCCGGTAGAAGGCGTGTGGAAGTGCTGAGCGGAGGCTTGGCCGTGGAATGGCGCGCGGTGCGTCGGAAGCCATCAACGGAAACCGCCAGTGCTGCTTCGCGCAACCGGTCGCACGCGGCACAGATAACGCACGCCGCCCCCGCCCCCCCCCCGGCCACTTTCTGTCCACTTGACTCTCTCGGCCGCCGCCCTCATCTCCGCTCCACTCCACTCGGCAGCAGCAGGCTTGGGCATTACTGAAACACTTGTATTGTAAACACATTTGGTATTTGAAAACCTGATTTTTTTTGTTTTTTGTTTTTGGGGCATGTATTTTAGCGATGTATTAAAATACATAAAATGCTGTATTTAAAATAAATACTTAAAATACTCTAAATATATTGCAGGTAACTAGGATAGTTTCTTTTTCATTCTGCTGGTGAATGAACCTCATTGAAACCAAAATAAAAGCTCCATTCAGGTGTTGAACTTGAATTTTATTCCTTTTTAAATGATAAATCTAAATCAATGAAAACTTATCCAACATTAAAAGCAGCGTTTACTCCTTATAACAGTAGTGTATGTTCATCAGCGCCAGTTCATCAACTGTTTTCATTTGCGAGTTTTATACATTCCCCAACTAGGGGCTTAGTGTCTGATGATTTGTTTGAAAAACTAGGCATTTTAAAAGAAATTCCGTTCATTTGAGTTAGACATATTTTTGATATCATTTTATATTTGAAAGTATTTTTATGAAAGTATTCGTGAAAGTTTTCTGTATTTGAAAGTGTTTAGTTTTTGCTCAGAAATGCATGACTGTCAATTAGTATTTTATTGTAATTGACAATTACAAAATACGGTTGCAACGAAAAAGTTCTCATGAAAAAATATTGTATATACAGTATTTTGAGTATTTCAAGTATTTTAAGTACTATGTGTTTAGTCAAGTAAAACCTAATATATTTTGCATGTGTATGTAAATACTTATTTACAAAGTGTTTTTGACGAAGTATTTAAATCCTAAATTTAAAGTATTTGCCCAATCCTCCTCGCGAGTCAAGTGAGAAACGCTTTTGAAGGCAACGCTTTTGAAGCATTTAGCGAAAATCTTTACCGTTTGTCAAAGTAATACCAATTCAAATGCAATATTTTCATAATTAGTATCTACACACAACGTCACGAAAATTGTGATAAATATTTTTTTACTTCTCGGTGACCCCGCCCACTCCCTCGACTACCGCTCTCATCTCGACCAGGGCCCTTCAATTCCCTTATAACGTGGTGGAGACCATTATAGTGGCGCACTGTCCTGTAGCACCTTCTTACAGGAACTAAAATACGAACTGCCGCCAACGATACTTCAAACGTGTGTGGCTGCTACGTAGGTTCGCATTACGTTCAAGCAGGCGCGTAATGCTACAAAAAGATAGCGTCGATGTTCCCGCTTTCCTCAGCGGTGTCTTATATGTATATATTTTGAATAATTGAACATTTAGAAGGCACTTTTCGTATTTGTCACAGTTTAGCCAATTTTTAGGTGTGGATGTTGGCGAGCCTGTACCCGGTGCTACTAGCGCCTCCTTTATTTATTTATTTGTTTATTTATTTACGTGAAAAACAGTTTAGTGTGTGTGACGAGCTATGGGGAGAAGTGAAATTTGTGCACGTTTTCATAATTCTGTGATCTCTATCCTAAACCATATTCTAGTCCAATTTTGAATACAGAAAAAGAGCGTTTTTTTTCCAAGTTTTGTTGACAAAATATTCGCTCCTATATATTGTAATAAAAGCAATTTTCAAAGGTAAATTAGCTATGAATTTGTGCCCGTAACCCTCATCATGTTCTTCATGAAGGAATAATACTTTTTGCCGCGACAATAGCAGCACCTTCGATCTTTATCCCGGTTTTGATGGAGAGTTGCAGGGCCCTGATCTCGGCTACGGTTCTTGGCGCGCAGACGCGCGCCACTGGTCCAAACGCGCAGACGCCGCCCCAGTTTCGGCGCGCGCGCGACCGCCGGAGGGGCACCGGAGGCGACGCCCCCCTTCCCCCCCCCCCCGGCGCGGAGAAACCGCCGCCGACGCGAACCGGGCGGGCGGGCGGGCGCGTCTCCTGGCCCGCGGGGCCGCGAGCGCAGACTGCGCCATTACGCGCCCCCCCCACTGGACCTCCGACGCGCCCACCGCCAAAAAACGCGCCGCGCTGGACCCGGAATCAGATCTTGTGGGACACCGCTTTACTAGTTTCACAGTACATCCCTCCACATCCGCGAATTCGCTGTTCGCGAGTGCCGAACATTCGCGATTAGAGAAATGCTACCGGTTTCAACATTCGCGATTGCGTCTTGTGGTCGTACTGCCATACCGGGAGAGATGGCTCAGTGCCTCAACCTGATGTCACTGCAGACCCTCTGACCGGAAGGTCCTAGGACCCCACTCCCGACCGCAGCAGGATTTTCGACTCTAGCTTGTCAGGTAGGTCGACTTCAGTCACTGTCTGGAGGAGAATTCTAGCGGCTGGCTGCTCTGATCGGTAGTTTTCCGTGGTTTCTCCCATCACCACCAGGCGAATGCCGGAGCAGTACCCTCACAAACGGGCCACGGGCAGCGCGCGATCTTTCCTTCCTCTTCCTTGTCCTATCCTGACCTTTTATACTGACAAACATACATGCACTACACTATCACACATGCTAGGAAACCGGTCGGGAGCTTACAGCTTGTCCCGGCTTGGGCGGTGCTCCGCTGGTGGGAGATACTTGGTTGAGGGGAAAATCCCGCTAGTCGACGGTAGGTCGGCGCCAGATCTCGCCATCCAACGATGGGAAAAGATCATCGTCGCCATCCGAGAGAAAAAACACGCACTACAATTACGGGACTAATGACCTAAGCGGTTGACGCGCCCGGAAACACGAATCAATCAATCAATCGTATTACTTTTTTCTGAAAGCGAGCCCTTTTCATTTCCTTTATCAGCGTCATTTGGGAAACGAACTCGGCAGACGTCGCAGCGTGAAGTTTCACTTTCTGCAAAAATGTCAAAGTTGAAATGTCAATTCACGTTAACAGAATAACACAATTGTAAAATAATTCAATTCAGTTGCGTCAAATTGGACGTAAGGGTTTAGGCCATATGAATAGAAAAAGCATTCAAGATCTGTGCAACTCTGATTATAATGATCTCATTGAAGAGCAGCTTCTGGAAATCATAATCGAAAAAAATTTCTTCCAACCTAATGTTGAAGAAACGGAAGAGAAGCAGGGTCCTAGAGGAACTTGAATGTCAAATCTGTTAATGGCCTTCTAAAACTTCAGCGGAATAGGGAAATAACTTCGAAATTTAAGAAAGAAATGCAAGCAGCCACTCTTACGTTTTGGATATTACAACAACGAGGAGGACGATGAAACAAAAAAAAATACCGAATCCTATATCTAATCACTTTCAACTTTGAAATAACTTTCAAATATTCTTTTATTTCTTCTCTTTGTGATGTTAATTACGAATTCTGTTTGTAGTAGCCCTTACTCAGTTCTACCGCAATTTTTTATCAGATTTTTTTTCTTTCCAGTTTTTATCGAGGAAATTAAGACACCTTTTCTCATTAAAAGACAGACTCAACATTCGCGGATTTGGCGTTTGCAATGCTTTTTGGGAACCTGACTCTCGCGAATGTTGAGGGATTACTGTAGAACTTTTCTTTTCGAGCGCTGCCGGACCCGGCCGAACATTCGCACAGATACCTAGGTACCTCCAACCAGACGGACGGGCTTACACGACGTCTCACACGAACTTCTTCCGAAAGTGGCTCGGATGCGACGGTGCCGAAAAACATTCGCATCGCTGCGGCCGGGACCCAAAATCAGACTTCTGGAACACTTACTTAGTACAATAGATTTTGGCATTTAAGATATGTGCATTTGTGTGTACATCTCACAACACCAGGTTTCTCCGATCAACACCAAGTGAATGCCGGAGCTATACCCTAACAAACGGGCCACGGACCGCGCGCGAACTTTCCTTCCTCTTCCTTTCCTTCCCCTTACACACTTACACTAACATGCACTACACTACCACACATGCCGGGAGACCGGTCGGGAGCTTACAGCTTGTCCTGGCTGTGGCAGTGTCCTGCTAGTGGGAGATACCTGGTTGAGGAAAACGCTGCTAGTCGAAGACAGGGCGGCGCTGGATCTCGCCATCCAGCGGGGGAAGATCACCGCCACCTCCCGATGAAAAACAAGCACTAGACATATGGGACTAATGTCGTTAGTTCACACGTCCGGAATCACGAACAATCAATCCATCATTAAGAACACGACATCGGCGAATAGATTGTGTAATTGGCACAGATTGAAAACAGGCACACTGACATAAAAAGAAAAGAGAGAAGAAGAATAGGGTAGGATGCTAATAGGTAGAAGTAATATGTGAAGAATGACGGTGCTACAATGCATAACTATTTTAATAGTGTTCTGGAAATTGTATAAATGATGGAAAATTATTGAAATAAAATTCTTTGGTTTGCAGTATGTGTGATGTACAATGTCAAGAAATTTCAACAAGAAAAAATAGAACAAAATAGAAGTATATAAGTTGATGCTCCAAAGCATTTGACAGTCGACCCTTCATCTGCTTCATGAACGCTTCTCGAATACAGAATCTTAACCCTTTTGCACTCGTAGGGTATATGTGACGTGCCACCTATGAATGCTCTCTGCGGTCGGAGGTTTCTGAACACTGCGAAGTCCTACAACTCGTAAGGCATGTCTAAGATGACAATGGAAAAAGGCTGCACAACTGGAAGCCGATACACGACATTCCCTCATTCCAGCTCCTTTTCACATTATTGCGTCAGCATTGTTTGAATATAGAATAGTAGGTACGATCTATTCAACAATGAAAACTTTATTTTACATACCAGGAAAATACGTGTTCATCTGTGGCATGCCCTACGACTGAATTGGGGATTTTTGTGTGGCATCCGAGACATGCCCTACGAGTTGTAGGACGTGTCACATTAAGTACTGATACGAGCTAGTAGTCATCATTTTTGTGCATCTCTGACATGCCGTACGAGCTGTAGGAGGTGTATTACGAGTGCAAAGGGCTAATTTGTTTCGTCGGTGCATCCTTCCAAAGAGTGGCACTGAAAGTCTTGTGCACTTCTTGTGGCGGTGTTTCTTTTATATTTCCATTGAATCGCCACATTTCCAATTCAATGAGCACTACTATTCTTTTGGACCAACTTCTCCTTTACTAATGAGAGGGTACGAGGCACTTGTACACGCACGGCAAGTAATTTTATTATATATTCTTGAGAAATATTCACGTAAACATTCTTCCTACGATTGAAGCAGTGATGAGTTTTAAAGGCTTACAACTGATTGCTATTAGATACCGAGAAATTTAATCCAAACCATAATGCAAAATAGTATTTAATGAGATATTTCTTGCTCGTAATAAACATGCAAACGTAACAAGCACGATGAAAATAGTTTAATAACTTTATAATTATTATTCCTCTAAATCACGACTTAAGATGTTATGTGTCGGCTGAATATAAAATCTACTCCAGGTTGCAACCAGCTACCTAAGGAGCAGATCTAGGGACTATCGGTGCCTCTACAATACTTTGCGAAAAATGTGGGCTGTTCCAAATAAAGCTATTTCTTGCACTTCCCAGTCTTTTGGATTACCTGGGAGTTTAGACAAGTTCTTACTCAAATTTTGCGGAACAAATCCCAGAGCTCCGATAACTATCGGGACGACCTGTGCTTTTACGCCCCACATTCGGCTGATCTCGATTTCCAAACTCTTGTATTTAAGACGTTTCTCTGCTTCCTTGGTAACGACGTTTTGATCGCAAGGTACAGCAACATCCACAAGTAAACACGATTTGTTCTCCAAATCCCGGATGACTATATCCGGTTTGTTTGCTGCTATTGTGCGATCATTTTGAATTTGTTGGTCGTACAATATCGTACACAATCCAACAGACGTCTCCGGTTTCGGTGAGTGTTCGTATCACTTGGGGCATGTGTTTGGGGCAAGTAACCTGGTACTCCACGACTTCATACTAGCCTTGCAAAATTCATTAAGTCTAGGATGAAATCGATAGATCTCCAGGGTCTTCAAAATCCAATCGTGTGGTACACTATCGAAGACCTTTTGGTAGTCAATCCAAGCCATGCCCAAATTACGTTTGCGTTTCTTTACATCATTCAAAATGACTTTATTCAGTAGCAAGATTTCCTTACAGCCATAAGAGCCTTTACGACATCCTTTTTGTTCAGCTGGTATTAGATAATTCTTATCTAGATGTCTGTACATTTTGTCAGCTATGGCTGCAGTGATAACTTTGTCCAGTACTGGCAGACAAGTAATTGGCCTGTAGTTCTTCGCCAAAGACCTGTCTCCCGCTTTGGGTAGCAAATACGTGATGCCGCGTGTGAGCCATTCGGGGAGTTCCTTAGGGTTTTCAAAAATTTTATTAACAGCCTTTGCTAGATGAGAATGTATTGCTGTTAATTTCTTAATCCAATAAATCTGGATCTTATCAATCCCGGGGGATTCCAGTTTCCCATGTTCTTAATTGCTTGGAAGAGGTCCTCTTCCGAGAATTGGTGAACATCTTCCACTGTTTCTACAAGTTCATCGGCAGCATCAACTTCAGATTGAAGCCAAGATGCGTCTTTGTTGTAGGATCTGCTCTCCTCCCAGATTCCTGCCCAAAATGCTTCGACGTCATCTTTGGAAGGAGTAACAGCTTTGCCATTCGGTTTTTGATTCAGATTGCGATAGAAGCTCTTCGCGTCTGTTTCAAACAACCGGTTCTGTACACGCAAATCTATTCTACGTTTGTAGCGTCTAATTCTTTGAGCCCATGCTTGAATTTTATTATTATTAATGATTATTATTATTACTCAACATCACGACTTACGATGTTATGAGTTGGCTGAATATAAAATCTTCTCCAGGTTGCAACCAGGTACCTAAGGAGCAGATCTAGGGACTGTCGGTGCTTCAACAATACTTTGCGCTAAATGTAGGCTGATCCAAATAAAGCGATTTCTTGCACTTCTCAGTCTTTTGGATAGCCTGGGAGTTTAGACAAGTTCTTACACAGTCATTACATATTACATTATTATTATTATTATTATTATTATTATTATTATTAATAATAATAATTTTCAATCCTTTTTAGGACATGTTAATAAATATACAGTTCCCCCTCCGTACAGCCGCCTCTGCCGGGTCCACACAGTGTTCCGGTTTTCAAATAATGTCGGAGACCTTGATTTCAACATCTCGACGCAAACTTTTTATTTGCGAATGGCCCTACCCTATCCCTGCCCCAGGTCTCATCAGCAACCTCAGATTCCCGAAAAACTCGCTCCGCGCCGCCGCCGCCGTCATTAACACGTGGCCAGCGCTGGTGCTCCGCAGGGCGGAAAGCGGGCCACTCGCCCACTCACTCGCCCGCCCCCCCCCGCCCGTTAGGGATGGAACAAAAACATCCATGTTTTCCACCAGAAACATCGATTTGCTTTCCATGTTTTCTTCACATCGATATTTTCTTGCAAAAACATCCATGTTTGAGGTTATTATTCACGCAATGCTTTATTATGTTTTATAAAGAACGTTAGATAATATTTATGGTATTTTGTATGGCATGTGTAGAATATTGATTAAAAGATTAAAGAGGTAAAATAGCGAATCACGATGTTCTTTAATTTTAATTTTCTTCTTTAAATTCAATAATAATTTTATTATCATAGTAGCCTACTACTAAACCCTTTAGCGATGTATCGAAACATCGATGTATCGCCCTCTCTCCCGCCGCCCTGTCGCTGTGTCGCCCTCTCGCCCGCCCGCCCTCTCGCCCTGTCGTCCTCTCGCGCTGTCGCCCTCTCGCCCTGTCGCCGTCTCGCCCTGTCGCCCTCTCGCCCTTTCGCCCTGCCGCCCTCTCGCCCGCCCGCCCTCTCGCTTTGTCGCCGTCTCGCCCGCCCGCCCTCTCGCCCTGTCGCCCTGTCGCCCTTTCGCCCTGTCGCTCTCTCGCCCTGTCGCCGTCTCGCCCGCCCGCCCTCTCGTCCTGTCGCCCTGTCGCCCTCTCGCCGTGTCGCCCTCTCGTCCTTTCGTCCTGTCGCCCTCTCGCCCTGTCTTCCTCTCGCCCCGTCGCCGCGCTGCTTCCGGAGGTGAAACGCGGCCGCCGCCGGCTGCGCGCGGGCAACAAGCGGCGCTGGCGAGCGCGCAGGCAGGCAGGGCGGCGCGGCGCCCCGGCCACTCCTGCGCCGCCGCCCCCAGCAGGCCGTGCGGAGCGGGTGCTTGGACGGATTGTTCGTGTTTCCGGGCGCTTCAGCGACAGAGCTCATGAGTCCCGTCAGTGTACTGCGTGTTTTTTCATCGCGAGGTGGCGCTGATCTTCCCCATCTGGATGGCGAGATCCGGCGCCGACCTACCGTCGATTAGCGGGGTTTTCGCACAGCAAGGTATCTTCCACTAGCGGTGCTCCGTCCCTGCCGGGACAAGCTCTAAGCTCCCGACCGGTCTCCCGGTATGTGTGGTAGGGTAGTGCATGTTAGTGCAAGTGTGTGTATAAGAGGAGAGGACAAGGAAGAGGAAGGAAAGATCGCGCGCGGTCCGTTGCCAGTTTGTTAGGGTACTGCTCCGGCATTCGCCTGTTGTTGACGGGACAAACCACGAAAACTACCGATTAGCCGCTCGGAAACTGGCAGTCGCCGCAGGCCATTCGGAACGGAGAGACGGCGTGGCCAGAGAGTCGGCAAACCGTGAAATACATTACGGTAAAGCGGTTCTGAAAATTTCCCAAGATGATAAATGCCGCATTTGTCAGGAACACGTAGAAACCATCGATCATATTGTCTCAGCTTGTCCAATCCTAGCAAAGACCGAATACTTGAAAAGACACGACAGGGTGTGTAGCTACCTCCATTGGCAGATCTGTGCCGCCCGCGAAGTTCCAAACACATGCCCCAAGTGGTACGAACAATCACGGCTTGTGTTGAAGATCGGAAGGAAGATCCTCGGGAGGTAGTATTGCCTGTAAGTGTTGTACTTGTGTAACTCAAATTTATATTTATTTGTCCGTTATAAACTCCGTGTATATCAACTCAAGGGTGAGTGACATGATGCATTGTAAGCAGTTTTCTGTTTTTTGATCCATGATGCGAATTTCTTGCTCAGTACAGTCTACTAGTCCAAAACTGTATTCGGCTACATGCACCACCAATATACCAATTGCAGATATTTTATTCCTGGAGTTCAGAGTGGACTGCGGGGGCAGTCTCACTCTTCTGTAATACTCCCTGCGAATTCTTTCATTGTGTCGAGAATCGAGATGTTCTCACATTCTCCAATGCCCAGATATTTGTAAGTATTACCTGGCTCAAGATCTTGACTTATGGTGTGCGTATTAACATGAATGCTCTCTCAAGTAATACACTTTATTTTTTTTTTTGTTTCGTATTGGCCAACTTGGACCACGCGTACATGCATACTGCCCTTTTCCGGGGCGCAGAAACATTATCTCGGCGGGACATGAACCATTTTTAGGTGGGGGATCAGCATTTTAGCTGAATCCCATTTTTATCTCCCAGGGTTGTTAACCCTGAAGGTACGGAAGATGAAATAATGATGATAGTGAGGGGTGAAAGAGCGGCACACACCTATAGACATACATAAATACACCCATGTCCGAGGTGGGACTCGAACCCGCGACCCTGCGGTCCGAGTACACCACGACACTGCTGTCTTAGCTATCTCGGCCACAGGGATGACACACTTTATTTTTATTTTTATTATTATTATTTTTATTTTTTATTATTATTATTATAATTATTATTATTATTATTATTATTATTATTCCTCTAAATCACGACTAAAGATGTTATGTGTCGGCGGAATATAAAATTTACTCCAGGTTGCAACCAGCTACCTAAGGAGTAGATCTAGGGACTGTCGGTGCCTCTACAATACTTTGCGCAAAATGTGAGCTGTTCCAAATAAAGCAATTTGTGCTTCCCTGCCTCCTTGGTGACGACGTTTTGATCACAATACTCAGCAACATCTACAAGTAGACACAATTTTTTCTTCAAATCGCGGATAACAATGTATGGTTTGTTTGCTGCTATCGTGGGATCTGTTTGAATTTTTGGTCATATAATATTGTGTAGAGTCCAACAGATGTCACCGGTTTTGATGAGTGTTCGTACCACTTGGAGCATGTGTTTGGAACTTCGAGGGCGGTACAGATCTGCCAGTGGAGGTAGCTGCCCACCCAGTCGTGTCTTTTCAAATATTCGTTCTTTGTTACAATTGGACAAGCTGGGAAAATATGATCAATGGTTTCTACTTGTTCCTGACAAATGCGGAATTTGTGATCTTGGGAAATGTTCAGAACCGCTTTATCATAATGTCGTGTTCTCAAGGTCTGATCTTCATTCTTTCCCTGTTAAGCTACACAAATGATTGATCTTCATTGATCTACATCTTGTCCATCCTGTTTCGATATTGTAAACGGTTCTGGTGTATTAGTTGGGTAGAGAAGTTCAATACCTTTAAAATGAATTAATAAATCAATAACAACTAATTATCAACAACAACAAACAAAGCTATAATTCGCCCACCTTTGCGTGTCACTGTAAACGGTTTCTTATCCTTACTTTACTAATGGACAATGGTGGTGAATTTTCTTCACTACCATCAATATCTTAAGCACAATCTCAATAAGTAAAATGTTCGCTTGGAATGCTAAAAATACACGAGTGGGCACGGTAGAGTACGGAGTGCTGTAGTCAGAATTTTTGTATTTTGAAATCTTCTTTACGACAGATAGGGAGAAGGCAACGGAACGGAGATTCCCGCATTTTGTTTTGAATGTTGCAAGAGAGAATACTGAAACCCTCTAACATGTCGAATAGCTGTACTCCATTTTAGAGCAATAAAAGCACAAAGACAGCACGGAGTGCTGCCGCGCGCCCGTCGGTAGGTTAAAAAATTCAATTCTCAACGGTGAACTCGATGAACAACCTGCACAATGTATCTAGCAATTCTTCACTCTCATAGCGAAGTATGTTTCTCATACAAACTATTGCAACATAAAGAATCGATGCCAGTGCCTTCAATAAAAATAAGAACAATAAGAAAGAACGGTGAACCGTATTTATGTTCCTGATGAGAGTGCAAGTTCCATGACAGCTGTGCCCCTGTTAAGAGGCGAGCAACTCCAGTGATAATGTCCGCCCGCCGTGAATGGAAAGTTTGATCTCGATTCTACTCTTTATACTCCTTTCGAAAGCTGACACACAAAAGTTAATTGAGAGATTCTATTTGTCACTTGAGAAAGAAAGCAATAAATAATAAATAAATAAAAGAAGACAATGCCTAATTACTTACTTCTTCTTTCTGCCTTTTCCCGTTATACGGGGTTGGCGCTACTGCGTGAGGGCTCATATTAATTGATTTTCGCGCACTCCATTTGTATTCGGATTTGGCGAATGTTGTACGGGCGGATGCCCTTTCTGACACCAACCACAAGGGACACACAAGCACATTACACGTAGACAACACACACCAACCATGCCCGAGGCGGGATTCCAACCCACGTGACTACTGGTCGTACCGCCACGGCACTACTGGCTTACCGATGTCGGCCACCGGATCGGCAAAAAAATGTCGTATATTAATAGCGTATTATGAAACGATGATGTTGTAGTAGTAGTATGTATGAAACGATTAGTATTATTACATCGAGTTTCATACGGTACTTTTTCAACGACTTATTGTAACTCTTATATGTTACACTTCTCCATTGAATAGTTTCGGGGCACTCGACATGCATGATTCAGCCAAGGCCACCTAGCGGATACCTCTCTATCCTCCCCGCAGGTGGCTTTGTTTTACCAGAACGCTTGCGAGGGAGTACAAAAGTTGCTGCAATATTCCGACATCCCTATTTTTGCATTTTCTCTTATTTCTGAAAATGTCAACAACACCAAAAAGAACCACCATTCACCAGACATTTTAAACTAAATTGGCCGGTCTTTTAAGGACAAACACATGGCAGCAACATAAAGCACAAAATAACCAGCGTTCAGATATTATAACTTCACTCAAATGTTCTCTCCAATAACTACCACTACGCTAGTCAAAGAGGATCAAAGTGGAATTACGATCCAATTTATTTTAAATAATATTTCATGTAAAAAATACTAATAATAAAAGAAAATCTCAGAGTAGAAATACCTTTCCGGAATAATGGAACTTTATGTATACATCCTTTCTGGTTCTTTGCCATGTACGTAGACGTAGAGTCTCACAAGGATCAATTTTAGGCTCTATTCTCTTCCTATTATACTGTAATCCTTATTATAATTCCATTCAGCGGGGAAAGATCACCGCCACCTCCCAATGAAAAATACGCTATACTTACGGGACTAATGACCTATGTAGTTGATGCTCCCGGAATCACGAACAATCAATCAATCAATCCAGAATGTTCGCAATACAGATATAAAATCAAAATGTAGCTATTGGAAAGAAAATGTTAATTTGAAAGTGTGAGAAAACAAGTTGTTTTCTAATCAGGTCTTGCTTTCCCTGTAGTCTTCTTAATCTCAGCCACTTTCGAGTAACATTTTGTCGTCACGATTCATTAACTTTATTAACTGCCTCGCCAAGGATTGGTAGGTCAAAGTGATTTGTAAAGGCTGGTAATTAATTGTGTGCGTTGACAGGGAGAAAATCGAATGAAAATCGTACCGTGTGATATTTCTTGTTATGAAAACTTACCAAAGATATAGTACTAAAAAATAAGACTGATTAATTATGAGACATTGCGTTCTTGAATGTTAGACTAACAACTATGTATTATTGAATTATCGGTTACGGTTCTCCCTAAAACCAATTATCGAATTTACGGTTCTCCCTAAAACCATGCAGTGACAATTTTGAAACTCAAATATTGTAATTTTCAACCACCGTAGTCTGACATCTTATTAAAAGCGATTGTCCTAAGTTGAAAATCGTAAAAATAAAAGAAGTAACTTAATTTGTCCAAATTTAACCAAAAACTAATTTAATTTGTCCGAGTTTCACCGTAATGCGGCGTCATATTCAATGCAATTGTTATTAGTTAAAAATCGTTAAAATCAAACAAGTAACTTAATTTGTGCAACTTTAAACAAAAAGTACTTAATTTGTCAATTCGAGTTTGCTGAAATGAAATCTTGCGTGTTTGCTTTTTTTCAGAATAACAATGATTTTAAAATTTCCTATTCCGTGATTTTAATTTTTTCTCAATAAAGACGTAGAACTACTTCCGAATACACGACCTTTGAAATACACCGCACTCCACGTCACTTCACGTCACAACACTTGCACTTCACTACCCTTTCTACACCTCCCACTACACTTCACAACACGTCACGACACTCCAATTCACATACTACTTTGAAGACAATGATATGTTTTATAAAGCAATGCATTTAATAGTAATTATCGTACCATCATACGGACATATTAAATTGTACCATCTTCGCATTTAATAGTAATTATCACAATACTAATAAAAACAATAACAATAATAATATAATAACTGATTTAATAAGCCTAATTTGCCAGTTAATAAAGTTTAAAAATATCATTAGCTAATTCGCTTTTACATTTTTGTTGGTAAAAATTGGAGGCCAGGGGCGTCCAAACGGTAGACTGCGGGATGGGTCGATGCGATTGCTGTCCAGGGGCTTCGAAAGAGATAGAGAAGGGATGAAGGAATGCTGGGTGACGGGCAACTTAAAGACGTGACAGAAGGACGACAGAGAAGCGAGGAACACGGGGGAGATGGCAGGGTAATACGCAACATTTCATGCAATATTGATATTTATAATTACAACACACGTCGTAGAAATCACGTTCATCAAGTGTCAGTGTCAACAGCTCAGAACGAGAAATCCCCATACAATACATGTACGTTACTGTACAATGCATTGCCAGATGACATTAAACAATTAAAGTCGGTACAGTAATGTAAAGTACTTTCTGCTGCATAACTGTTTGTATACCATTAGAGACTACTGATAGTCAAAAAGAAAAATAATGTTTTAACGAAACATTGATATATAATGAATTAGTTTACATTTGTACTGTGTAAATGAAAAATAACTAATACGCGTAACAAGTAATGTAATTCAGGTTTCTCATCAATGACCCTCATTTCGATCAGTTTTTGACCAGTTTCCCTGATCCATTGGACAAATGCTGAGATGGCCCCTTGTTTGGCTTCTGCACGTAACTGTAGCTTCACTGTGCGCACGTTTTTTGAGCTCTCCTTTTATTTGTAGTGGTAGCAGTGGAGCTGATGTTTGTTACTATTTTGTTAGCAATGCATAAAAATCACATCTGCAGTTCGTTTACCGTTGCAATTATGTTTTCTATAACTCGGGAACGAAAATGTCTAGTTTTTCAAATGTAAATCTCGGGCTTTTTTTTCTCCATCCTCAAGAAAATGTGCGCTGATAATCTTCTCCCATATGCGTCACAAACAGTTTTGACTGTTTTTTGACCAAATAAATAAATGAAACTGCTGTGGCCATTGGTCCCGTTGGCGTGTGGAGTGGCGTACCTCCTCGCTGACCTATCGTCGACTTGCGATGTTTCCCTCAACCAGGTATCTCCCACCAGCGGGGCACCGCTTCAGCCGAGACAAGCTCTAAGCTCCCGACCGGTCTTCCCGCATACGTTGCAGTGTAGTGCATATTAATGTAGTGTGTGTGTAAAGGTCGAGAATGGGACAAGGAAGAGGAAGGAAAGATCGCACGCTGTCCATGGCCCATTTGTTAGGGTACTGCTCTGGCATTCGCCTGGTGTTGATAGGAGAAAAATACAGATCAGAGCAGCCGGCTGTTGGAATTGTCGTCCAGACAGCAACTGAATTCGGCCTAGCTGACAAAGTAGTGCGGAAAGTCCTGCCGCCGTCGGGAGTGGAACCTAGGACCACCCGGTTAGTGAGACTGCATTGACATCAGTTGATGCACTGAGCCATCTCTCCCGGTAACATCCAATACGGCAACTGCCGACCAGAGCAGCCGGTCGCTGGAATTCTCCTCCAGACAGCGAGCGCCTCGACTTAGCTGAAAAGCTAGTGTGTAAAATCCCGCCGCCGTGGGGAGTGGAACCTAAGAGCTCCCGACCAGAGGGACTGCAGTGGCATCAGTTGATGCCATCTCTCCATCAGGGCATGGCAAGCGCGACCACAGCGCCGCGCGACGCGGCGGAGAGAGCGCACTGGCAGGGGCGTGGCGGGGAGGGGCGGGGTGCGGGGCGGGGCGGCGGCCGAGATCCACTCCGCAACGGGGTCAGGTGCAGCCGCGCCCCGCCCCGCGCCCTCCGCGCCCCGCCGGCGAAAGCCCGCCGCGCCGGGGTCAGCGACCGCGCGCCGCCGCCGACCTTGCGACGGCCGCCGCCGCCCTCGCCCTCGCTGGCGCCCCGCCCGCGGCGCCGCGGAAGAGGCTAGGCGAAGCGCGGGAGAGGGCGGTCGTGCGCGGCGCCGTGGTAGCTAAATAACGACACAGCTCTACGTATTACTCGTTCACTTTACATTTCCAGACAGCGCTGCGATCTGTTTACATGAGGACACCGCTGACTGAATGAGAAACGCGCGTCTGCAGTAGATACTGACCATTTAACATGGCGGTGAGCAGCACACAGAACCCCGGCGGGGCAAGAACATAACCATTAAGCTGTAGATAAGTGCAAAGAAATAAAAATATTGTACGTGAATGTTGTGAATAGCGTGTTGTGTGATCTGTTTTATTGTATATTACCTTAATTATCTAAGGGCTACTGTCAGAAAGCCATAATTCGTCAGCTGTGTCCGTACCGTTTGTGCTGACTTCGGAGGCAACTGATTGGTCAGATGGTGATTGACATCGGGGCCATTCGTGTATTCTCGGTTGTGTGTTCGGGCCTTCACTTTCAAAACAACATTAGTTCCGAATTCCGCCGTCTGCAAATGTAAAGTGAACGAGAAATACAAATTGGTTTGTTTACAGTATGTACAACCTACAGCTCTGGGGTTATGTTCGCCAGTACCTCCCTCGCGCCTGCTCCCCGTCCCTTGGGCTAGTGCATCCTCCACCTTCCGTGCCGGTGGGGGATACCCGTGTTTCGCACACGCCGTGCCTCAAGGACCGCACTCCCGTCTCGGGCGAGCATGCGCGTCTACTCACGAGGTGCTCTGAGAACGAACAGCCTCTGCCTCTCTTAACTTACTCCCTCGGTCGCCTTCCGCCCTGTAAAGGCCGCCGGACCACACGTCGCGCACTGGGGGTCCGGTGCCCTGTCCGCTCCTCTTGCGTCACGGGTGGTAGCAAGGAAGATTCCTCTTTCCATTGCCTTTGCCTGTCCCATGTGTCCAACAGGCTCCGTGCCCAGCCGTTTGAAAATCTGGCTGGCATGTGCCGACGTTACACGTGGACGGGACGAGTGCGTCTCTTTCGCTTGGAACGTGTGTTGTGGTCCTGCGGTGGTTAATCCTCCTTCCTCCTCTTCTTCTTCTCCTTCTCCTCCTCTTACGGCATTTAATGTTCCTGCTTCTCCTCCCCGTCCTCCTTCTTCCCCTTCTTTTTCTTCTTTCCTCCTCCTCCATCTAATTTTCCTGCTTCTCCTCATCGTTCTCCTCCTCCTCCTCCATCTTCTTCTTCTTCTGCCACATCTCCTTCTTCTCCTCCTACATTTAATTTTCTTGCTTCTTCTCCTCATCCTCCTGTTTCTTCTTCTTCTGACAGATCTAGCACATCATTTCCCTCATCTCACTCCTGATCTGACCACATTTTACTCTTACTTTGTTTTTCTTCTAATTTCATCGATAGATATTCTATGAATTTTGTTGATCTTCTCTGGATGGTTATTATTGTAAATTTAATATCGTGATCATTTTCTTATATATATATGTGTGTGTATATATATATATATATATATATATATATATATATATATCAAACAGGATGTTGGTATGTACATAAGAGCAAACCACCGACACCGTTGGACCGATCTCAATGAACGTTGGCACTTCTACGTGTTTTTTTCGCCGAGAAGGTTTATGTGTTGTTAATTCTGTTGTAACTCCACTACACGGCGCTACATATTCACTACATATTCAAGTCATATGCAATCTGCAACACACTCGGCAGCATTTTGAATCTATATCGTTAAATAACTCCTAAACGACGCGATCTAGGGCCTAAGAAACGTTTCTCACATCGTATTCTACAGAATGAACTCTTCATGAACATTCTACTGCATGTTTGCTGGTACGGCATTCACCTGCTCAGAGACGTGCAGAATCTGCAAGTCAATGTGAATGAGAGGAACGGAGAGCGGCAGAGAGAGACGCACTGAGACAGAGAAGGACAGGGTGAGGGAGGGAGAGACAGTGAGAAAGGGAGATGGGAGGGGAAAGAAGGAGATGAAGGGCAGAACAACGTCTGCCGGGTTTTCCTAATTTATTATAACTACGGAAAGGAATTTGAGGTGCAAATAATGTTCGTAAAAAGGGGTTAAGGTTATGAAAATACTTTGTTCACATTATTATATCTACATGTGCTTTAAATAATGTCATATAAAGTTTCTAAAAAACTCAATAGTTGTTGGTCAAATGGTTTGGTCAAATGTTTTTGACCAAATAAACAAACCGTACCGTTTCTTTCAGTAAATGGGGCGTGTGAATCGTGTGAAACGCTGCCGATGGTGTAACGGTTAGCGTATCGGGCTGTTATACCCAAGTTTGCGGGTTCAAACCCGATCGAATCCGTGGATTTTTTTAAGGGCGAACAAATCCTTTGCGTGCCTTCCTTCGGTGGGGAAGTAAAGCCAGCTGTCCCATGTTAGTAGATTTACTGCATGCAGAAGATCCTCAAGCCTAAATGAAGCCTCTGAGCTAAATTCAAATCGCCTGTTTCGTCGCCCATGGAATACCTTCTTTCTCCGCTAGTTGGTGAAAGGAGCGTAGCGAAATGTGCGTGGTCAGGCGGAAGAGCAGGCCTCATGGCCTGAGTCTCGCCACGTAAAATAAGGCAATTCAATCGTCGCAACGCTGTTCCAGTGTCTGTGCATCTTCGGAGAACGATTTTATAATCGTTATTTCACTTTTTTTTAGGAAAATAAAGGAGGTTGAATGGCTAACAAAATAAAATCTTTTGCCTTGCTGGAATGGAATTGTATCGTGAAGTTCGTCAGTTTAATTAGAACTGACAGAATATGACTAACTTGAATGCGTGCGTAATTAATTAGTTCTATTACAAATAACCACAATTAATCGATTAATTGTAGCTATTTGAAATTATTAAAGACTATAAAGTTTACGAAAGCGAGAACAGAGAACTATAAAATGTCTCCTGTTAATAGCGTTTTAGTTATTATTTTTTTATTTAAAGCTTTTATTTTAAAGTTTGCGAAGTTTGCGAGGAAAAAAAGCCAGTTTTATATCTCGAAAGTAATGCTGTATCTCAGCGTTCGGTCAATGGATGATGGGAAATCCATTAACTGTAATCGATTTAAAAAGCTGGTGCAGAACGATGCATGCAAGTGCAGGATTTAGGATTAAACGTGTTGACTTTTCATACTATCGATCTTCTGGGCATGCGCAGATGCACAAAAGTGACGCGAAACTCGAACTGCGCGTGCACAGAAGATCGATAGTGCTGTGCGCTATGGCGCGCAAAAACTGCCTCATACGAAAGCACACGCCCGTAATTCAGCTGGCTCACATTACGAAATTTTATCGCCACGTTTGTGAAGTTTGAATATCGGGACACCTTTTGCGACATTCATCACGAGCAGACGCAAGAGTCGTGACGCTTACCTTCTTTGAAGTGCGATTATTTGAAATGTCATGACGCTCAATGAAGTCGTTATTCGCCCGCATGCAAAAAAGATGGAACCGAGAAGGGGTGTTTAATGTACACACAACAGTTGCTCGCTTGCGTGAGCATAACGCACACAAGCGTCACGTTTGCTGCTTGTCACTGTGATGTGCATGCATTCCCTCACGCGGAGTGACGCAGCGCCGTCTTGGGCGCGCACCGGCAGAGGTGGCTCAGGGCACCGACTGACGTCACTGCGGTCCCTCTCGCCGGGAGGTCCTAGGACTCCACTCCCTACGGAGGCAGGATTTTCCACTCTGGCTTGTCAGCTAGGTCGAGTTCAGTCGCGGTCTGGAGGAGAATTCTAGCGGCCGGTGCTCTGATCGGTCGTTTTCCGTGGCTTCTCCGATCAACGGCAGGCGAATGCCGGAGTAGTACCCTAACAAACGGGCCACGGACCGCGCGAGATCTTTCCTTCCTCTTCCTTCTCCTATTCTCACCCATTCAACACACACACACACTTACACTGACATGCACTGCACTATGACACATGCCGGGAGACCGGTCGGGAGCTGAGAGCTTGTCCCGGCTGGGGCGGTGCCCCGCTGGTGGGAGATACCTGGTCCAGGGAAACCCTGCTAGACGACGACGGTAGGTCGGCGCCGGATCTCGCCATGGAGCGGGGAAAGACCATCGCCACCTCCCGATGAAAACAGACGCACTACACTTCCGGGGCTAATGACCTCTGCAGTTGACGCGCCCGGAATCTCAGTGAGTGAATGCATGTTGTGCCCGCAGGGAAGACGCCGGCGCCGCCGCTGCCGCCGCCGCGGGCAGCCGGGCGGGGCACGACCTGGCGCCCGAGGGCACCACGCACAGCGTCGGCTACGGGGTGAGTGCACCGCAGCGCTGCTTCTGGCTGCCCAAACTTTTCTCACAAATTAACTATATGTATTGTAACTGCATTCTAAAGTTTGATAAATAGTAGAAATATTCCAATATTTTATATTTGAAGAGTATCGTTAAATTACTTATTTCAACATTTCCCTAATATTTTTTATAAGGGTGAATCTATGTTTAAGAAAAGGAATGAGTACTTGAGTAGTACGACTAGTACCTTTAGTTTCTTTGGAAGTTGGGAAGGTGTGAAATGTGAGGGAATATTCTGAAATTGAATTCGTCCATGAGCTGCAACATTGACAATGTATAATAATTATGCTTATTTTAAAATGTTATTATATAATATTTTATAATAAGCATAATTAACTGAACCTGTGTAAATTCTTTGAGTAATGCTTCCTCCATTTCCATCAATTATAAAGTGTGTGATACTTTCATTTCATCCTCCAGAGAAAAATGTAGCACGTGCATCCCAGAATTTCAATTTCTCGAGCTGAGAAATAATGTGCTTAATGTATTAAATATACCAGAAGTATTCCCATAATACTGCCATTAAATTCGACATTTGAACTATTGGTTGGCTATTTCAACGAAATTCCTCTCTTGTATCGGTATATCTTTGCCCCACTCTTTGCTTGTAGACAGTTGTAATTACAAAGGAATTAAAAACAAGTTACTAACATGTATTCAGTTTATTCGACTTTATCTATTATTAAATTTAGGACAAAGTTAACAACAAATCATTAACACTAAAATACAATGTCAAATTTACGCGAAGGTGGTGTTCTCGTTTTTCATCCTTTTACACTAGGCGTTTCGATCTGTCAAGGCACATACTGATACAAGAATATATTTTTGGCTGACTGAAACTATTTCCAATTAAAATTTTCTCTGCACCTAATCATACTTATGCCAATAGTGCGATTATTTTACATTCCACCAGCAAATGTTAAAAATATTTTCGCCTTCACAACTTTTTCCAAATCTCATATAAGGTAGTTCTTTTGAGCGTTCACTTACACGAGTATCAATTGTTTCAGCATCATCTTCACCCCTTCTACTTTCAAGGAGGAACAGACGAAGCACGTCGGTATTCCTGCGCACTGCAAGGTAAGGACGAGTCAATGACTCCCATCTCGATCAGGGTTTTGTCAGGGTTTTTGAGAAAATCTTGTTCTTGTAATTTTTTAATATTGCACATATTGCACGCAATATTATGCAAAAAGTACTAAAAGTTTCGAAAAAATGTACATGACCTTAAAGAAAGAACTCACTATGACGAACAAATTTTATTTGAAGAAAAAATCTCTATCTTTAATTTTGTAGTTGTCGGAAGCCGAAAACAATTCAGACTTTTGCAGTTTTCGAAAATCTAGAGTTAACCGCGAAATTCGTACCTATGACACATTAATATGTGCATTTTATTCTGTTGTTACAAGAAATTTAAAGAAAAAATTTGGAACCGTTTTTGAGAAAAATTTGAAAATGTTGGGGGGGCTTCATGTAAAGTACCCCCAAATTTTACAGAATAGTTTTCAAAATCTCAAAGCTTTAACTAAAACCAGATCGATTGGGGAATATCCATTTTGGAAGAAATCGTGCGTATGGTTTAGGCGCTAGCAGTGTTCACAGACGGACGGGCGGACAGACTGTTTTCGTTTCAATTGGTTTTTCGGTATCGAGGACCCACAAATGAGGGGTTCTGGCTACACCACTTGTTAGGGGATTTTTTTTTCTTAATTTAGCAACTGGATTTATCCGTTATCACGGCCCGACAACGAATTTTTTTCTGGCGGAAATTGGCCATTTTTCGCGCAGCATTACATAACTTTCCCTATACAATCACTCCGTGTATACGTACGTATACGGGAAAGTAAAAAGTGAAGTTTCATGTTTAATGTGTTGCGCCGCCATTTGCGTGGCGAATCCGTTGACAAGAAAACCTCACCTGAACCGGTTGGCAGCGGAAACTGGCAATAACCTCTCTCTGAAGATGTACAAGTATAAGTCTTACCTCGTATGTGAACATGTATGCAGCGTGTTCTGCATTACATATAAAATGTTGCCAATGTCCGAAGGAATGTTATGACACATTACGTATTCTCATTATTTATTACGTAAACATTGGCATCCGTAATATTTCACATTCAATTTCAAATAAATCTAAAGACACAGTATAAAATACGGTCAAAGTGAAACAATTTATTAAATTTTAATCTAATTTCAACGTAGTTCAATGGTCTATTTACGAATAAAAATTAGTAGTAATACAATCATCTTCAATATTAGCTGATTACCTGGAGTTACTAGGCATTTATTATCAGAATCATCTATCACATAACCCTATGCACCCCTAAAGTTCGATTACTTCATTAAGAAAGCGTCGTAATTAATTCAACCCAAGTTATTTAATGCCTTATTTTACGTGGCGAGACTCAGGCAATACTCTTCTGTCTGACCACGCAAATTTCGCTACGCTCCTTTCACCATCTAGCGGAGAAAGAAGGTACTCCTTGGGCGACGAATCAGGCGATTTAAATGAAAGCTAAGAGGCTTATTTTAGGTAAGAGAATCTTTTACATGCAGTAAATGGAGTACAACCGACTTTACTTCCTCTCCAAATGAAGACGTACAACGGATGTTTTCGCCCGGATATTTCACGTATTTTTCTATGCACGGAGGTGAACGAGCTTGGCAACAGTAATGTGTTTAAAATTTGTTTACTATAAACTTGCAAAGCGCAAATTAAACTTTTAATCATGAAAATAGCCGCTAACCTTTAGGGCGATTTTTCTAACTCTGCCCCTCAAGCCCCTATGGACACGATGGAATATCACACTGCATTTCGCGTCTTTCTCGGTCGTGCCACTAAAAGTCGCGTCAGCGTTACATATATATCCCATTACCAACCATAAAAAATCCTGGTACTTCCACTAAAAGTCCTGGTACCAATGAAAATTGATTCTGAAATTGTTCGTATTTTATCTCTATTAAATTTTTTACGAGTAAAGCCGATTCGTAAAATTTAACTCGATATCTCGAATCATTTAATAACAATAAATTAAACGGAAGCATGGAATGAAAAATATTTCCACCATAACTGGCAGACTAACAAGTATCCTTTTTCTCCTATAGCACAGTGCCTATAGTATGTGCTGGAAAAATAGCATCCTGTGTCCCTCGTTATGTTTTGACGGCAGTGTTTTCACAAATATCACAGTTATTTATAATGTGTTAAATTATTGAATAAAAAATATTATACGGATTTTAAATCGTACACCAACAATTTTCGTAGACGTGAAATCCTGGTATTTAAGCGTACCAGGATGTCTTCATTCTGATACATGGTGTCTTCATTAAAATCCTGGTAATAATACGAGGATCCTGGTACGTCTGGTAACACTGAGTCGCATGATCGCAAGCACTACTTGATACAGTCGCGATCATGAGGTATCTAGCGGCACGACTGAGAACGTCGCGAAATGCCGTGACGTATTCCGTTGTGAAGACCATCGTTATTCCATCCAGACTTCCATCATCAAGAGGCAAAGTTAGAAAAATCGAAGTATAGTCACAAAATAGATATTACATAGAAAGGCAAGTAGAGGGCGGCGCCTTTGATTTTCAGTGAGCCACCGCGCAGCGTGGACCGCCATCTTGAAACTGCGGAAAGGAACCGCAGGAGTTAGTCGCCATTTTCTGAAAAACTGCACCAATTTTTTTCTTCTAACTTTCCCAAAGGGTCGTGCTAATTGCAATGTTTACTATGACATAAAACTCATTTTGGTTTATTACATTTTTTTTAAATTTGTTTATTTTAAGTCGCATCAACAGCTATGGTTATTAGCGACTACAAATTTATACATAACATAACATTTTCTTCAGTTATAAAAACAATGATAAAATAAAAAGTACAGATAAATTATACAGAATAATTTGACAGTTTTGAATTACATTTAGAAGTATTATATGTCATTTAGAAAATTACATGATTTGCAGAAATGTAGTACTTTTTTTTTTATAATCCTCGGATGTTAGGATAAGTTCTTCCTCATGCACATCAATATTCTGCTCGCGTCTGTTGTCCTGAAATAGATTACAGTAGTATATAAAATGATGGATGTTGAGAGAGGTATTGCAGGGCACACAGATGGGAGGGATGGATGTGTAGTGGAAAACAATGAAGTGTAGAAGGAAAATGTGGGGAGGATCGTGGTTAGACCCGAGAGATTCAGAAAAAATGCCCCAATGAAGGCTGAATAAAAGCCAAAACGTTGCCAGGGTAAAATGGTGTTGTTTAATGACCTACACTCAAGAATCAGTCCATAATATTAATAAATTAATTAGTGAAGCACTGATCTTAATTAGATCTGATATTAATTAGTGAAGTATTAATATGTGTTTGCTTCATGGAGAGAAGGAGAAACCCTAACAATGGCTTTCCTTTCTGTGTAGCCTCTATTGCGTGGTATAGTAAGTAGTATGGTATAGGGGCGTCCTGGACCAGATTTTAACACCCACATTTTTTCATGATTGAGAATACCTCTATTTTTACGCAATTATTATTAAAATGATCGTAAAATATGTAAATATACAATAGTTTATTATAATATTTCCCCATTTCCACCAAAAATCACCTATTTTTAAGCGTCGAAATTTTGTGGAAAAATGAGATCCCGAATTTCCACATTGCTTAGAAATAAGTCCCATAAAAAATATGGAAAAAATCTGGTCTAGGAATATCACTGAGAAATAAGTCCCATAAAAATTATGGAAAAAAATCTGGTCTAGGAATATCACTGAGAAATAAGTCCCATAAAAATTATGGAAAAAAATCTGGTCTAGGAATATCACTGAGAAATAAGTCCCATAAAAATTATGGAAAAAAATCTGGTCTAGGAATATCACTGAGAAATAAGTCCCATAAAAATTATGGAAAAAAATCTGGTCTAGGAATATCACTGAGAAATAAGTCCCATAAAAATTATGGAAAAAAATCTGGTCTAGGAATATCACTGAGAAATAAGTCCCATAAAAAATATGGAAAAAAATCTGGTCTAGGAATATCACTGAGAAATAAGTCCCATAAAAATTATGGAAAAAAATCTGGTCTAGGAATATCACTGAGAAATAAGTCCCATAAAAATTATGGAAAAAAATCTGGTCTAGGAATATCATTGAGAAATAAGTCCCATAAAAATTATGGAAAAAAATCTGGTCTAGGAATATCACTGAGAAATAAGTCCCATAAAAATTATGGAAAAAAATCTGGTCTAGGAATATCACTGAGAAATAAGTCCCATAAAAATTATGGAAAAAAATCTGGTCTAGGAATATCACTGAGAAATAAGTCCCATAAAAATTATGGAAAAAAATCTGGTCTAGGAATATCACTGAGAAATAAGTCCCATAAAAATTATGGAAAAAAATCTGGTCTAGGAATTATTGAACAAATATCACTTTCAAACATAATTCAATAATATTTAATGAAAATTCAATAACATTCACATTTTACGAGTTTTACAAGAGTATACATTCGCAAGCATACCTTGAAAACGCGTGTTATCTCTGCAGGTGCGCTTTCGTCGCGTTATCTCAAGTGGCCATATCTCCTTCTCTCTCTGCAGGAGCATCTTCGTCGCGCTATCTCAAGTGGTTATATCTCTGTTTCACTCTTTACGTATGTCTTTGTCGTTGAAAGAAGGGAATTTGGTGCGTTTCATGCAGCGTTTTATTACTTTAAATCATTTGTAATGATAAGAATATATTATAAAAAATATAAACATTATAATTTAAATTTTATTACACTCATTCATTAATTTGTTAGTACATTAGTGTTACAAGTTTGCGTGGAATAAATTGCTAAAAGTATGTAAAATCCATAAGAATCTAAACATTGGTAATGTCCTTTATATAGAAGGTCCGAAATTTTATCGGGTGGAATGCACTGCGCGAGAGAAGTGTTTGGTAATGGAGTGGCCATTACGTTACCATGATCTTCTCGATAAGTCGTAGTGTAGATCGTATTCCAAAGGACACAGGGCTCCAATTCCATCATTTGCATGTGGGTGCTGTAACGATATGCGTAGGTATATAAGTTACAAGCTAGATCACAGTAATGATGGAATGGTAGTCGTGAATTAAAGAGTCGTCCTGTTAATTCAGGATCGCAACTCGTGCCACAACCTGGTCCTTTTGCTAAATAAACTTTTATATTCATGCCTAAACTTAATATTATAGGTCAAAATGAATTACAATGTGCCTAAACTTAATATTATAGGTCAAAATAAATTACAATGTGCCTAAACTTAATATTATAGGTCAAAATGAATTACAATGTGCCTAAACTTAATATTATTGATCAAAATTGACAGTGTATGTAATAGGTCACAATTTAGTGACTTGAACCATTTTCATTGCCCGAAATATTCTAATCACCCATTTCATAATACTATGAATACATTGATACCAACATCCTTTTTTCTCCATTTATATTAAAAATTTTCTTGAATTAAACTATGTTGAAAGTCATATGTTAAACTCTTTTTACCATACATTATAACATACCCAATTGTGTTATTAGGAATAGCATTGTGAAATGTAGCACATATTTTCATAGATGTTTTCTGAGCAGCATCAACATTTTTTCTAATGTATGTATTTATCAAATAAATTGGATATCTAGTGATATAAACAAATGGTGATATTGCTATTTCAACATTTTTATTATTATTATTTGTAATTCTTTTAAATTCTGTAAATGAACGATATGCTTTTTTATAAGTCGATGGTGGGTTTATATTCCATAATTCTGATGGAAATTGTTCATTTCGACCATTTTTTAATGAAATATTTTGTAGAGAACAATGATCGAATTCACTGGAATCTTTTTCTTGGTTATCAATTCTATTTGTTTGAAATACTACGAAAACAAAATATGGCATATCATACTGCAATGAATGGTAATAATTGGTAATATCAATTTCAAAATTCTTTTTTCCAATAATTCCAGTTAATTCAAATGTTTGTAAATCATAGAATGAAATGGTAGATATAGGATTTTTTATTAGATTTGACTTAAATTCTATAGCATAAGAAGGTTCATAATAAACAATTGGTACATTAATTTCAAAATTTTCTATAACTATTTTTCCTTCTCCAGGTAATGTTGTAACATCTAAACTACCATCTGATTTTTTTACTGCCCAACGATACAATACATCATTCATACTCGATGACCACGTAAAAGATATTGTAAAATCTCCTTCCCAAATAATTTCTTTGAAATCTTTGAAAAAACCACCTAATAATCTCAATGGATAGAGAACTTCATCTTCTTTTTGTTGAAGTTTTGGATTTGAACTAATACCAGCATTATCTAATGGAATGAGTTCATTTGTTGAAAAAGTACTTTTTTGTAAAACTGTTGAAGTAATACCAGGATAATCTAATCTAAATATATTTTGTCCTCTTTTTGTAACGTTAATAGATGAAAATAAATAAGGTACAAAATTATCAATAAGTTTAACATTTGATTTACCTCCGTATGCAGAATAATCAGATCCATTTTTATGTATAATTTTATAATTGATGTACAATTCTGCTCTTTCGGAATGCATCCATCCATCACCTACATTCAAATAAATATCTGTTGTTTTATTTGGTACTCCAATATTATTCTTACTACGATCAGTAGCAGGAAATGATTGCCATTGATAACTTTCAATTTTATCCATTTATGAGGGAAAAAAACATAAATTATTTTTTTAATTCTAAAATAATAGTAACCATAGCACCATTAAAATCGATTTCCTCATTATACTCATCTGTGATTTTAACATGAAGATGTTGCATTTTATTACAAACAGGTACAAATAATGGATGTGCTGGTTCATAAATAATTGGCATTTGATAATTAAGTTGAGGTTTAAATGATGCTAGAATATTTGTTTCTCTATGAAATTCATCATTTTCTTTTAGAATCATACCTTCAGCACAGTTAAAATGTACATCAATGGTTTCAAAAGGAATGAATTTAGGAACCTTATTACCAATAGTAGGTTCGTTTTTTTTTAACAATTTGATTTTGAAATCCTAGTAATGATCCAATAGAATCTGCAGCATCAAAATTTAATTTAAATCCACTCTTAATTTCAATTCTACTAAGAATACGATGTGGTTTAATAGTAATATTTGTTGAATTAAATGGTGATTGTGATTGTATATATTTTTCTAAATTTTCAATATTATATTGCCCTGGCGGAATTATGATAACATGCGTTTCTTTTTTATGTTCATAATATAATTTATTATTATTTAATGTTACATTAGGTGTTAGAAATGTAGAATAGAATCCAACACATGCAACTGTAGAAAAATTATATATTGGTGTATTAAGTTTTTTACTTAATGTTGAAGATGTACCGTTTAGCTTCAAAATTATACTCATTTAAATGAGCAAAAAAATTGATTGGAATCCAAAAATAAGATTACGAAATAAACATGAAACATTGAAACATGGAGCATTATTACCATCTTCGATAAGATGTGCTATTATAGGACCTAGTGGATGTGGTAAAACATCCTTATTGTTAGATAATTATATTATGTGTCCTGGATGGTTAAATTGGGATAAAATTAATCATGTATACATATATTCAAAATCTTTTGAACAAGATAAATATCAGACTTTTATGAATAAGTGTAATAAACTCGAAAATGATATTATTACATTTATATCTCATCCTGATGATATCATACCATTAGATGAATGTGAAGAAAATTCATTAGTATTATTCGACGATTACATATTAGAGAAACAAGATGTTGTAAGAGAATATTTTACACGTGGTAGACATAAAGGTATAGATTGTTGGTATTTAGCACAAACATATTCAAAAATTCCTAAGCAATTGATAAGAGATAATTTAAATTTTTTAAATATTTTTAGACAAGATGATCTTAATCTTAATCATATTTATCATGAATTTGTAGGATGTGATATGAAATTAGATGAATTTAAAAAATTATGCCAAAAATGTTGGAATGAACCATATGGATTTATAACAATAGATATGACACGAAAATTAAATAATGGTAAATATAGGAATAAAATACAATTATTTTTAAATAAGATATAAAAAGTGTGTGTTTAAACAGAACAAACAGACGCAATATTATTCCTGTGTGTTTAAACAGAACAAACAGACACAATATTATTCCTGTCTGTCTGTTTAAACAGACACAATATTATCCTGTTTGTGTTTTTAAACATATTATTTTTTGCTTTATAAATGTTTACGAAATATAAGCCGAAAAAAATAAGAGAAGAGAAGGTAAAAATAAAAGATACATTGCGAGAATGGAAACAACATGATCGTAATCAATATGAAAATATAAAAAAGAAGATCAACCTGTTATAGATAAATTAGATGATTTAGTTGGTAAAGTAGATCACATTGGTAAAGAACTTATTCATTCTATTGAAAATGAACATGATAATAAGCAATTAGTACCTAAAAAATATGATTTTGATGTTGATACTTTATTTCCAATACCATCAACACCATCAGAATCATCATTTGAAAAGAAATTATATGAATCACCAGATACTCCAAAAAGATTAGAATTAGAAAAACAATTGAAAGCAATAGAAGCTATAGAAAAGAAAAAAATGGAAAAAATTACACATTTAGGACCTAAATTAACTGAATATCTTAATAATGCTAATGATCATGCATTTGGTTTTAGACCTGTAGGAAAATATAAATATATTGGTGATACAAAAGTGGACTTTGATAACAATAATATAATTGTAGAAGGGAAAAAATATGAAGGTACTGATGGATTATTAGGTCTATTAACAAATAAATCATTATCAGATATTGAATATACAGATGAAGATTTAGAAAATTATAAAGAAATTGCAATTAAAACACATCTTATTTTTAAAGATTATGATCCAAATACTAATCAAGTTCGATCAAATGTTGGAGAAAAATGGAATAAGATCTTTAAAGGATTATGGGCTGAGCAAAAAAAACATAGAACAAAATCTGTTACATCACCTAAAACAGGAATGGGTATAATAAAAAAATATAATGAAAAACCTGTTGAATATGTTTGGATGAATGATGTACAAGAGCTTATCGATAGATTATTGGTGATACATGGTGAAGAAAAAGCTGGTAATGATAATTTTTTTTAACGAAAAAGTAAGTATCATAAAGATGCTTACAGGTAAATTTCAAGATTTTATTACTCATAATCCTAAAGGAATTCCATACCTTATACGATTTTTACATAATATACCTCATACATTTTGGAAATCTGAAAAACATGGTGCTGGAATTTTAAATTGGGCTATTAATCATTTACCATTCGAATTACATCTTCCAGGATATAATTATTGTGGTCCTGGTACAAATCTTAAAGATAGATTAGAACGTGGGGATAAAGGTATTAATCCATTAGATGAAGCTTGTAAATACCATGATATTGCATATAGAGATCATAAAGATATAGAATCTAGGCATCAAGCTGATAAAATATTACAAAATGAAGCTAAAAAACGAATATTTAGTAAAGATGCTGATTTGAAAGAAAGAATGTATGCTACTGCAGTAACTGGAACTATGTTTGCAAAAAGAAAATTAGGTATGGGAATAGAACCTAATTGGGGAATATAATAAAAAATAATACCCTTTTTTATATAGTAATAAATGTCGAGAGTGAGATCTATAACTTTTACATTATCACCACATGATGTTAGAAATATTAATTTTGATGATCTTTTATCACCTAAACAAATAAAGATAAAAATGATAGTATAAAGAAAGGATCTGGTATGTCATTAAATTTACCCATTCAATCCATTAAAAAATTACAATCAAGAAAATATGGTGGATTTATTGGAGCACTATTAGCAGCATTAGGACCATTATTAATAAGTGGTGCTAAAGCTATTTATGATGGTGTTCAATCAAGTAAGAAAAATAAATCTGAATTAGAAGAAATGAAACGTCATAATTTGGAAATGGAAAAAAAAGGAACAGGGCTTAAAAAAAAAAAAATAGATCCTATTTCTATATTAAAAACATTAATAAATAAATATCCATATCCACTTAGTAATTATGATATCAAACAATGTGTTCAATATTTTAAAATTCCACATTTTCGAGGAGTATTTATGATTGATGAATGTCCTAAAATATTGCGAAAAAATGAATGCGGTGTTGTAAATATGGATACATCTAAAAGTATCGGAACACATTGGATATGTTACTTTAAAAATAATATACATAAATATATTTTTGATTCATTTGGTGGATATCCTCCATCGCAGTTAGTCAAATATATTGGATCTCAACATTTATATTATAATGCGGAGAGAATTCAAAATTTTAATGAATTTATTTGTGGTCATTTATGCATATTTGTATTAAAAATGATATCAATGAACTATACATGGGCCGAAATTTCAAATATAATAAATGCCACAAGATATATATGGTCTCAATGATTTAAATAGTGAAAATCTAATGAAAAAACATATTGAAGAAACTGAATCACTTATAGCATCTTTACCTATCATAGGTACATCCGGAAATTATAATTTTCACAACAAGTTATTACGTAAAGTAGGTGCTGGAATAGAAGAGGATGATGTTGTAACAATGAAACAACTCAATAATATAGCACAATATCTTATTATTTTATATGGTGAATTAGGTAAAAAAATGAATACTTTTTACTTTTATAGTCTACCATTTATTGAAATATTTTATGATTGTAAAATTAAGCATATTAAATCAAATATTGATTTAAAAGATTTAATTCTCAATGTGCAATCATTAGGTGTAGGTGATAAAAAAGAACTTAATCATTTCAATCTACCCATTATTTTAAAAAAAGGAGATAAAATATATATTAAACCTAAAGATTCAAGTTATGTAGCAGGTTATCAATTACTTCTTCATTTAATCCTTTCCATTGTACTATAATAAATGCCACAAGATATATATGGTCTCAATGATTTAAATAGTGAAAATCTAATGAAAAAACATATTGAAGAAACTGAATCACTTATAGCATCTTTACCTATCATAGGTGCATCCGGAAATTATAATTTTCATGGTAAAATATTACATAAAGTAGGTGCAGGAATAAATGATGATGATGCTGTAAATGTTAAACAATTAAAAAATAGTGTACATACTATTTTAGATCCAATTCAAGATTATGATGCAATAAATTTACGATATTTAAAAAATAATATATTTACGTTTATGAATATACGTGTTAAATATTTAATGGGTGAACAATTTCTATTCTACTTACCTAATTATGATGAAGGTTATAGTTATATTAAAGCACCATATAATTTTTCAGTTATCAATTTAAAAATAACAAAAACAGAGTTTAAATATCTTTATATCTTAGTCATATCACCAGATGAGGAGGAAAATGCATATGATTTAAATCAACCATTAAAATTCAATAAAGGAGATAAAATATATTTACGCCATAGTAAATATGTTAAACATGATCCTAGTCCTTATACATTTGAGATTAGAATATTTATTCATATACAATTAGAAGCTATATAAATGGATACTTATTGTTTAAGATGTAAAAAGAATACTGATACATTTCAAATGAAAGAGGAAATAACAAAAAATGGAAAATTGAGAATAGATGGAGTATGTGCAATATGTGGGAAGAAAAAAAGTAAATTTGTAAAAAAAAAAACTAAATATTAGAGAAACAATCATTGATGAATTACATAAACCTATGCGAAAAAATTTTCCACGACGTAATGTTATCACATTAGGACTTGATGAATTATGGCAAGCAGATTTAGTAGAAATGAATTCGGGACAATTAAATGGTATTTCGAAAATAAATAATGGATATGCATATATTTTAACAGTTATTGATGTATTTTCAAAATATGCATGGGCAATACCTGTTAAAAGTAAATCTGGATTAGATGTAAGTACAGCTATGAATAATATATTAAAAAATAAGAGAATACCTACAAATTTACAAACAGATCGTGGTAAAGAATTTTATAATAAAGATTTTCAACATCTTATGAAACAATATAATATTCATCATTATTCTACTTTTTCTGAATTAAAAGCATCAGTAGATGAAAGATTAAATAGAACATTAAAAGAAAAAATGTGGAAACAATTTGATATTCAAGGTAATTATAAATGGATAAATATACTTCCAAAATTAATAGATGAATATAATCATACTACACATCATACTATTCAAATGAAACCTATTGATGTGAATACTTTTAGTGAAAAAATATTATTAAAAACGGTTTATAAAAGAGATAAGACATTTATTTTACCGAAATTTAAAATTGGTGATAAAGTAAGAGTAAGTAAATTAAAATCAGTATTTGATAAATCTTATACTGGTAATTGGTCGACAGAAATTTTTGAAATTGATAAAATTATTCATTCTAATCCCATTGTTTATCATCTTAAAGATATTCAAGGTTCATTTTATGAATATGAATTGCAAAAAACGAAATATCCTGATATATATTTAGTAGAAAAAGTATTAAAAACAAAAGGAAATAAAGTATATGTAAAATGGCTAGGTTTTGATCAATCTCATAATTCTTGGATTGAAAAATCAAATATTGTATAGTTTCCAAAAATAAGATGGAAATAATTTGCATTATAAATGTGGTTTAATTTATTATCATTCGCATCATGTATTGTTCATATGGTAGTTTCTACTAGTGAATCAGCTATTGAAAAATTAGTGAGTTATGGATATAATTCGGAAAAGGATGATGGTAGTGATGCAATTCTTAAATTTCAAGAATATTATCAATTGCCATTAGATGGAGAATTAAATAGCGATACATTAGATTTATTAAATCAACCACGATGCGGAGTACATGATACACATTTTAAATCATCTTCACAAAAATGGAATAAAAATATAATAAAATGGTATTATAGTAATGTAAATGAGGAAATATCGAATTTAGCTGAATTAGCATTTCAAACATGGTCATCTCATACAAATTTAAAGTTTGAAAAAGATATTTTACATCCGGATATAATTATTTCCAATAAACGTGGTTTACATCAATGTCAAAGAGATCAAAATATGTGTTCTAATAAATTTGATGGAAAAGGTGGTATATTAGCGCATGCAAAATTTCCTAATGCAAATAATTCTCCATTAGAAATTCATATTGATTTAGATGAAGATTGGTATTATAATAAAGATAAAAATATTCCACCAGGAAAAAAATATCTATTTTCCGTTTTACTTCATGAAATTGGACATACATTAGGAATTGAACATACAAATAATAGAAATGCTATTATGTATGCTTATTATAATGGTTTATTAGATATACATATTGATGATGTTTTAGCAATTCAAAGTTTATATGGTCATAAATCTCCATCTTTACCGAAAAATATTCCATCTTTACCGAAAAATATTCCATCTTTATGTAATATTAAAAATATTCATCATTTTTTAATTATACATGATATATTATATGTATTATATGAAGAATGGATTTGGATTATAAATTTAAAAACAAATCAAATTAATCATCCACAACTTATTCAACATTGGTTATCATTTTTACCGAGTGATTTTGGAGGAATTACAGCTATTTATCAAAGACCTTCGGGGGAAATTTTATTTTTTATTGATAATAAATATTATATGATTAATTATCCTAGTCTTAATTTAGTAAGTGGATATCCAAAAGAAATTAATGATATGGATTTACCATCACAATCAAAAATTCATGCAATATTAAATTTTAATTCGGGTAAAACATACATATTTTACAATGATATATATTATGCTGAAATTGATGAATGTACTCTTAAAAAGAAATATATTGGTATGATATCGAAAGATTTTTTCGGGAATACCACCATCAATGGATGCAGCATTTAGATATATGAATGGTAGAATTTATTTCTTTAAAGATAATATATACTATGAATATAATGAATATTTAAATACTTTAGTAAAAGCCGAAAAATTTAGTTTATCTCTTTTCAACATTAATTGTAGTAAAAATAATTCTACAATATCACAGATTACTACAAAATTAAAAGATGTTTTAAATCTAATTAAAAGTATATAATTTTATCTTATATAATTTATCTTATATAATTTTATCTTATATAATTTTTTCCTATATAAATAATGGAGAAAGTAAATTGTGATTGTGGTGAATCAATCGTTAAAAGTTATTTATTACAACATCAACAAACAGATGTTCATAGAAGAAGATTAAATAAATTACGAAAATGTACTGTGTGTAAAATAGAAAAAGGATATAATGAATTTTATAAAAAGCCTTATAAATCTGATGGATTTGATTATGAATGTAAAAAATGCATAAACACGAAAGTAAAATGTTCTTGTGGATGTTTAATAAGTAAATATTATTTAAAATATCATATGAAAAGAAATATACATCAATCATCTTTATCAATTAAATAGATCTCTTTTAAATTTTAATATATAATCTCTTTTAAAATGTAATATATTATCTCCTTTAAATTTTAATATAATATCTCCTTTAAATTTTAATATATTATCCTTTTTAAATTTTAATATTTTATTTCTTTTAATTTTTAATATTTTATTTCATATATATTATGTATCACATTTTTTTGCTATATATCCATAGGGTAAAGTATTAATATTATTAATTAAATATCTCTTATCATCATACGGTGATAGAGCAATTTTCCTCGTCTTTATTGTATATAATGTATATTCTTTCGATGTAATATTATATATATCTTCATATGTCTCTTTATCATTAAATAATGTATCTTTATACATATCAAATTTCATTTTCTCAATATTTTGTTTTCTAATACCTTTACATACCTTCTTTTCAATACAATCAGTTTTAAATGCATACATTTTAGATCTTAATCCTACAAATTCTCTAATTGGTATACCTAAATATTCATCTTTAAATTTACCTGGTATTTTATTATTTGCATGAGGTATAGATTCTAAAAGATATCCGCATGTATCAAAATGATTAATATTTTCTTTTATATCATCATAAATATCATTTGTTTCAACATAAATTATAAAGGAATCAGTATCAGTTCCTAATAGTTTCATATTATTACGATATTTTGGTTTTAAAACATCATAATAAAATTTATACATTAATAATTTTGATAATTCAAGAACTACAAATCCACCATAAATTGGTTTATTTAATGTTACTGTTTTCTTTCTTCGATATAATAATACATGATCTTCATCAATAATTGTTCTTGTATCATAATCTTTATGTTTTTGAAATGATTTATAGCTAGATAGAAGTTTTACATCACATCTTTTTCGTACATTTTCCATTTGTTTACCATATACAGAATTATTCATAAGTTTAAAGAAATCTTTTTCAAAATCATTATTTGCTTTTTGTCTTAGTACAGTATTTTTATCAATATAAGCTTTTAACCATGGTTTTTGGTCATAAGATATAACTTGATGAATTTTAGTAACAATTATACCTTGTTGTATTACATATTTTAACATTCTATAATCAATAACATATTTTATTTTCTCTTTTAATGAATTCACAAGTTTTACATCTTTTGGTATATTTCCTATACCTTTATTTATAAGATCTTTTTGATAATTAGATAATTCATTAATATCTGGAATATAATGATCCGGACATAGTGGAAAATCTTTAAATGTATCATGTAAATGATTCGGAATATTTAAATCTACTTCAAATGTATATCCCTTATCTCCTTCATCAGATAAATTTAAAATGTCATCCATTGTAAATATTTTCGATTCTTTTTTAAAATTTCCTATTGGTAAATGTTGACTTAGAGCATGTCCGTATAAATTATTACAATCTAAATACATTATATAACTTAAATGTTTTTTACTATTGTAAATACCTATTTTTTCAGCTTTTTCTTTCGGTAATTTTATAGTTTTTTGCGATTTTTCGTCGTAGAAATAACAATTATTAGATAATGCATATCTATTTGGAATCATTGAAATACCACCACGTATACCTTTCTCATATAATTCATATAAATCTTGATCAATAATAAGATCTAATTTTTGATTTGTAAGTTTTAATGATGCATGATCCGCTAATTGTGGGGCTGATACATAATATACGGGATCTAATCCATAATTTTTATAACATGTTTCCCTAAAATTGTTAAATACATCACTTAATAATATAGAATCTAGTTTTAGATATAAATCATGATAATCACCAAAATTTTTACATTTAAAATGTTCATATATATATTTTACAAATTTTAAATCAACTTTTTTATTATTTAAAACAGATTTCCAATTTACTTCGTCATATGATATTTCTTGTTCAAATTTATCATAATTATCGACCCATTCATATGGATAATATCCTTTTTGTAATACTAAATGTATATCTTCTTTCTTGAATGTATTACATACATTATTAAATTTTTTATATGTAATTGGTTTAGAAACGTGATGATTACATATTTTACATGTTGCATTCGCTTTTAATATATTATTTTCATCAATAGGTTGAAATTTTACATTTTCTATAGCTTGTTTAGATTTGCAATGAGTACAATATGCATTATTTACTTCACCTAAATTTTTTACAGCTTGATCTAAACTAGTACTTAAAAATCTATAAGTATCAATAAATCTAAATTCAATAATATCATTCATAAGAGTTCCTTTAGGTATTATTTGTTTTTCTTCGCCGCAACATAATTTTTCATCTAAGATATAATATCTTTTTTTACATTTATTACAACTCCACATAGTATATGAAGTAGGTGTTTGACCTATAATTACTTTTTTAGAAAATGTTAAATATTTTTCCGAAGAATTTGGTATAATTTTTAAATCTGAATAATTTTCACCAAGTTTTATTAATGTTCTTAAAAATAATATAGAATCATATTTTAAATTATGAAATAGAATTGGAATAAATTTTGGGAGACGTAAATTTAAATTACATATATTACACGCTGCTCCTCGTACTTTACCAGTAATATGATCATGATCTACTACTTTTTTTAATTTAAATTCTTCAAAATTTCTATTACAAATGTGACATGATGTAGCATTTTTATAATCAGATTTACTCATTTCCAATGTCCATTCTAATTTAATATTTCTATGTAAATATTCTTTAGTATAATATTGTCCCATTTTTATAAGTTCTTCATTAAATGATTGCATTAATTCGTCAATATTTTTCGATCTTTTTAAATGTTGCTTCACAAATTTATAATTATCATCATTAGGTATTAAATTAGATGTAAAACAATAACTATTAGGAATATGCTTATGAATATATTCCGAATTCATAAATTGTTCTTTAAGTTTCTCCAATGTGCATTCAAAATCACATGTTGCAACATATGGATGATATTGTTCGGCACCAAAAGATTTATATTCTCTTATAGGATATTTAGGCATTTTAATACTTATTTTATCATGAATACATTGATCAATATGTTCATTTAATGCTTTTTCATTATTATAATTTTTATTACACTTTAAACAATAATATTTTTTTACATTCTTACGATGAACTTGACCTTTTAATAAGCTACTTATATTTTTTATACCTACACAATGATCTTTAAACATTAATATATTAACATGTTTTTCTAATTTTTTATAATTTTCACTACAATAGTATAATTCAATAAAAGTATCTTTAATTTCATAAACATTAATTGATACTTTTAAAAATTCTTCATATCTTCTTATATTTAATGGTACTATATCTACTGGATATGATATATTTAAAGATTCATATTTTGTAATATCATATTTAATAGCTCTATCAGTATGATGCGATAGAGGATTTAATATACTCTCTAATGCATATTCAAAGCATCTATAATTTTCTTTCTTTTCACATGTGAACTTATTTGTTTTAATATTTTTTACGTTTATACAACATTTTTTCAATTTTACCCAATCTGGTAATGGAATATAGCTACCTACGTTTAATGGGTTGTATTTATCCGATTGTAAATCTATAAATAATACTTTATCAAATCTATATTTAGTATTTTTTGCATTATAATTATCAAATTTAGATATAATTTCATAATTCATAGTCTGAATCTTTTCGGATATGAATTGATTATTAGAAATAGTATGTTGATTCGATTGCAAATGATGTTTAAAATATGTTTTTATTTCTCCAGATAATTCTAATTCTACATATTGTACAGAAGCTACTAATGCAATATTACTATGAGTATATTTCATTTCAATAATTTTTGATTCTACATCTAATGCTATTGTCTTTAAATAATTTTCTAAATCATAATGATTATTATTTAAACTAAATCTCCAATCTACAATTCTATTATTCCATGCTCCATTAGCTTTATAAATGTTTATTCTATTTTCTAATATCTTATCTGATGAAAATATATCATCATGAAAATTAAATATATTTTGTTTTTTTATAATATTTTTATCTTGATGCTCTTTTACAATTTTCATAAGTTCTACTTTTCCCATTTTGGCACATCCTTTAATATTATTAATTTTACAATACGTATACAGCTGCGTTCGATTCATGGTTATTTATTAATAAATATTTTTATTAGTATATTTTTTATTTATAAAATTTAAGTGTAAATATGTACAGTTTTATTTGATATAAAAACTTATAATTTTTTACGCTATAAATGGAGATGATAAAGAGATTAAATAATTTAGGATTTGAATGTCTTATGCATTCATCAAACTTTGAATTATGTCAAAATATTAATTTTGATGGTAAAAAATATGAATTTGTAGCACAAATTAAGAAAACAATGGATAATGATATTGTAGATAAAAATATTGATGATGAAATTGATAATACTGATGCTGAAAATAGTAAAATAGATAATGTTGAAGATAAAAATATTAATATTGATGCTGAAGATAGTAAAATAGATAATGTTGAAGATAAAAATATTAATATTGATGCTGAAGATAGTAAAATAGATAATGTTGAAGATGAAAATATTAATATTGATGCTGAAGATAGTAAAATAGATAATGTTGAAGATGAAAATATTAATATTGATGATGCTGAAGATGAAAATAGTAGTATTGATGTTGAAAATAGTAAAATAGATAATGTTGAAGATGAAAATATTAATATTGATGATGCTGAAGATGAAAATAGTAGTATTGATGTTGAAAATAGTAAAATAGATAATGTTGAAGATGAAAATATTAATATTGATGATGCTGAAGATGAAAATAGTAGTATTGATGTTGAAAATAGTAAAATAGATAATGTTGAAGATGAAAATATTAGTATTGATGATGAAAATAGTAGTATTGAAGATGAAAATGATGAATGAAAATACTAATTTTATCATATTTTAATTGATGAAATTTAAGTATTTAAATTAAAAAATATATTAATTTAAAAAAATTTGGAAATTTAAATATTTTAATTAAAAAAATTGGAAATTTAAATATTTTAATTTAAAATTCAATCATGTAAGAAACTTAATTCAACAATATCTTTCTCCATAAGCCCTTTATATACCAATCTTAAATTCTTAGCTTTTAATATTTCTTTTATATCAGTTTCTTTTATACAATTAGCATATCTATTTGGTAAGATTATACTATATATTTGACCTTGTATACTTGTTTTTAGATGTAATACGATTTTAATTCCATATTTTATCTCCATATTTGTCTTGTATCAGCAATAGAATATCCTCTTTTATCTTCATTATCTTTTATGAACATTAATATGATATGTTACTTGATTCAGTTTCATATAATATCCATTTAAGAAGGCCTAGAAATGGATATTATATCAAAACTGAATCAAGCTACACATCATATTAAACTTCATAAAAAGATAACAGAATTGATAAAAGATCACGAATACCCTATTGATGATATAATGCAAATAGATACAAAATATGGAATTAAAATAGTATTACATCTAAAAACAAGTATACAAGGTCAAATATATAGTATAATCTTACCAAATAGATATGCTAATTGTATAAAAGAAACTGATATAAAAGAAATATTAAAAGCTAAGAATTTAAGATTGGTATATAAAGGGCTTATGGAGAAAGATATTGTTGAATTAAGTTTCTTACATGATTGAATTTTAAATAAATAATAATTATAAATAAATAATAATCTTAATTAGTTTATATTAAAAATAATAATTATAAATAATAATCTTAATTAGTTTATATTAAAAATATATTCATTTAGGTCTTTAAATAAAATGTGGAAATTCGGGATCTCATTTTTCCACAAAATTTCGACGCTTAAAAATAGGTGATTTTTGGTGGAAATGGGGAAATATTATAATAAACTATTGTATATTTACATATTTTACGATCATTTTAATAATAATTGCGTAAAAATAGAGGTATTCTCAATCATGAAAAAATGTGGGTGTTAAAATCTGGTCCAGGACGCCCCTATACCATACTACTATAGTAGTCTGTTGTTTTGCTGCCGCAGGCGAGTGGAAGCCGATCGTGCACGAGCAGGGCGGCTACGCCGGCGGCCACTCCAGCTACGGGCCGTCGGGCGACCCGTCCCTGCAGCACCACCACCACCACCACCATGCGCACCAGCCACCGCACCAGGCGCTCCACGACGCGCTGCTGGAGGCGGCGGGGCTGGAGCAGCACGCGGCGGCGGCGGAGGAGGCGGGCGCGGCGACCTTCCTGCTGCCGCCGCCCCTGCCGCCGTTGCCGCCCCCGGCGCCGCCCGCGCCGCCCGCGCCGCCCCCGCCGCCGCCCGGCAAGCCCGCGCTGCTCGGCAAGGGCAAGCCGGCGCCCGGCAAGCTGCGCGGCCCGCGCCCGCCGCCGCCCCCGCACAAGGCCAAGCTGCGCGCCAAGCCCTTCCTCGGAAAGCCCTTCGGTGAGTTTCAAAATGCCCCATTGGCCAGGAAGGCGATAAATGCCGCATTTGCCAGGAAGACGATATATGCTACATTTGCCAGGAATATGATAAATGCCGAGTTTGCCAGAAATATGATAAATGCCGCGTTTACCGGGAAGACAAATGCCGTGATTGCCAAACTGATAAATGCCGCTATTACCAGGTAGGAGATAAATGCCGCGATTGCCAAACTGATAAATGCCGCATTTGCTACGAAAATGATAAGTGCTGCAGTTGCCAGGAATATGATAAATGTCGCATTTGTCAGGAAGAAGATAAATGCCGCGTTTGCCAGGAAGATAGATGCCCAGACGATAGATGCCGCATTTATCAGGAACACGTTGAAACCATTGATCATATTGTCTTAGGTTGTCAATTCTAGCAAATATCGAATACTTGAAAAGACACGACAGGGTGTGTAGCTACCTCCACTGGCAGATCTGTACCGCCCTCGAAGTTCCAAACACATGCCCCAAGTGGTTCGATCACTCACCAAAACCGGTGACGTCTGTTGGATTGTCTAAGATATTGTACGACCAACAAATTCATACTGATCGCACGATAGCGACAAACAAACTTGATATAGTTATCCGGGATTTAGAGAAAAAAAGCATGTCTACTTGTCGATGTTGTTGTACCTTGCGATCAAAACGTCGTTACCAAGGAGTCAGAAAAACGTCTTAAATACAAGAGTTTGGAAATCGAGATCAGCGGAATGTGGGGCGTAAAAGCACAGGTCGTACCGATAGTTGTCAGAGCTCTGGGCACCGACACTCCCTAGATCTGCTCCTTAGGTAGCTGGTTGAACTTGGAATAGATTTTATATTCAGCCGACTCACAAAATCTTTAGTAGTGATATAGAGGAATAATAATAATAATAATAATAATAATAATAATGATAATATTAATAATAATAATAATAATAATAATAATAAAGGAAATACATAGATGATACGAAATATGTATGGACCAAATAGGATCAATCTTGGTTGATTCCAGGAATTAAAACTTTTGTATTATGTACATTTTTGTGAGATCGACGTTTCACACATTCAGAATTTGCCTAATCAGGAGCAATAAATATATTGAAACGGTTGGCAATGGCATAGACAATACAAATTGACATAAAAGAAAAGGAATCCAAAGATATCGAAATCAATACCACTGACCTTCAAAGTTTTTTGATAACTTCTCATTGTAGTATGTTGTACTCTAACATAACACCAAATTGTAAATAGTGTTTTCAATTTTGGTTTATTTTGGATAATGGGTGCTTCATTTAGCTCTAATGATGTAGCAACATCTTGTAAAAAAGAAAAAATTCGGTGTCCGTAGATTTTGATTTTCTAAAACCATGTTAAGAGCCTGAAAACGCTTCGTTTTTTCCTGAGAAAAGTTTCCATTCCTGAGTAGAAAAGCCACTCTAATATTTTTGAGAAAATTGACAAAAGAGAAATCGGACGGTATTTTGAATTTCATTTTGGTTCCTTTTTTTAACTAGCGTGTCAAAATTTTAAAGCTTCGACTAGAGCCAGATGGACAGAGGTTTCTTCGATTTGAAAAACAATTAACGTATGGTTAAGGCGCTAGTGGTGTATAAAGACAGACGGACGGACGGACAGACAGACGGACGTTTTGATTTCAATTGGTTTTTTGGTATCAAGGACTCACAAAACAGTAATTCTGGCTACATCACGTGTTAGGGGGTTATTTTTTCTTAATTTAGCAATCGGTTTTATCAACTTTTTCGTTATCAGGGCCGGGCAACGAATTTTTTCTGTCGAAAATTCGCCATTTTTCTCGTAGCATTACATAACTTTCCCTACACTTTGTATATTATTCCGTATATACGTACGTATACGGGTAGAGGCTAAATGTTTGTTGTTTGAAATTATCTGAAAATGTTCCTGTACAAAAAGAACCATTGAAAATGACAGTTAACGGATGTATAAATGCAGGTGCATAAGTTTTTAATAAACAGCGCGGAAATTCATCTATACCAGATGAATGTTTATTTTTTAGTTTACTGACTATTCTGAGGATTTCCTTGGGAGAAGTTTCGGAAATAAACATAGTATCGAAATTTTTTGGGGAAGCGTAAGATGTTGACTTTTGTGGTTATAGTCCTTTCGTGAGATCAGACGCAATTCTGGAAAAGTGTTCGTTGAAGAGATTCGCAAATTTTTTCGGATTATTTGTTTCTCTTTCATTAACCTTTAAAGTAACATTCTCTACAAGGTATCGAGATGATGTGGTTGTATTATTTACGATATCCCACATTACTTTAGTTTTGTGACGAGATTTTTTAATTCACAAGCAAAGACGCTGTAAAAACCCAAATAGTGACCAACACTTGTGACAAAAAGAATGCTATGTTCATGAAAAAACACAACGGAAACAATATCAATAATTTCTAAAAAATTTAAACAAATAAAAAGCAATCATCGGCGAGCCTCCGAGACTGCTCCTGGTAATGCTAAGATTAAAAACCAAATGAATTTTATTTTGTTACATATTGAAAATTTGATTAAAATGATTAAATCATATTGGTTCGAGGGATATAGTATTTAATTATTGCGTTACTAACTCAGAAATTAAGTGATACTCGTTTGATATTAGTCGGTATGAAATGTCGACAGAAGTAATTAGAATGCTTCGCGATAAATATTTCTTATCTTGTAAATGTAGGATTATTATAAACTCGAAATACGTATATCGAAAGAAGGTGACACATTATTTGATAAGGAAACCTGAATAAATGACTTTTAGCAGCAATGACTGTGAAAATCCATCATACTTTCCGCGTACTTAAAGCTTGCTCTGAACGACGTCTGAATGATAAACCAATGACATATCGTGAAGATATAAACCTTTATTTCTTTGACTAATACGATTTCGATACGTATCTTCATTGAATGACTGGTGAATTTACACAATTCACTATTTTACGTGGAATTAGAGTTTTGTTTCTCGAACCACATCTGCAATTTATAATAAAGTTCTATACCTGTTCTATACCCGTTCTATACCCTTCCTTTTGGACTCCAAGCTTTATCGACAATTGGAAGTGGTAAATAGAAATGTGTACTGCAATATACTGAGTGTAAATAATTGTTTTTATTTAAGTGTATACTTTATAAGTTTTTTACAACAATATAATAAATATAATTTCATAGTCAATATTTCATATAAAGAATAATCTACCTGGCCGCTACCTCAAATAGCAGCCAGAACATTTCACATGAGAAGCACATTTAAAAAAAACATACATTTTGAAGAGTACATTGAGGAGGATGCAGTGCTTTTGTGCGAATTTTACATGGTCTAAAGCAGTGGTGTTCAAGGTCTCCTACTGGTGGCAGTGGCACGCCTCGTGGCACCGTGCCATGCCACGAGCTTCTGTTTGCCACTAGCGTCGGGAAAGGTAACTATTAGCAGTAACCCCGCCGTTTTACAATAGGGATAGCGTTGTCTCTTGCGGCGGAGTGATGAACTGCGTGGAGGGGCGATTTCGTCATGGCACACGTGCCACGGACTTCCGCTCGTGGCATCGACCTTGACAACACTGACTTAATCTCTCATAGGGACATTTCGCACCCATGAGCGCTACCGTTCGAAATGACCTAATAAAGTAAAGTTAGCCTTTTGAGATTACGCCGTCTTGCACCAAGTCACAGAGTTGATATTTCAATCCGTTTTTCATCAAATGTTCCGTGGAGTTTCCAATAACAAGAATCAAATAAGCGCACGTTAAGACTTTTCCCCCGCTCGAGGCGTGGGCCTTGGCAGCGCCGGTCCAAAGCCTCACCGGTTCCTCAGCCCGTTTCGCTGGCATCGCCAACCGGAAGAGGGCCCATTTCGCTCCCCGAAGTGCGGCCGGCGGCCTGTCACCCGCCGGGGGGGGAGGGGGTGGCCGCGGGCGCCGGCGACCTCTGTCGGCGGCGGAAGGAAAGTCAGGCGGGAAACGCGACTTTTCCCTCATGACCTACAACTGCGTCAAAGAGCGAAAACTGGGCTGTCGGTGAACATATGTTATTTTAACCCCTCTCTTGAACAGTATTCTGGAACAGTTTTTATCGGCCAAATGTGTAGTGTGAAGGTTCTAATTTTTTCCCTTTAGTACACAAATTTAAGTTAAAGGTAAAATCTTTTCTGCTGCGCAACTGTTTCTATAAAATTAGAGACTATACTGATCGTCATAAAGAAAAATATTGTTTATTTTAACAAAACAACGACATATAATGAATTAGTTTATATTTGTATTGTATGCATTAAAAATATTTAATACGCCAACCGGAAGTAATGTACTTCAGCTGCCGAGTCAATGACCCCCATCTCGATCAGGTTTTTGTCCAGTTTCCCTGATCCTTCAGTAAATGCTACGTTGGTCCCTTGTTTTGCTTCTGGAAGTAAACGTAGCTTCACTGTGCGCATGTTCTGTTGAACACTCCATTTCCTTGTGGAGGTAAGAGTGGAACTGACGTTCATTAGCAATGCAGAAAAATCAAATCAGCAGTTCATTTACCGTTGAAATCGTTTTTCTATAACTCGGGGACGAAAATGTGTAGTTTTTCAAATGTTCCCAATCTTGCGCTTTTTTTTCATTCTGGGCCTCAAGAAAATGTGCGCAGATAATCTCTTCCCCCATACGTCATATACAGAAGACAAGAAGTAATACAACCAAAGTAATACAACAATGATGTCTCTGCTCGCGGGAATTACGTGTTTTGATCACTTCCTCTCAGTCGATCAAACTGGTATCGGCACAAAATTGAATTTTGCAGGTGTTTGGTTCTCTCACATTTATTTTTGTATTACGAACGATTTTAAATATATTTTTATGGCTGACATGATCAAACGGGGTAACTTCTATCAGGCAACTGAAACCCAGTAGTTTGTTTTCGTGGTCTGTGTTTTAACTTTCAAACGAGGTTGTCTCTTCATTTTTTTCAGGTTCTAGGATTAAAATGTGGACGAATGATTGCCTTTGCTTCGTAGATCTATTTTATAAAATATTTTATTTGCACTTTTAAAAGTATTCAAAACTTCATTTCGTTTCATAACTGTATTGCTCATTATTTCTTCAGCGTGTGTATCGTTTTTCACTTTTTTGCTACTATTTACACTGTATATAGAAAGTATTGTAATGCTGTGGGGAAAAAAGCGAATTTTCGACACAAAACCTCTTATTTTCGGGCCCTGAAAAAGAAAAAAGTGGATAAATCTTGTCCTTATGCATAGTAAATTACTTCCTCTAACACGTTGATTAGTTAGAATCTATGTTTTGTGCGTCCTTGATACAGAAAAATCTATAGTCGGCAGAAATCTGTGGGTCCATCTGTGGTCAACGCTAGCGCTTAAACCGTTCTGCCTATTTTCTCCAAAATTGATATTTCCCAATTGATCTGGCTGATGTTGCAATCTCTAGAATTTGAGACCGATATTTTAATTTTGGGGGTTACTTCACAAGAAGCCTTTAGGACATTTCCAAAAGTAAAAAAGGCAATGATAGCGTAATGGAGACATAAGAGAATGGTGTAAGTCTAAATTTTCGCTGAAATCTCTGGTTTTTCGAAAACTAAAAAAATTGAAAAATTTTTTCGGCGTCTTCCTTCAACTAAAATGTTGAAGTCAGAGATTTTTTCCTTAATAAAATCTGTTTCTTAAAAACAGAACTTGAACTAAGGCGTCGTTCCATTTTTCGAAAATAAAGAGTAGTTTTCGTATAATTGTGCCCGAAATCAACGCACTTTCAAAAAAGTAACAATTTTATTCTCAAAAACCTCTCTAAACTTTTTTCTTTAAATTTTCTCCTCGTAAGTAACAAGAGACGGTAAGAAATATGATGCTAGTCCAATTTTTGGCTATCTTTCCGTTTATCTAAAATTGTCAAAAAGTTAATACTTCAAAACTAAAGAAAAGACAAAGTCTGTTGTAAAAATCACCTCCGTAAAAAAGGTCATGTACACGTGCAATAGGCTGCAGAACAACTTCGAAGTGGGAGAGCTAAAATAAGTGGCGGGACTCTCGGCTCTTGGATGCGAACTTGCAATTCTCGCGCTGAATCTCTGGGAAAAAACAACAACAAAAAACGCAATGGATCCCTCTTGCTAGAATATTTATATGAAAGAATCAGTGATCATTGAATAGATAGTTAAAATTCACCTGTTTTGGGCCCGGGGAAAAGCAGCTCTGCACTTTCTTCCGTTAGCAAAACAGCACAACGGTTAGCAAAACAGCTACGTTTTTCAACACTTCATTTATTGCGAGAAGATGCTGCGACTTCTTAGAATTTCTACTCGTTGCCAACTGTCTCGATTGATTGATTGATTCATCTTTCTGGGCGCGTCAACTACTTAGGTCATTAGTCCCGTAAGTGTAATGCGTGTTTTTTTCTCGGGCGGTGGCGATGATCTTTTCCTCGCTGGATAGCAAGATCTGGCGCCGACCCGCCGTCGACTAGCAGGGTTTTCCCCACAACCAGGTATCTCCCACCAGCGGGGCACCGCCCCAGTCGGGACAAGCTCTCAGCTCCCGATCGGTCTCCCGGCATGTGTGATAGTGTAATGCATGTTAGCGTAAGTGTGTGTGTAAGGGCTGATGATAGGACAAGGAAGAGGAAGGAAAGATCGCGCGCGGTCCGTGGCCCGTTTGTTAGGGTACTGCTCCGACATTCGCCTGATGTTGACCGGAGAAACCACTGAAAACTACTGATCAGAGCAGTCGGCCGCTAGAATTCTCCTCCAGACTGCGACTAAATTCGACCTAGCTGACAAGCTAGTGTCGAAAATCCTGCCTATACTGTGAATAATACTTCTACCGACTTGACAGCTCCTGACTGACAGGGGAGAGGGGGTTCCGTTATCCAATCAGAGGCTTCAAATTGTGATGTCACTACAGAGTTGCCGACGTTTACTAAGAAACAAATGAAATGTAATAACGTGAATCAACTGCAAATTGAAGAGCGCCGGGCGTCAAGAGGAGCGCCAGTACTTGTTTGGTTATGTGTCGGTGTGCGGTTGTGACGTCTATGCACTCAAACCAAGAATATCTTGAGTTTAGATACTTCACTCTTATAAATCTTTCATAATAAATACTAGGAATCTTCCTTCTTAAAACGCGTCTTACTGTACGTACTTTTCGTCAGCTTTGCGCGTCTTATGCAAAAATGTTCCGTTATTCCTTGCATTGACGGGATTAGTGTAAGGGACCGCGATAAATTTGTTGAGCAAAATTTCCCCTAAAAAATAAATTAGTGTCATAATTACAATTCTACCAAAAATACAATAATTTCGACGTATATGTTCAGGTGATCAGACTAACACCCCCTGGATATACTTTATTCAGAGGGTGTTGATGTAACATACATTTTACATTTATTAAAAAGTCATGTTTTCAACCAACAAAGTAGTAAATGTTACGAAGTATTTAATTTTTCTCCTGTGCTAAACTCTACTGTCAAAGTAACAATAATAATAATAATAATAATAATAATAATAATAATAATAATAATAATAATAACATGTTGAACAAAAATACCAAATTGAAAATGACACCAGCAGGCTAATGGTAGTTGAGAAGCTAAAAGAGAAAATTCAAGCATGGGCTCAACGAATAAGAAGGTACAAACGTAGAATAGATTTCCGTGTACAGAACCGGTTGTTTGAAACAGACGCGAAGAGATTCTATCGCAATCTGACTCAAAAACCGAATGGCAAAGCTGTTACTCCTTCAAAAGATGACGTCGAAGCATTTTGGGCAGGAATCTGGGAAGAGAGCAGATCCTACAACAAAGACGCATCTTGGCTTCAATCTGAAGTTGATGCTGCCGATGAACTTGTAGAAACAGTGGAAGATGTTCACCAATTCTCGGAAGAGGACCTCTTCCAAGCAATTAAGAACATGGGAAACTGGAAGTCCCCCGGGATTGATAAGATCCAGATTTATTGGATTAAGAAATTAACAGCAATACATTCTCATCTAGCAAAGGCTGTTAATAAAATTTTTGAAAACCCAAAGGAAATCCCGGAATGGCTCACACGCGGCATCACGTATTTGCTACCCAAAGCGGGAGACAGCTCTTTGGCGAAGAACTACAGGCCAATTACTTGTCTTCCAGTACTGTACAAAGTTATAACTTCAGCTATAGCTGACAAAATGTATAGACATCTAGATAAGAATCATCTAATGCCAGCTGAACAAAAAGGATGTCGTAAAGGCTCTTATGGGTGTAAGGAAATCTTGCTACTGAATAAAGTCATCTTGAATGATGTAAAGAAACGCAAACGTAATTTGAGCATGGCTTGGATTGACTACCAAAAGGCCTTTGATAGTGTACCACACGATTGGATTTTGAAGACCCTGGAGATCTATCGATTTCATCCTAGACTTGTTGAGTTTTGCAAGGCTAGTATGAAGACGTGGAGTACCAGGTTACTAATCCACAGCGGAAAGGAAGCAGTAGAAACCAGAAGTATTCAGATTAACAGGGGTATTTTCAAGGAGATTCACTATCCCCTCTGCTGTTTTGCATTAGTTTGATCCCACTATCGAGACAGTTGTCGCAAGCTGACTTTGGTTATAAGCTCCATGGTGATGAAAGGCCAGTATCACATTTGTTTTACATGGATGATCTGAAAGTGTTTGCCAAGAATGAAGCGATTCTCTCCCAAATGCTGTCTGTCGTGAATGACTTTAGCAATGACATCTGCATGAAGTTTGGTCTTGACAAGTGTGCAAAAATCAATTTAAAAAGAGGGAAACTCACAACGTCTGAGAACATTGAAATTGATACGCACACTGTGATTCAAGATCTTGAGCCAGGTAAAACTTACAAATATCTGGGCATTGAAGAATGTGAAACCATCTCGAATGACAGAATGAAAGAGAGAATTCGTAGGGAGTATTATAGAAGAGTGAGACTGGTCCTGCAGTCCGCTCTGAATTCCAGGAATAAAATATCTGCAATAGGTAGTTTGGCGGTACCTGTAGCCGAATACAGTTTTGGACTAGTGGACTGGACTGAGCAAGAAATTCGCACCATGGATCGAAAAACCAGAAAACTGCTGACAATGCATCATGTTTCCCACCCTCGAGCTGATATACATAGACTTTATGTGGCACGTAAGGAAGGAGGAAGAGGCCTCAGACAAATTGAGGCCTCCTGGCACAACGCAATAGTCGGGTTGGGTAAGTATGTAGTCAGCCATCAAGACGACCCTCTAATGAGGCAGGTCATGAAATCTGACCGAAGAATGGGAAACAGAGGCATTGTTAGTGTAGCAAGAAACATTGCGAAGAAAACTAGGCAAGACACGTCGAATAACACAGACACTGAACTTCTGATGCTGCTAAACATGAAGTGTGAGACACAAAAAATGTTAAAGAAATCGTGGAGAGACAAACAACTCCACGGTCAATACCTAAAAAGAATGGACAAGGTGCAGATCAATAAAGATCAATCATTTATGTGGCTTAAAAGGGGAAGGATGAAGCCAGAATCGGAAGCACTTGTAATAGCTGCCCAAGATCAGGCCTTGAGAACACGACATTATGATAAAGCGGTTCTCAAAATTTCCCAAGATGACAAATGCCGCATTTGCCTGGAGCAAGTAGAAACCATTGATCATATTGTCTCAGCTTGTCCAATCCTAGCAAAGACCGAATACCTTAAAAGACATGACAGGGTGTGTAGCTACCTCCACTGGCAGATCTGTACCGCCCTCGAAGTTCCAAACACATGCCCCAAGTGGTACGAACACTCACCGAAACCGGTGACGTCTGTTGGATTGTGTACGATATTGTACGACCAACAAATTCAAACTGATCGCACGATAGCGGCAAACAAACCGGATATAGTTATCCGGGATTTGGCCAAAAAATCGTGTTTACTTATCGATGTTGCTGTACCTTGCGATCAAAACGTCGTTACCAAGGAGGCAGAGAAACGTCTTAAATACAAGTGTTTGGAAATCGAGATCAGCCGAATGTGGGGCGTAAAAGCACAGGTCGTCCCGATAGTTATCGGAGCTCTGGGATTTGTTCCGCAAAATTTGAGTAAGAACTTGTCTAAACTCCCAGGTAATTCAAAAGACTGGGAAGTGCAAGAAATTGCTTTATTTGGAACTGCCCACATTTTGCGTAAAGTATTGTAGAGGCACTAATAGTCACCGAATCTGCTCCTTAGGTAGCTGGTTGCAACCTGGAGTAGATTTTATATTCAGCCGACTCATAAGATCTTTAGTCGTGATGTAATGGAATAATAATAATAATAATAATATATTTATTAGGCTACAATTGGCTGATTACCAGGTGGTAACCATAAGTCTATAACTTTACAATACATCTACATTTACTATTAAAAGAAAACAATTTACAATATAACACAATAAAATAAATTACAACTACTACTACGTCAAAGGTTGGAACAATACATTAGCTTTCTCTAGAGACCCTCCAAAACCAACCGTTAACATTAATAATACTTTTAAAAATGTACACTTACATACACACATTCATGCTTACACGTACATATATACACATTCTTATACATGAATGCTCACTCACATGTTCACATAAAACCGATCACGCACTGTCCCTACTTATTATACATGCCTACAGTTACGTAAAAAAAACAAACACCTAGTTACACATAGTATACATATGAGACATATGACGTAAGGACGACCACGTGTCTGCCGCCCGAGTAAGTGGCAACATCGCTCGGCTGTCAAGTCGGCAGAAGTTTTGTTCGCAGTGTAGTGCCTCGCGGTGAGAGGGACTGCGGTGCCCTGAGCCACCTCTCCTGCCGCGGTGCCCGCGAGCGACGTGGCGGAAGTGGTGGGCGCGCCGGCGGTTTTTTTTCCCGCCTGCCAGAAAGGGTGCCAGCGAAACGGGGGCGAGTTATGCGGATGTGTGGTCACTTCTCGCTACGGTCGAAGACGAGAAAATGGTTTGTTTTTTCGGAGCTTGTATGCTCGAAGAACTTAAGTAAGGCGCGAACATGTTTGATTTTTTTTTTGGGTGGATGCGATTTTTCTAAGTCTGCCCCTCAAGGCCCGTCTTCACGATGGAATATGTCACGGTATTTCGCCTCTTTCTCAGTCGCGCCGTTAGATATCGCATGATCGCGACCAGCAGTGCTTGCGATCACGCGTCTTCTAGCGGCATGACTGAGAAAGTCGCGAAATGCCGTGTGATATTCCATCGTGGCCGTGGAGCAAGGGAGGCAAATCGCACTGTATCTCCCGTTTCCGTCGAGTGGCTGGAAAGAGACACGACATTTGTTTCGTTATGCCGTTTCTCTCTTTCGCGTTTCTATGTAAATCATAGTTGTGTGCGTCCTCAGTCTGGAATGAAATGATCACTGGCACCTCAACTAATGAAGAGTCATAATACCTAGCAGAGTGCCAAAATAAGGATTTGTTTATTCAGTGTCCGTCAGATGGTCCGTCAGTCCGTCAATAATTAAAATATTTGAACCAAGATTTGCAAAGATAGGAAGGAAAATACAGATGTTTGATCATTTCATGGAATAATAAAAGTACTTCTTTATGTACTAGATCTAAGCAAGAATTCTGCACCTGGACTCAATTAAGTCCCAAACAATTTTTCGAAGAACCTTCCCGAAGTTGGTCTTCAGTATTTACTTCGCGTTTATTATTATTGTATCTGGACTGAACAACATTTTCCCGACCAATGGAGAGAAGCTATTGTTATTCCTATACCAAAACCTAATAAGGATCACACTCGACCTACGAATTACCGCCCAATTTCCCTAACAAATTATATCTGCAAGATATTAGGGAAGACGTTTTGTCGTCGCTTGAAATGGATATCGATAAACCTTTACCTAATCACACCATACCAAAGCGCCTTTAGATCCTTCAACATCCGACAACAACTTTCATCCTTCATTTATTACGAGATCAACACATGATCTGATAAACGACGATACTAAAATAGTATGTGATGTCCTAGGTATGCAACGATATATACTGGTGGTTTCAATTGATATTAAACCTGTGGTGCTACAGAATAGCACAGACTTTCCCGTATTAGTGTTCTATTTCCTTTGGTCTCGGCTAGCTAATCGGACTTACCACATACTCTCGCCAGCTGCCATCTATCGCCCCCCAAAATACATTTTTTTAAACATTTTATTAATTTGCCGGTTACGTAATAGTAGAACGGAAATATTCTTTTAAGAGTATTTAAAGAATAGTAAAACCTCGTCCTAAAGGCCAATTTTCTTTGAAAAAATTGAAGCCGTTTTTAAGAAAATGGCGTTTAAGCGCTACTGTAAATTCGAAATTTGAAAACTTTTGAGTTTTCAAAAAACGCCATTAGATGCCATTTTAATTCACAAAGCTTTTGTTTTTTGTCGCTAGGAACTATAAACATTAACATAGTATTTATTAATCTTCATGAAAAATTGTAATTTTTTCAAAGAAAAAGTTTGCCAGCTTAAACTAATGTAATGCTTACAAGACTTCTAGACACATTTATGAGAAATTCAACTAGTTTTCTTTAAAATATTTTGATAAAATGTATCCAACATTTACCTACTCAATATAGTACATTGCAATGATTTCTGATGGAATTTCATAATATTTCATTATACAATCAATTACATACATTCAGTTTAATGGTTAATGAATATGAGATAAGTCATAAAAGTAAGTTTGAAGACATTTAAAATAGTGAAATGTACTCTTTAACGTTCTATAGCCGAGAAACAGCAACGTGTTTATTATGTAAAAATATAAAATAAATCCTTGTTTTGAAAATCCTTATTTAATTTCTACAACAGTTTACCCAAAAAGCGAACCTCATTTTATAAAAAGACGTGTAATCGACGTTCTACGGAATTGTTTTATATTCTTTGCAATTTTGACTATAATATGGAATGTATCACTGATGAAATGTTAATATGTGCATAGAGTAGTGACTTTTCGTTCAGTGAAAAATGGATGTTTGATACCTCGCAACGCGGACAAAACTAATGATTATCAAATACGTTTCGAATAATTTCTAAAAGTTTAATTTGTAAACACAAGCTCTAGTAAATAAAACATCTTTATCTTATCACTGCCCCCATCTCGTAGTTCACCAACAATGTAGTTTTCAAATATCCATTGCAGCATTGTTGCTTAAATTTTAATAAAGCTTTGCGGATTGCTTGAAAGAAATAATTATATATTAATAATTATAATTATTTATTATAAAATACTATTTTCGATTTATTTATCTTGTCGAATCCTATTTGCTTTATAATCTCATAAATATAAAGAATAACATTATTCTTACTTGAGCTAAGACAGCCTGTTATTTTACACTTTATAAAATTTCATGTATTTTGTTGTAGTGCATTTAGTAAATAGGGCATTTTCGTTATTATTCTCTATATTTCAGGATCCTAAAAGAGGTTACCAAACAACTTTTAGCACTGTTTTAAAATTCTTTTAGGTTTAAAATTCTCTTAGTTTAAGGTTCTCTTACGCGAGTGTTAGTATTCCCCAGAGGAAATGTTTTTGTGTCACTACAGTTTAAACTTTTAGTCGTTAGCAAAAATCAAATTGTCCATTAGTATTAAAAACGGCTGGTAGAAGTTTCTCCATTATTTACGATATTTTTCCTATTAATCTTTCAGCAGCCACGACGCCTTTCAGATGAACTGTCTTTTTATCACAATAATACGTAACACGAATTATATTTTTATGATTAAGTACAATCTTGTTCCCAGTGCAGTTGTATATGAGTTAAAGTGTTCTAGTGATAATGTTGAGAATCAAATGTACAGGAAAAAATAACCCTTAACTGGTGACGTGCGGTCTCTAAGACCGCTGAAGAAAAATAAACGCGTAGCCGTCCTTTCTGGCACGTCGCAGTAAGTTTTTCTTTACAGTTCCTTCCTGCTTCTTTCTAATCTACACTCACACGCGGGGCAGTGGATCCAGTGACAGCCGTTCGCCTTTGAGGGCTAGTTGAAGTTTCGGAGCGGTCTCGCAGACCTCACATCACCAGTAGTGGGACTTTCATTTCCACAGTGAATGTGCATTGCAAATTTTTTATTAATGGATCATTTTCATGTAACAATGTATTACCGTATTTAAATGAAGGTTTTTTAATGAATGACTGTATTTTAATGGAGTGAATAGTATTTAAAACCACTCGAGGTCTTAAGATAATTAATAGGAAGAAACAGTATAGAACTAATTATGGCCAGAAATTTACTCGGCGAGTAATAAATACTTTTCACATATTAACCACAAATCCTTTTATGTTCTTGTTTATTATACGATTGTTAACGTGAAACAAAATGTCAAGTCAACATGAAAGGGAACACCGAGAATTATCTGCCTAAAATATTTCGGATCTCACGTCACCGGTAAGAGAAGTTTGAAATACGTCACCAGTTAGCTGTTGAAATTCACTTTCCGGAAGTCTAAATGTTTCAGTTAAAAGCAATGTGAAATGTCAAAATAGCACGCATTTACAAATTCTAGGTCATCGAAAGAGAGAGAGGTAATCTTTGTTAACGACCACGCGGCCGGTGGTGTTTGAGGACACTTTCGAGTGAATGGCTGTTTCTTTTACATCCTATTTGTTTTTTTTTACTTTCCTCCAAGCGTGGTGGCGAGTCATCGCAATTAACTAGGAAAACTGCGTAAAGAATTAAGAGTCATTTATGATTTTTAGATTTTCATTGCCGAGGAATGTCTGATTTTATCTCACAATTCTTTGATTATCCGCAAATGAGGCAGATGTACATTTGAGTGGGGAGAACGGAAAGGAAGATGGACATAAGAAGTGACTTTCATATATTTTCCTCATCCTCTTAAATACTCCAATCAATAATACTTCAAATTGCATGATTATTTTTACAGTACATTATCAATTCAGTACTATTCACGTATACTCCTTGATGATCCTTTTTCTGTTAACAAACAATATTTTTCTTTCTTATAACTTAACCTGAATTACTTTGCACCCCTCTATGATCTTTCTTTGACACAATGCGTTCATTTTCAATTACCCAATTGCATTATTTCTTGCTGGAATTTCATATTCTGTAATGGTTCCGAGCTTTTGCTCTATTTCACACTATTTAACTCCCCGTTATGGTGCCCATGTAATGTTTCCTACCCTCTCTCATAAAAATAATTATCTATTTATTTGCTTATATAATACTTTAAGTTCGCCCCGAATTATGGACACAATAATTTGGGTGGCTAGCTCAGTAATACGTCCACAGACGTTTTTGTGACTAACTATACTTACTCTCAGGGTTTTCCTTCTGGTACCGTGGGCTGAAAAACACCGCTTGTACAAGATTTCGATTAGTAATCTTTTTATATTTACGACCAAATAACAAAACTGAATAAGATGGTTTCTTATGAACGGTTTCTATTCCAATTAATGACAACAATGGTATGGCTGTAGCATTGGCGACATGAAGTGTCGACCGCGTTCTTTATTCAATAATCTTTTTTTTCAAAATCGTTTAATTTAGATAATTCCCCTCTAATATTAACAATTCCCTTTTGATGGCTATCAACTAACTTGAAAAAAAAAACAATTTCTTTAATTTTAAATCTCACTTAAATTTAGAGACATTCTTGGGCCTTGAACAACGAGATTTCTGGCGAATCAAGTTCTTATTGCCTCTCGATTATACTTCCCTGTTGACAAGCTGAACTGCACTTTTGACCGTCGTCTGCTGCTACCTTTCACCATAAATCATCATTCTTGTTTAGGCTGCAAAGTCCATTTCTGTTATATCCACACACCTAAATAATTACTTTCTTCAATATTCCATCAACAGTTCATGTCGCGTCCGAATGTTCTTACGATCGCGTCACCCTAGCATCTCACTTCTGCAAACTATTTTTCAGAAAGTATTGCGTCTCATCCTACAGTTCACAATCTGTACCTCGCCACGATCAAAACGCTTCTATAATAACTTTTAGAAAATCTCTCGTTTCTGCCTGTAAGTCACGATCCGCACCTCAGCGTGACCAAAACGCATCCATCTAATGTTTACAAAATCTACATCTCTTTTGTTTTCATTGTTGGTTCGATCTCCTGTATTCAGCTTTCCTTCGTTGCATGTCAAAACAAGTCACGACTGGCTTTTCTTGTTTTATAACAATGTCTCTCTCTACATGCATTGTTCTAATTCAATATTAATTTAATAATATATTTGTCCTGTTCTTTACATATTACGCGTTACATATTGCCGCATCTTTATTAATGTCCTTTCCAAAGTTTATTTCTGAAGTACACGAACATGTCGTTGTTCTGATGTACTTCAATTCACATTTACAACTTCTATCGGCTTGCCATCAAATTTAATAAGGATTTTGTTGGCTGGCTACTAGCAAAATTCATAATTAACTTGTAGATCAGGTCACAGATGCCCACGTATTCCTGGTAAGTAAAATAAAGCTTTCATTGTTGAATCGATCCTGGCTACTCTTCAATTTTTAGACAATGCTGACGCAATAATGTGAAAACGAGCTGGAAAGGGGAAATGCGGAGTATCGGCTTCGAGCTGTGCATTTTCATCCTATACTGCGATTTTCGTAACTTTGTTCCTGACAGGAATCAGCTGTTTCGCTGTCATCCAATCGGGAGTTTATATTTCGCGATAGTGACGTCAATATGGTGACGTTCAAGCTCCCGATTGGATCAAACCGCGAACAGCTGATTTCCTTTTTTTTAAATAATTTTTATTTTTAGTCGCATCAACATCGCGGTTATTAGCAACTTCCTGTAAAATACAGTTACAATATAATTATAATGCAGTTACAGTTGCAATACAACAGTAGAAAATTATAACAATTACATTTCCAATTATCTTACAATAGTAATAACAATTCAGGGACAACCATTACAGTTTACATGAATCCATTGGCCTTAAATGTCCATAAACATGTTAATGGCTAAACAAAATTTGATTTTTTTTTTCTTGGATGATTTCTTGGCTGATTTCTGTCACGAAAATCGCAGTCTAGCCATGCGTTACGCGTTGCAGGACCTGGCGGTGCTCGGGTGTTGAGTCACGGCGACTGATTGCTGTTGCAGGCGGCGGCGCGCTGAAGCTGAAGCCGGGCGCGGAGCTGGCGGGGGCCGTGGCGGGGGCGGGGGCGGGCGCGGGGGCGGGCGGGCGCGGGCCGCCGCCGCAGCTGGGCCAGGCGGCCTACATCCAGCTGGGCCGCCCGCTGCCGCACAACCACAAGTACAGCCCGCAGGTAAATATACGACGCGCACGCACTCAGCCTTCGCCGCTGCCAACACTAAGTGTTACTGTTATTTTATATTAAGGTTAGCTTTAGCATAGGGTTAATGCATTAATTTAATAAAATTGTATCCAGTAATGTTGTTGGATGTTTATTTTGTGTATTTGTTGGATTTATGTAGTGGTTTGATGTTTGTTTTATGTAGATTGATTAGAAAACGCTACCACCGGAATTATTTCATGTATCCTAAGTAGCGAAATAAATATTCTATTCTATTCTAAGTACCCGGACACTTGGCTGGAAATGACTTACTAGTGTCCCTAAATACATAGCGCAACCACCGCCATTTAATATCTTCTCACCCGATAGCCCCATCAAGCAGAATTCACAAGTTGAACAGAAATTATAAGAATTGATGACGTAATGAGGTAGATTCATGGTTCTCAACACCCAGACTACCACACATTTCCAATTTTCCTGTCAACCGGATGTAAAATGGCGGAATCCGCGGAACAATGGAATGCGCTACTCTGTGTATCTAGCTTAAACCCACTTTTGAGTTCTTACTGCGGCTCAACCATTCGGAATATCTACGTAGTTTATTAGACAAAATATGCTTAGAATTGTCTTAAGAGCTTATTTTCGAAGTTTCGACGTTTCCTCCCCGGACACCCTGTTTAAAGGTAAATCGATAGGAATGTCGAAGAAAAAGCTAGAAACCATGGTGGAAAGATCTTTTCGCCATGCTAGAAACGAATCGATCAAGTTTCAGTACATTGAATGCTGATTGGTTCAGGCGAAACGTACGTTCGCCATTATGAACGCTTGTTTTTACGTGTAAATTTTGCGGCTGAGTTTACAGCATTACGTTTAAGTTTGCATTGTGAATGAGGCCTAAAGGCTCATTCACAATGCAGACATAAACATAAGCATAGCGTTTTCATAAAAGTTAGGACAACGTTTTTAAGCGGACTCATTCACAATGCATTCGCATAAGCATAAGACGTTAACTTAAAAGCTTGCAAGCTTCAAGCTTCTGTGCTTATGCTTATGTCAGAAATAAGAAATGAACCAATCATAGTAGATTTAACTCAAAATCGAGTATCGAAATAGGATCGAAGTCAATAGATCGAACAAAAGACTTGTTTTCCAAATTGCTTGGTTGATTTTCGACGGTTTTCTGCATTGTTTTGTAGCGTACGATCTTTTTGTAGTTTAGTTTCGTTGTAATATTCATAGTAGTACCATTTAGTTTGAATTTATATTGAAATTAAAGTACCTAACTTAACCTAACCCAACTCATAACCGCAAGGCCGAGACGCCGCTGGTAGATCTTGGCTCGTAAAGAGCTGTTGTGCCACAGTACATACGTACATGTTTATATATGTTATGTATGTTTATAAAAAATGCAAATTTTAAACACCCCCACAGAAAATAGAAAATCTTTGATTACGCTTATGTTGGACATTGTGAATGCTTCAGTCTGTCACGTATGTTCAAGTTTGTCTGTGCGTTACGCTTATGTTTACGTGTGCATTGTGAATGGGCCTTAACCCTTGGTGTGGTGGGCAGGACCTGTTCTCGGCGGGCGCGGGCGTGCAGCCGCCGCCGCCTCCGCCGCCGCCGCCGCCGCCGGGGGCGTCGGGCGGCGCCGCGCCTGCGCAGGAGGGCGCGGGCGGCGACGCGGGCGCGGGCGCGGACGCGCTGCTGCCGGCGCACCCGCACCTCAACCTGCTGCACCCGCCCGACCACGCGCTCGCGCCGCACGTGCACCTCATCAGCGCGCCCCCCGCGCACGCCCAGCTCTACCAGCACCTGCAGCTGCAGGCGCAGCACCAGCTCCAGGTACACACTCACTCACCGCCCGCCAACACATTAGTTATTCACGGAATACGTGTCCTAAGATGGTTGATTCGTTAATGAATTGATGTTTCCGGGCGCTCCAACTACTTAGGTCATTAGTGTCGTAAGTGTAGTGCGTGCGTTTCATCGGAAGGTGATATTTCCCAGCTGGATGGCGAGATCCGGCGCCAACCTACCGTCGACTAGCGGGGTTTTCCCCTCAACTAGGTACCTCCCACCAACGGCACCGCCCCAGCCGGGAGAAGCTGTAAACTCCCGACCGGTCTCCCGGCATGTGTGGTAGTGCAGTGCATGTTAGTGTAAGTGTGTATGTAAGAGGAGAGAATAGGACAAGGAAGAGGAAGGAAAGGTCGCGCGCGGTCCGTGGCCCGTTTGTTAGGGTACTGCTCCGGCATTCGCCTGGTGTTGATCGGAGAAACCACGGAAAAGTACCGAACAGAGCAGCCGGCCGCTTGAATTCTCCGCCAGAGAGCAACTGAATTCAACCTAGCTGACAAGCTAGTCTGGAAAAACCTGCCGCCGTCGGGAGAGGACCTCCCGGTCAGAGGGACTGCAGTGACATCTGGTTGATGCACTGAGCCATCTCTCCCGGTACCGGCATCGGAATAGTTATTGACAGAATACGTGTCGTAAGATGGAAATTCCGGAGTAGTACCCTAAGAAACGGGCCACGGACCGCGAGCTTTCTTTCCTTCTTCCTTGTTCTATCCTCACCCCCTTACACACACGCACACACACACACACACACACTAACATGCACCACACTACCACACATGCCGGTAACTTTTACTGCATTTTTTCCAACTTTGCCTCTCAAGGCCCGTCTTCACCACGGAATATTTCACGGTATTTCGCGTCTTTCGCAGTCGTGCCGCTCGGTATCGTATGATCGCGACCGTGTCAAGCAGTGCTTGCGACTTCCAGCAGCACGACCGAGAAAGACGCGAAATGGTGTGTGATATTCCATCTTGGCCGTCGGGGCTTGAGAGGCAAAGTTTAAAAAATCGCACTAGAGCTTGTCCTTTCTGAGGCGGTGACCCATCGGGGGAGATACCTAGTTGTTACGTAACGAAAGTGTGATGCATCCTTTTTTCTGCACTCAAGCATGGAAACGCAACACATTTGAAAGTGTCTTTGACGTATTCATTTCAAAATTACTTTTATTTGTTATTTACGGTCGCATCAACTTCTGCGTCGTTAGCGACCACTATTGGTTTTAACGTTACGGTAAGAGGATGAAACAACATGGTGATGATAGGGGGGGAAAGGACGAACACGTACAACCATGCCCGAGGCGGGACTCGAACCCGCGACTCCACGGTCCGAGATCAATACGGCACTACTGGTTTAGCGATTTCGGCCATGGGGCGGACAAAATGACAATGTCGAATTCATTTCAGTACATTTCATTCGCCCGAAGCACTTTCTTCCTTGGTTGGTTAAAGTCTCAAGACAAGGGAATATATAATAGAGACTAGTTATTAGAAACGCAAGGGCTGGTGTGAATTTTCAATTTCTTTGTGATACCCTAGGCATTGTTACAAATATTCCTACATCATTTAAAATCAGTTTGTTTAAATCTAAAGTAATCAGAGAAATTACTTTTCATATTGCAGTCTAAGATTTGTAACTCATGAAATTCTGGACACACATTAAGAAGGTTAAAGATTTTAAAAAAATATAGCTATTAACATACCTAGAAATTATCATTAGTGTTATTACTGCAGAGGCCAAAAGTTTCGCAACTCTCCACCTCGATTTTTAACTTTTGACCTCTGCAGTAATAGCACTGTAACATTTCGTGGCATGTTCTGCATTTTATTGGTCACCATAAATTGTCGCGATTTAGGCGAAAATTTACATTATTGCGATAGTAAAGAAATGAATTCTGTTACTGCGGCATGTTAGTACGATACTGTGGGTTCTTGTTGCGATATATCTGTTTAAACAATACTCATACACCGTAGTTTGAGAAAGATGGATGCAAATAATTCTGCTGCACCTAAAGACACCTAAAGAAATGCCGTTTGGTGAGGAAATTTGCGTACATTTTCTCATCATCTGTAAATATGATTATTGAAGGAGAGTTTCATTTGGTGAAATGGCAAGAAAATGAGTTAAATGTAGCACATAAACACTTTGTAGTAGTAATAATATTATGATTAACAATAACTATCCCCCAAAACTAATAAAAGTTAGTACTTTTATACTGAATTGTTTGATTTATTCGTCATGGTTCTTTCTTAACAAACATTTGACTTGCGATGAATAGATGGTTGTTTATTTACGTTGCTAAGGATGTTAAAACCCATTGCTAAGGATGTAAAATTTCCTAACACACAGGTAGGAACAAGTGCACTTAACAAAACCTGTAGTGTTGCATGTTAATAGGGGTTAAAGATGCATGTAACCGATAAATATTTTTACGTCAATTAAAATTTACCTTCTGTCGTGTCTTTCCTTCAGGATCAGCAAAAGCTCCAGGCTGAACAACAGTTGCAGGCCCAGTATCACTTACACGCGCAGCAACACATCCACGCTCAGCAACAGATTCAAGCCCAGCAGCAAATCCAAGCTCAGCAGCAGATTCAAGCGCAGCAACACATACACGCGCAACAGCAGATTCAAGCTCAGCAGTCGCTTGAACAGCAGATTCAAGCTCAGCAGCAGCTAGAGGCTCAGCAGCAACTGGAAGCCCAGCAGCACCTCCAGAACCAGCAACACCTGCAGATGCAGCAGCAGATCCAACAGCAGCAGCTGCAGGCGCAACACCAGCACCAACAGCAGATTCAGGCGCAGCAGCAGCAACAGCTGCAGCAACAAGAACTCCAACAGCAGCAGCAGGAGCAGCAGCAAGAGCAGCAGCACCAACAGCAACTTCAACAACAGCAGCAACAACAGCAACATCAGCAACAGCAACTTCTACAACAGCAATTTCAACAACAGCAACATCAGCAACAGCAACTACCAGGGCAACAGCAGTTTCTGGAGGTGACGCTGCACGACTCGTCTGGCCACGAGCCACAGGCGCAGGCCTCGCACCAGCTGGTGGTGGCCACAAGCAGCCACAGCCACGGAGGCCACCACGGCTTCGGCGGCGAGCCCAACCTGCTCTCGTGCACGGCGTCCGGCCACTACCAGGTACGCCTTCCCCAGGCTCTGTCCAAAGCCCCCTAAAGACCCATTCACAGCCACGGCTTCGGCGGCGAGCCCAACCTGCTCTCGTGCACGGCGTCCGGCCACTACCAGGTACGCCTTCCCCAGGCTCTGTCCAAAGCCCCCTAAAGGCCCATTCACAGCCACGGCTTCAGCGGCGAGCCCAACCTGCTCTCGTGCACGGCGTCCGGCCACTACCAGGTACGCCTTCCGCAGGCTCTGTCCAAAAACCCCTAAAGGCCCATTCATAGCCACGGCTTCAGCGGCGAGCCCAAGCTGCTCTCGTGCACGGCGTCCGGCCACTACCAGGTACGTCTTCCCCAGGCTCTGTCCAAAGCCCCCTAAAGGCCCATTCACAGCCATGGCTTCTGCGACGAGCCCAACCTGCTCTCGTGCACGGCGTCCGGCCACTACAAGGTACGCCTTCCCCAGGCTCTGCACAAGCCCTCTAAAGGCCCATTCACAGCCACGGCTTCGGCGGCGAGTCCATCTAATTTATTACAAGTGTATCATCTTGTTAATTGACTTTCCTATTTATTTATGTAAATTAGGAGGTTAAGCTAAATGAAAGAGAAAAAGAAAGCACCAGATGTGAATGCTGTATTTATTTTTGTCAGGTTTGTGCCAAAGTGAATCGCTTCTATAAATATCTTTTGCAGGTAGAACTGCCTGTTCACGGGGCGCCAAAGGAGAGGGGGTGATTTGTGAATGAGCTAATTTTAAAATTATATTTTGAATATAATAATTTTTTAAACAGCGGCAATATTTTGAAGGTTTTGAAAATGCAATCAAACAAATTTAAAGTCATATTTTCATACTCTTTTAGGACATATAGGCTTACATATTTCTAGCATTTTTAGATCATGAACCTCCAGGCCCTACCAATAACTCTGTGTGTCTGTGATTACGAGTGATGAGCCCTTGCGTGCCATTTGCCCGCAGGTCCAGGACGCCCTGCCCGCCGCGTCCGAGGAGCAGGCGGTCGCCGGCTCCGTGCTGTACGAGGCGCTCGACCTGGGGCAGGTGAGACAAGTTAGAAAGCCATTGATCCCATTGCAAGGGTCACACTTCAATAGTGGGGTGGCTCAGAATTGAAACCGCTTTCAGGTGGGCTGGTCCTGTGGGACGTTTATTCAAAGAGAATTTTCCACTGTATGGGCCTCTGATCACTTTATTCACAGATCATATTGTTGAAGTCCACTGTCCATGTAATTGGCCACTGGTCATATTATTGTCCACTTATTTAGTGACTGTCTGATTAAGCACAGGTCGTCTCGATAGTCATCAGATCCGTGAGATTTGTTCCGCAAAATTTGAGTAAGAACTTATCTGAACTCCCAGGTTATGCAAAAGACTGGCAAGTGCAAGAAATCGCTTTATGTGGAAGAGCCCACATTTTGAACAAAGTATTGTAGAGGCCCCGACAGTCCACAGATCTGCTCCTTAGGTAGTTGCGAGCTGGAGTAGATTTTATATTCAGCAGACTCATAACATCTTTAGTCGTGATGTAGTGGAATAATAATAATTGATGGATGAGCCCTTATGCCCATTGGGCGGTGTTCGCAGGAGCAGCAGCAGCAGCACTTGGTGGCGGTGGGCACGCCCCGCGGACGCGCTCTGCCCGCGCCGCCGCCCCCGCCGCCCCCCGCTGCCGCCGCCGCCGCCGCCCCCAGCTCGCCCGCTGCCTTCGCCGCCCTCGCCCCGCCGCCGCCGCCGCCGCCGCCGCCGCCCGGCGCCACGTGGCCCGCCGCCGCCGGCCGCGGGCGCAGAGGCCGCGCGTTCCCGCCCCCGCGCCCCGCCCCCGCCCCCGGCGCGTACGCCCCGCGCCCGTTCCGGCCCCAGGCGCCCGCCGCCCCGCCGCGCCTCAACGCGCTCCGCCACCCGGCACAACCCAACAAGATGGTGCCGCCCTACAAGATGGCGGCGCGCCTCTTCTACGCCTCGCCCTACGACCGCTTCGAGCGCTGAGCGCCACCGTCGCCTAGAGTCCCTGGATACAGAGAGTAGCGCATTCCATTGTTCCGCCGATCCCGCCATTTTATAACCAGTTCTCAGGAGAACTGGAACTGTGGGATATTCTGCGTATTAAGAATCATGAAACTATTTAAAATCAATATTAATGATCTTAAACATCTCCATACCGTCACCAATTGTAATAATTTTCCTTCAGCTTCTGATTGCCGCCTGGCGGGGCTAATCGGTGAGAGGATATTAAATGGCGGCGGTTGCGCTACTCTCTGTATCTAGGGACTCTACTCTCGCCACCACCTCCACGCTAGCGCCTCATTCACAATGCGAACTTAAACGGAACGTTAGCCGTAAAATTTACACGAATGAGAATTCAACGTACTGAAACTTGATCGATTCGTTTCCAGAACGGTGAAAAGATCTTTCCATCATGGTTTCTAGCCTTTTCGACATTCCTATCGATTTGTCTTTATATACGACGGTTGGGGCAGAAGTCACGGCAACTATTTTTTTTTGTGAGAATACGAGTAGGGGTGGAAAACTTCAAATATACACATAAACACACAATATGCACACACAGTACAAGGTATAAACTAAGTTCTTGGATATTTATTAGCAAACAAAAATTAAATTTATCATATTTATTAAGGTATTTGAAATGACCATACTCGTTTCATGTTCTAATGCATTTTAGAAAACACGACTTCACAAATTCGAAAAGCATTCTATACCCGTCCTAAAGGCCTGATTAGGTAGATGCTCGATTATATTACACATCACTGATCCGCACACTCACAGGTCGTCACGTGCGTTGCTGATCACTGGTTGCTGCGCATCTTTGCAGAAAGTCTCCTGCGCATGTCACGGCTGTCGGGCATGGAAGGGCATTATTCCCTGATCTTCCACCAATTCCCTGTGACACTCCCGGGCATTCCCTTCATGGTGAACGGCTGTCTTGGAGTAAGGGCGCTGTTGAAAACATGTCGCATTCACCTCGCACGGCGGTAGACGGACAACTGATTTCAAGTCGCTCTCTGTGCTAATAGAGATACTTGCAGAACTATCTGTTGATGTAAATACACCATACTGCAGCATTTTGTTCATGATATCAATGAAATTTTGCAATCCGATAACATATCTTTTAGAAAAAAATAGTTGGCATCACTTCTGCCCTAACCCCAACCCTCGTATATGCGAGTGGGTGCTGTAGTAGTGCTCGCATTTCCTTCATCTTACAAAAAAAGTATTTTTTGTACCAAATTCACGAGTATTCGTCGTTAATAATGTCAAATGAAGTGTCATGTCAAGTGAAAGTCTTAATAAAAATTGTTCAAATTCTTACTTTGAATACACTACACGCATCAAAACCGTTCGCAAACTAGTTCTCTACATTACAATAACAAGGACATAACTACAAGCTACCTGGAACACAATCGGAAATCGAACTTCCATGCTGCTCTCTGATTGGTCTTCAGTAGAATTCCAACGTAAACTTAACGTAAAAGCGTTAACTTACCGTTGGAGCTTGTGAACTCTATATTTTACGAACTTACGTCTACAGTTGCGTCAAGGCATCGTGAATGGTCTCGCTTAATAACGCATATCTAGGTTTTGTGGCTACGTTACGTTTACGTTTGCATTGTGAATTAGGCCTAACAGCCGCTGGGCTAGAAAAAAGTTGGAGAGGAGTACGTTAACGTCAGGGACCGAATTTGTAGAGAAAGTTACGAAACGAAAAAAGTTGATAAATATTATTGTTTACGTTTTATTTTATATTAAACGCGTCATTATTTAAGATTTCATTGTACTTCACAAGGAGTGTTCTTTATTACGTTCAACATTCTATAGTGGAAATATTTTATATCATTGAAATTCCCACAAGAGAAGATGATCTTCTCACTTCCTTTTGTGATATTTTTCGGTTTGTTTATTATAAACTGAATAAAAGAGAAAAGTGTTCTTGAAGATGGGGAAATCAAAGTAATAATTATCGTAAAAATGTAGTTTCGAAGTTGCAACATAATTACAGGATGTTGATATTTGCATGCCACGTGTTAAGTTTGAAAGCAGTATTTCTATTTAATATTCGGTCTCCAGATATCACGTAGAGTTCCTTCAGTTATTCTTGTTTTATTGTCAGAATCTTTTGTTCAGAAAGATTTCTAGGGTCACTAAATGGGTGATATAAATTAAAATAAGTACGTACTCCAGAGCAATTGATCATGAGTAGAAGTATGAACTGCCACTCCTCATAAGCAAATACTTACTTTCACATGAATAAAAGGTTTCGTAAAACTCTGAGCATTTACTTCTCTCTATGATCAATTGCTCACTAACTGATCAGTTGCGATTGGTCGATTTTCGTCCGTTTTTTTGTGTACGTTACCGCGCGTCGCGCATGGTCTTTCCATAATGGTGACGCGTGCTTCTTCCTGATGGTGTCGACCGTGTTGGGTTAAGAGGTATAGTTGACTTGCATTTTCGGCGAAATCATAGGAAATCTTCCATTTTACATTCACTCACTACCTAAAAACCGCACAATTCGCTCACAATAGTCGTGTATAAACTCTCATGTATCGATTCAATACGATTTGAGTCACATTCAGAGGTTGCTCCGAAAATTCGAAGTAAATGCTTCACACTAGAAGCAAATTATTGATTTTATTCATATGAAAAGTGAGCAATTGCTCCTCAGCCGAGAAGTTGCTCAACAATGGAGAAATTGCTCACTTGGTTTGTTATTTTTCTTTCAAGCAATTGCTTCGAAAACTCAAGAAAGAAGTAAGAGCTCATTTTTATTCATATCACCCAATGTTACGTATTGAATAGATCAACTTTGTTAGTTTTAAGCTGGAAGAGTGATGTTGGCTGGCCACGCCTCTTCTTCCATAAATGAATCCTACCCCCACACCTACCATGAATCCTTCGGGATCTGTCACGGAACAGCTTCACTTCCGCCTTACTGAAGCTTCTGCTTCACTTTGTACTTATCAAACTAATAGATATGCATAAAGAGGGTCCCTCCGAAATCACAACTTGGCGGATGTTAGTAATGGAAAAGAACATCGTTGAATTCCTTTTATTTCAACATTTGGAAGATTCACACAATTACATTTTTGTTCGCAGAGACGAAATTCATTGCCACCATTGATCAATAGCAATACGCACCAGGGTTGTCCAACTACCGGCCTGCGGGCTGCATAAATGGCTGTGTTGCCAATTCTTGTGGCCCGCGAAAGGTTTTTAGTCGAAAGTTAAAATCCCTTTCTTCCAGGTCGGGCGAGAAGAGTATGAACCTAACGCACGCGTCCTGTCGGGGTCAACATTCCCTTACCGTAGAAATTGGATTAAGTGTAGATTTAAGGATTTTGTTCTGGTGAATTCAGAAATTCGAAATCATCCCAATGTGTTTCACTGCGTTATGGCCCGATATCATTCATAGTTCAATCCCCCCCTCCGTATCAGAGCAGCCAGGAAAAGTGCCGAGATCAACAATACGGAGAAGTCGGGTGTGCGTCTTCCGAGTAATGAAACTATGGCCCGCGACCATATAAAATGTTTTAGGTTTGGCCCGTGTGGCCTCGCAAGTTGGACACCCCTGATATATACGGCCTCTCTCGGAACAATAGCATAATGGTTACTCATCTTCATCGATTTAGTGATCAGTGGGTGTTATTGAATTTTAATAAAAAAAATTCTGCGAACGTAGAACTATATAAATTGATCTTCTTCCGCTGACTTAATTGGATGAATTTTGTTGACCATAAAAAGGATTCCTAGATATTTCCATTTTCTAATAATTGAATCAAACTAAATAATTTTACAAAAACCTGAAGACTGTTGCAGTAATTTTTTAATATGAATATCATTATCACATATTTGAATATTATCATTTTTCCGATTATAGCTAGAAGGCATACTAGCTTCAAACATCACATTTCTAATTTAGTGATTTATAGGAAATTGTAATTATGTTAAAAATGGGGCCAGTTTGGGGATTAATATAATTAAATGAATTAGGGCTTTCTGAAAAATGTATTTAAAGTAGGATAGAAATCAGATACATAATTGCCATTTTCTCATTTCTCCATTTGCACTAAGTGATCAAAAGTATCCGGACACGTGGATGAAAATGACTTACCAGTTCGTCATGCTGGAATTCAATAGGGTGTTGGCCCACCCTCAGCGTTGATGACAGCTTCCACTCTCGCAGACATACTTTCAATCACGTGCTGGAAGATTTCTTGGGGAATGGCAGCCCGTACTTCACGGAGTGCTGCACTGAGGAGAGGTATCGATGTAGGACGGTGAGGCCTGGCACGAAGACGGCGTTCCAAAACATCCCAAAGGAGTTCGATATGGTTCAAGTTAGAACTCTGTGCATGCCAGTCTATTACAGGGATGTTATTGTCGTGTACCCACTCCGCCACAGGCCGTGCAGTATAAACAGGTGCTGGATCGTGTTGAAAGATGCAATCGCCATCCGCGAATATTGCTCTTCGATAATGGGAAGCAAGAAGGTGCTTAAACCATCAACGTAGGCCTGTGCCGTGATAGTTTCCCGCAAAGGGTGCAAGCCCTCTCCATGAAAAACACGACCACACCATAACACCACCGCCTGCGCGTCCGGATACTTTTGATCACAGAGTGCATGTTGTCTCTGAAAGAAGAGTGTTATTCTTCTTCTCATTTAACAATTGCCTCTTGATGTTCATTCGGCGCAAACCCTTTACCATTAGACAAATGTAGACGTTTCCGTGGCTCCGAGCAGTGAAACAAATCTCAAATACCCATGAATTCTGAAGGGACAAACAATTGACCCACATAGAGTATACAGTACACTCAATTTATTCATGTTGTCAAGGTTGTCCAACATATATTCGGCAATTCGCCGAACTTTCAAATGTGCCAAGGCATTCGCGGAAAACATCGACAATGGTTTTTAATTTAAAATAGATTTAGTATTTATTAATCTATGAATATTGTATTAAATATAATATAATGTTCTGCACAGCAAGATGGGAAATATGTATCATGGGAGAGTAATTTTCTGATAGGTAATCCTGCAAATTAAGAGATAATAAGTGGTCGTGAGTGAAATATTCTTAATTGATTACAAGCATTAATTATTACAATAGTACAGAGGTGTTCAAATTATAAGGTTAAAAACGTAGAGTTGAATTTATGAATTTAGTTTCATACATAGGAATTATTTTCAATATTTAGTGCCCATTCCTTTTTTATTTATGAGAATTCTGGTCCTCTCTGATATCTTTCTTATCAAAAAAGGAGCTTTAACTTGAGTTTACTGAAAAAAATTGTAAGTCTAATAATTTGCCCACCTCTGTATATTTATTTATTTTATACATTTTGATTATTCCCACGTGCTACTTTTGTCCCTGTGAATCCCTGTGTGTGATGTGACCGCGAAGCCACTGTTGGATAACTTTCCTACACATAATTTATCTTGTAGTATTTATAGATCTTAATTAATTATTCCTAATGAGCAGTGTTGCCAGACGTACCAGGATCCTGGTATTTTTACCAGGATTTTAATGAAGGTACCATGTACCAGGATGAAGCCATCTTGGAACGTTTAAATACCAGGATTTGAAATATACGGTAATTGATGATGTACGATTTCATATTCGCATAATAATATTTTATTCAGTGATTTAAAACTAACACTGATATTACAAATAACTATGATATTGCTGAAAACACTGCGGTTAAAATATTAATGGTGACATAGGTTGGTCTTTTTCTAGCCCTTGCTAGGGGGGGAAAGGATAGAACGCCTTGGTCTTCCGTTTAGTTTATCGATTACAAATAAACCGATTTCGAGTTAAGTTTATCAAACTTCCTGTGCGCATTACAAACATAATAGAGTAAACACGTGAACAGTTTCAGAATTTAAATCAGTTCTCATTGGTACCAGAAATTTTAGTGAAAATACCAGGGTTTTTGAAGGTTGGTACTGGATTATACATTTAACCATCTGGCAACGCTGCAAATGAGTATTATTTAACCTGGGCATACATACGCGCGCAAGAGCGCGACGGGGAGCGGGTTATATCGATGTATCGACTCTGTAACGCCTCATGCCAGTCGTGAACTAGAGTCCACGAACGGTATCTAGTCCGTCGTTGTATACTGTTATCAAATATATGACCACTGCTATTTTTACCAAGTTTTTTTAAAAAGAATGTTTTTGTAACCTATTCCCCGCTTTCCTGTATTCCCATTAATGGTTTCAAGAATGTCATTTTTTCTGTTGTAATTTAAGGTGGCATAAACTACTAGGCCACTAGCGACCACTATTGGATTTAACGTTATGGTATGCGGATGAAACGATATGGTGATGACACGGGGGGAAAGGACTAACACAATTACAACCATGCCCGAATGGGGATTCGAACCCCCGACCCTCAGTCCGAGGTCACTACTACATTAGCGATCTGGGCCACGGGACTACTACATTAGCGACCTGGGGACGGGGACGATGATCTAATTTTTCACTTATTTTTTTCCCGAAATTATTGAAGGAAATAACCTGGTCATTAAAAATGCGTATACATTATCTTCTTCTTGTCCCTTCTGAAATCTTTTTTTTTTCGATAGTTTTCCTCACAAAAATACATTTGTTGAAGTCATCCTTTTCCCAAAATGTTATGCGTTGAAGTAGTGTGCAAATTTAAAAAAAAATGTTTGTAACCTATTTCCCGCTATCCTTCATTCGCATTAATGGTTTAAAGGATTTAATTTTTCACTTCAATTATTTTCGAAACTATTGAAGGAAATAATCTGGCCTTTTAAAAATGCGTGTACATTATCTTATTTTTGTCCCCCCCCTCATATCTATATTTTTAAAATTATTTAAGGTCACCCCAGTCACAACTATATCATTGACGACCACAGTTACAAAAAAATACAGTACTTGAAAAAATACACAGTGGTTACAAAATTACACAGAACACATACATTCTAGATAAATCATCAATAAAGCACTTGTACATGAGACTGACACTGTACTGCACTGTATATGAGTCAATTTTTAAATACAATTTACCAGGTTAAATTTGGTAAGTAGTTGAAAAATCTTCATGTGCACCGCGTAGGAGGTAACAGTGAATACAGTATTAATGTTGAGATTTCCTCTTGTCAGTCGTCATTGCATGGCAATCGACAATGAGCTGCTTAATTGAGCTTAATTGTGCTTAATGGGAGATCGGAATTAGGGCACAGATCAGGAGTAGTCTATTCATCAGGTAGCTATGGCTAAGTTTAAAATGACCTATACGCAGTCTGGTTATAACCGCTTGATGTCTTCGGCTAAGATGAATTGACGTGATGGGGGACTCCTCGACATTCTTCCTCGCCGCATTTACGTGCATTTACATAATTTCTAATTTACATTAGAAGGCAACATTTTCCAAATCCGGTCCCAAAGTTCCTTAACCGAAAGTAAGAGGTAATTCTTAAGGTCTGGATGTGAGCCGCCAGCTTTAGTATCAATTTCGGGGAGATAGATTGCTGCTTTCGCTGCTTTTTTTATTGTTTCAATAATTTTCCTCATATATTTGTTGAGGTAATCCTTTTTACAAAATGTTATGCGGTGAAGTAGTGTGCAAGTCATTTCTTGTACATAAATTAGAAATATATTAAGATATAGTAAAAAAACGTACATTACACATGACATAGTAAGATATGTCATGTGTAAGATATAGTAAAAATATTATACATTACACATACCAATTGTTGCTTGGTGAAAGAAATGTGTAAAGCCAGGACATGCAGGAGTCAATATGTGAAAAGGAAGAGTTGTGAGAATAGCAGGTAGGACACATTCCAAGAAGATAGGAGACATTCTACGTCAAATTGCGCAAAAGTTGACACAACTTTATTTAAATACACAATTGTTTTCTTAAATCTGGACATCAAAAAAGGGACACGTCGTTTTTTATTCGCCTGAAAATTGATTATTTGTGAAGTTATGCCTACATTAAATTTTAGAATTTACGGGTACTTCACAAAATATGATCAATTGTTGCTCCGAATGTATTAATATAAAAATTCTTGGTTTGTTTCATTTACTACTTCAAAATGTGTATTTTATTCTATTGTAAATACATTAGTACAAAAATAATTCGCAGAAGAGAGACCTCGTGTAATCCTCTGCGAGGCCAAAGCGATGTAAGGGAGTCATGAGCAAGTCAGCATTCGGAAGTAGGCTACAGCAGTCGCCCTATATCCCGTCAATACTAGGCATACGCAGGAGCAGTATCCTAACAAATGGGCCAAGGACCGCGATCATTTCTTCCTCATCCTTGTCCTATTCTCACCCGTAATTTGCATACCTGACACGTACTTCACTACGACACTTGGCGGGAGACCGATGGGCGGCTGAGAGCTGTGTTTACGAGGACGTTTATGTCACGAGCTGATAGGCAAGAATTGATATATTACTATAAAGAGTCTCTTACTAAGAGGTAAATATCATAATTATAATTCTGTTTACGCTGATCTATTATTTATGCAAGTAAATGAAGGAAATTGAAGTTTTTGATGAGAGAGATTAGCACGTGTGAAGACGTTGTGCTCGTGCCTCATTTTCTCTTCCACACCTTTTTGTTATTGTTCATTATCTAAATCAATTTAATAAAAAAATAAATATCTGGAATGCCAGCTTTCAAATCACCACGTCAAAGGGTGACTAAGAAGGGGCATCATTCTTAAATTTGGAGCTACGAGTCTGGAGAGCCGTGCCACAGATGTGTTTAACACATCATTTCGCCGACAACTGGGTTCCAGCTTGTCTACCGTAAGTGAGAGCAAGAGCTGAACGACGCCACGAAAGCAGATTTGGTCAGCACGACGCCTGAAATCCATCACTGGAGTAGAGGAGCTGCCCTCGGGACAACTAGAGTTCTCTAAAGGAGTCTTCACCGCCCACACGACCAGCTCCGTCCGTGTGTAAGACCCACTTTCTATTTGTAATTTGGAAATAGTGGAAAAATAGTTATTTGGCGCCATTGCCCGCTGAAAGTTCGAACCCTGGACAAGCCGTTTCGGGAATTGTTTGCTCTGCCATCGTTTCGCTCAAAATGGATTTATTAGAATCGTCAGAGAGGGGAGAATATGTTTCTGCTGCCTCTCCCGCCGATGTCTGAAGGTCGCGCGGCGCGCAGCGTAAAATCCACCGCTCAGAGGAGGTGAGGGAGAAAGCATTCTGCCGTAGTAAAATGTAGACAGGGTTCCGTTAGGAAACATTCCATATTTAGGTGTTAAAATATACAGGATAAAGCTACTATATAATTTGAAATCATGGTTTCTCGAAGTTCAACCAATTGTGTAAAATTCAACGTGCACGTTTTGTGTATATTTTGAGTTGTGAATAGAAGAGTTTATAAAATCAAGATAAAACCAGTTAAAGTGATATAATTCATTGTGACAATTGCTACTAAAAAGGAACTAAGTAGTGAAACATAATTGTATTTAAATAGTTTATCCCTTTATAGTATTTGAGTAAACCCCTAAAGTGCGTGCGGATTTGTGGTTCTGTCTTTCAGAGTTAGACCACTTCCCGCGCACCAATTGAGACATACGAGGTGTCATTCGAAGCGTTTCGGTCTCCTGATGGGGAACTGATAATTCGTTTTCGAATCCGGACAGAAAATCCTAAGAAATTTTCAAAAACGTGCTTTTGCGTGTTTTAGCTCTGCGATTAGCGGATAAATGGAGCATTAAACCACTACCACCTAAATACTAGATCGACGTAGGTGGCGTTGATTGAACCCCAGTGTCGTTCAGGCCGTATATTAGGTCTGGCATGCAACTCAGTATGCCAGTTAAAGGAATATTGCGATGCATAATCGAAAAGGAATTCCATTCACCTTCAGTTGACTGCTTAAGCAATTACTGGTGTTTCTGCTATTCATCTTGACATTTTCAATAAATTTTTGTTGCACACATGGGTTTTCAACGAAAGTTCACCCTACGCGTGGTTCTCTCCTGATTTCAATGAACTGATTCCACAGACCTATGCTTGTGAAAGAGTCAATTTCCTGCCAATATTTTGTTGGAAAAATCTACCCTTCTTTATTACACATCCAGTTGATTCCTTTTTATGGCGAGAAAGGTCTGTTTTTACCCATAAACACAGTTTTGCAAGAATACGCATCTTCAGTTTACCTCTTCAAAAACTCACCAGGAAATTAAAAAAAACAATTTTATTCAAAACTTGGATTAAACAGAAATTTTATAAACAATTTAAAGCATTCCTAGACTTCAATTCTGGTTAAGGAACTCAACACCCAACCAGAAAAAAACAGGAACCCACATTCGACAATTGCCACATTAGCTGTTTTGTAATACAGTATCGCAAACGAGAGAATTAATTTTCCCTCAGCTATCCCAAAGGACCTTTTGTGATGTGCATGAACCAAAGAAGGCATAGACAGCTTGAGATATACTTTTACATTCAGATGTAAAAAAGTTTTTCCACTAAATTAGGGAAAAACACGAAATTCATACTTTATTCTAATAATTCGCTCACGTCTGTAGGTGTCTCGCCAGCGTTGCAAACTATGTACTTAAATTTTACCACTTACAGTTCGAAAAATACCCATGAAATACCTTGAATCTCATAAATTCACAACCCGCGCGATTTTCATTTCATATTGCTCGTTTGTCAACAATCAGGCTGCCATCCTTATGGAAGAAAATTATGGTGCCGAAGATAAAATAACCACGAGGTATAGTGCTGGCCAGCTAGGTACATTCAAAAAATATCACTTGATTCCGTATTATACGGAATTATACCGTCATAATACTTCCGTAGATTCCGTCAATATTCAAACGAATGACGTTGTATTGTACTGTGCTAGTTTGGTATTGTTGCTAGCGATTCGCATTTTGCAGTTAGCTGTTTTTCATAAATATGCATTTGAGTGAAATTTGCAAGATTTCGTTTACGCATTAAGAGATTAATTTAGAGTTTACAAGGTTAACGTCCATTTTATAACGGTAGCCATTTTTTGGTCATCAAATAAACAATCTGTTATTTTATGTTACTTATTTTCTCTTCACGACATTTCGAGAACTATTTTTTCCCATCAGCAGGTGTAAAACACTCTCAAAAATATAAATGATACATTACCAACAGTATTCATTCCGCTGCGAGCAGTCGAGCAGTGCAGACCTCTGAGCGCAGCGCTACTGTCAGTAGCAGTTTTCGATCCGAAGTGTTAAGGTGTATCAGTGAAGAGTTGTCTACACAGTGCAATTTCAATCTAAAGTGCAGTGTTTAACAAGTTATTAATTCTTCATCAACATTCAACAACGCTGGCCTGAGCCAGTGCATCGCCGATGCCTTAGCCCTGGTTTATCCAACTGACGGCCAAATGGAGGTCGTGGAAGGCGACGGCCGTGATATTTCAGCTTCATACGCACCAGCGTATCTACTAACTCCACCACAACAAGCGCAGATATCTCAGCATTCAGCACCGGCAGTGTATTCAATGCAGACAACAAGTATGCAGCAGCCTATGCAAAATAACATTCAACCAAATCAGGTCAGTCATTACGCGCAAGCCGAAGGCGCGACCTCGTCTTCAAGCTGCAGTGACAATGCCAATGCAAACTCTGTACCAGTCCCCCAAGTGAACAGTGGCAAACGTGGAAACAGTGATCCTATCCAAAATCCAAACCAATCTAAAAAAGTAATTACGAATTCGGATACTAATTATGCTATTCCCACTCAGAATAGTTTCGGCTTTCTAGCTAACCTTCCTGATAATGATGATTCAAATCCCACCGACCCCACTATATCTGAAAATATTAGAACCCCACCTATCCACATTAACAATATTACGAACATTATTGAACTAAATCAGGAAATTAAAACCCAAATCAGTGCGCAGTTCACCGTAACATTCAATAATAACAAAGCCAAAGTTAACTTCCAAAAAATAGAAGACTTCAGAAAAGCAATTCAGTATTTCGTGAAAGCTAATAAACAGTTTCATACGTATAAGGACCCAACCAACAAAAAGTTTTCCGTGGTATTTAAAAACATTCATCCCTCCATCACGCAAGAGGAAATATACAATGACCTGAAGGAACAATACTCTTCCCTTAACAGTGTCACTAGGTTACATAAAAACAATGAGTCCATCCCAGTTGTAGCTGCTGAGTTCTCGGGCCAACAATCAATTGAATTAATTCTCCGAACTACTCAAATCTGCAACTTAAAAGTTAAAGTCGAAAGAAGACGAAAAACTAAAGGAATAATCCAGTGCCTCCGATGCCTAGACTTTGGACATACTAAAAATAATTGTTACAACAAAATCTCATGTATACATTGTGCCGAGAATCATTACTCAGTAAATTGCCCCAGCAAGAATGACCCCCCGAAATGCAGAAACTGTGAGGGGACTCACCGTGCTGATATCCGTACTAATGAATGTCAGTATTTCAGAAAACTATCAGAAAATAAAACTAGAACTTCCCAAAACTCCACTTCAAACATTAGAACCAGCAAACCAACCTCACCCCCACCCCCACCTCCACCCCCGCCTCAAAACGCCTACCACTTCCCTGGACTCCATAGAACTGCTAACATACCAAATTTTACCCATGAATCAGCTTTTAATCGTCCACCAAATAACATCCCGACATACATCCCAACTCACAACCCACAAAACAGGCTCCCCCAAAACTTTCTGAGTACTCCTTTTATTCATAATATTATCAATCAAATAAACTCATATAATCAACATCATCAATTCAGTCATCCCAACTATTATTCAAAACATTCAACAAGCAATTACTTCTAATTTTAGTTTCCCCAATGGCACAAAATAATTCAAATCATAGGTTAATCCTAACGAACTGGAACGCATGTGGCATCAGTAATAAAAAAACGAACTCCATTATTTTCTCCAAACCAATAATGTTGACATTGCTTGCATCACAGAATCTCATTTAAAACCTCCAGCTACTTTCAAACTACCAGGTTACAATACAGCAAGAATGGATAGGGCCAACTCCCCAGGCGGCGGAGTGATCATACTCATAAAAACACTATCGCCTATTTCGAAGAAAATACAACATCCATCAATGGCATCGAAACAATAGCTGTTTCACTTACCAACACCTACCCGAATTTTACTATCATTGCCGCGTATAAACCCCCCAACAAAAGAACAAATTTTACAGATCTAAATAATTTACTTTCGCGCTTATCATCTTATATTCTTTTAGGAGATCTAAATGCCAAACATGTACAATGGGGCTGCAGTGTCACCAATGCAGCAGGTGCCCAACTCTTAAAATATGTAGTAACTAACGGAATTAAATTGATCTCACCCCCAGAACCAACCTATTATCCCTATGACCCAATCAGGCTTCCTGATATACTAGACATAGGAATAACAAACATTAATGTCAATTTCATTCAACCCCGCATTTTGAACTCGATTCTGATCACATCCCAGTGTTAATTTTTACAGATCAAATTCCCCCTCCCCATTCACCCACTCCTGCTTTAAATACTTACAACTTAAACTGGACAAAATTCAAAAATTTAATCCAAAAACAAATACCCAATTTTAAAATACTTAACTCACCAGCGGAAATAGACCAGGCAATAAGTCAACTAAATAACATAATAATTAACACAATAGGCAAACTCAACCCCGTACGACCGATCACTCTTCGGAAACACACAGCAGACAAACTATCACAAAGCATTATCAAAATCATAGAAACTAAAAATAAAACCAGGAGACTGTGGATGGCACTTAGAATACCCTCATTAAAAAAAGAACTCAATACTCTAACCAAAATCAGTAGAAAAGCACTTGAACACTATAAACAAACTAAATACAATAATATCATTCATTCATTAAATACAAGTAATAACTCACTCTGGAACTTCACGAAAAGAATACTCAGAAAAAAACTATAATCCCCCACTAACAACCTCAAATGGGAAAACACACGCAACTGCTGATAAAACGGAAGTATTAGCCGACCATTTCGCATCAACTTTCACACCAAACCTCACATCTCCCCACCCAGATCACACTCAAATTCAACTCGTCGCGAATTCCCCTAATTTTAACGTTCCGCAACAAATTAAGTACATCACTCCACATGAAACTCTAAAAGTTATCAAATACCTTCCAAATAAAAAAGCCCCCGGTCACGATAAAATAAACAATGTAATTCTCAAAAACCTACCAAATTCTGCCATAGCTTTCATTGTAAACATATATAACTCATCTTTAAGAACTGGCTACTACCCTAATACCTGGAAACATTCTATCATCCTCCCTATCCCCAAACCCAATAAAAATCATAGCATCCCTGACAACTATAGGCCCATAAGTCTCCTCCCCACTTTAGCAAAAATTTTTGAGAAATTAATTCTAACAAGATTAAACCAATACCTGAAAAAAATACACCTCATACCATTCTATCAATTCGGGTTCACAAATAAACTATCCACAGTACATCAACTTTTGCGCATATCTGAACATTTCCACTCCTCCTTCCAAAAAAAAAACAATTTTCAATAGCAGTTTTCATGGACATCGCTAAAGCATTTGACAGGGTATGGCATGAAGGACTAAACTATAAACTCTTATCAATAGGCACCCCTACGTACCTCTTCAAAATAATCAAAAGCTTCCTAACCAATAGAACTTTCTCAGTTGCAATAGAAAATCAAAATTCTAACCCCCGGCCTATTACAGCAGGACTACCTCAAGGATCACCTCTCTCCATTACTCTACAACTTATATACAGCAGATATGCTTACATCAAGATTCACTCACATAGCCCAGTTTGCAGACGATACGGTAATCTACATGTCCCACTCCTCAATTAACTACATAGCCAACGAAATTCAATTCCATTTAAATGAAATAGAAACCTGGGCAACGAAATGGAAAATCAAAATCAATCCCTCGAAATCTACAGCTAAAGTCTTCACTTTCAGACCATATTCCTTTCCTACGCCGTTTAAAATGAACTACAACATAATCCCTTGGACTCCCCATAACAATGCCGTTAAATACCTTGGCCTCCATATGGACACCACATTAAATTGGAAAACACACATAGACACCAAAGTTCAGCAAGCCAAAGCAAAATTAATACAGTTAAAACCACTCTTAAATCACAGGAAACTCTCACTAAGCAATAGCATCATCTTGTATAAAACCATCATAAGACCTCTTCTTCTGTACGCTTGTCCAATTTGGACAAATGCAGCTAAATATAACATCAACAAAATACAGATAATTCAAAATAAATTTCTAAGAACCATCACTCAAGCCCCTTGGTTTATTTCCAATAAGCAGTTACACCACGAATTTAACCTTAATCCCATCGCACACCACATAGCATTCCTGGCCAATAACTTCTATTCCAACCTAACCCTCATCAACCAAGATAGACACGTCAGCATAGGTAAATATAATGAAACCCCAACAAGAATAAAAAATAGATATCCTATCCACTCATTCCTAAACATTTTTGCAAATATTAAAGCTTCTTAGAGGTGCTCGGTGAGTCCCCTCGTCAATTGTAGTGATCATAAATTTAGTTTATAGTACTAGATGTAAGTCAACAAGCAAATGGAGAGTTTTAAAAACTGAACTTTGTATAATAATCCTATTTAAAATAAATTTTAAAAAAACCAACAGTATTATTTGACATCACATATTATACATTGTTCATAATTAACTATACATTATACATTACTAACGATGACTATTCTACATCGTTCATATATAACACAGGCCAACGACCAAAAAACATTTTGTGTTTTTTCATTTAATTCTTATCATTTTAGGTGTGCAGATTCCAAAAATAACAAAAAAAATGCTGTAGCACCCACCATTTGTTCCCATTTTAACATTTTCTCTGTATAGCTAGACAAATGCTGCTCTGATTATCTAGAAATGTATGAGATGCAGGAATCTGCTGTATTTCAGGACCATCTGTAGACGATTCCATTTGCGTAGTTCACAGGTTTTGGTCCAAAATAATCAGTTTGCCAACGTTTCAGAGTTTTTATTACTCCATCCTCAGGGCTTGCTGTGCGCGGGAAATTAAGTAAATATCACGAAGGTACAGATAATGAGAAACAGCCAAACAAGCTGGCTGACCATGAATGGTCATGCGAGATTACAAAGATGGAGAGAAGTACCTCTCTCTGCAAATAGAGATATTTTTTTCTCAATATTCACTCTCTTCTTGTCGATTTTCGTCCTACTTAGAAAAAACACAAAATAAGGGAAACCATACAATTTTCGGAGGACATTAAAATACTTGCAATGATTCTTCTCAATTTCGAAAATGGAAATTGACTCATTTCCAGATTATTGCTGGTTGCGCGCGCTCTTGTGGCGCGAATCGGAAACCTTTCTCGCGCAGTGCGCGGGGAACCATCGGAGCAGTCGGTTGTGCCCTGCGGCTAGGCGTTTAAAATTATTGTTAATGCGGTTTTTGAGTTATTTGTGGTAAGCGTGTTTATTCTATTGCTTTCGTGACAAAAGTGCAGAGGTAGTGATTCGAAAAAAAAAAAAGAAACATTTTTGGTTTCAACGATTGTCGTCGAGTGTTGGCCGCCGAACATCCATTCAAGGTTAGTTCCCTTGATGTTCTGCTATTTCCTCGTGATATTCTGTCTGAACTCATAGCATATTTTTCTCCTTGTGGCATGGAAAGATCATTTTCGTACTCAGTTATTACAGTTCATGCGTAGAATATATCTCTTCATCGTAAAAAATAAGAATGAGTAAAAAATGAACGAAACTAAGGCATGTGATCTCACGTGCGGTGAAGCAAGATTCGAAATGTTGGAGAAGAACTTATTTCGTGTTATCCACTTTTCTATTTGAATGTATTATTGTTATTTATCCATCTACATCCATAATTTTAATGTTTCTGGGGGGAATTTTTATAAAATTCCGCAACAATTCGTTTCGTTTCTGGGCCAAGATATTCCATTAAGGTTCTACTTGTTCAAACATGTTCGCATCATGCCGCCATTTTAGTGATATGATGACCTGTCTGGAATGGGCGGGTCATTCATTTATTCTTTGCGGTATATGTGATTTTCTGTTCATCGTTTCGATCGCAATTAGATAGATATTTATTATTTCCGCAGGTAGGTTTATACAACCTGGTGGCGGAACACTAAAATTTACATAGTATATCTACATATTATAATTATGAATTAAATACAATGTAACTTCAGTATTATTTTAAGACAATAATAATAATAATAATAATAATAATAATAATAATAATAATAATAATAATAATAATAAGATAACAATGTTAAAAATAAATGCATTAATAACAATACCCGCATTAATTCTACATTTATGGTGGTCCTGTACAGATTCTTTATACTAACATATACGATTTTTTATACACTGCACTCCACTTCACTTCACTTCTCTTTCTACTTTTATATAGCACCACACTTCAAAACACGTCACCACACGTCAATACGAATACTATAAACCAATGCATCTAATAATTATCACAATATTAATAATGTTAACAATAATTAATAATAATAATAATAATAACAAACAATTCTAATGAACCTATCTTACTAACTAATAAAATTTACAAATATCATTAGTTAATTTACTTTTAAATCTTTGAACACCTAGAGGAAAGGGTTCCAAGGCTGTCGCAGGCAACAATTGATTAAATAAATATCACTTCTTGATATTTATGAGTCCTGCTTATAGTTTACGGTGCCTTTCTCGACTAGTTTTAGTAGCAAATATATTACGAGCATTTGAAAATCAGCCTTACAGGGAAATGTGTAAGCTCTTGACACATTATAACAATTAGTTTGCTATAAAGAATTTGCAATCAAGTTTGGGGTACTGTTATCGAAACAAGAGGGTATTGTAGAATGTCCCTGGCCCGGAGGGAGAAAACTTAGAAACATTGACAATAGCTAGGCGAGCTTCTTAAGCATGACGATTTTATCGATGATTGCTTCAAGAGATGCATGCACTTTTTCATGAAACACGTTTAGATATACTATGTACACGTTGATGGAAGCTCCACAAAAGCATCTGCCTCATTTTTATATTTTCATTTTTGGGTATTGAAGTTTTCGGATTTTGCAGGCGTAACTACATTTTATTAGCAATTGATTGTACAAGGAAAGCGCGAGTGAAGGATAAGGAAAGGGGCAACTACAACGACTTTTATTTATACTGTATAATCTTATTCCTCAAAACACCACGATCTAATGTTGTTCTTGTCGTTACATAAAGAAGTTGATCATAATGTAAAACTGAATAAAATTTAAATGATAAAGTTATGATACTCTATGGATGGAGAAAGAAACGTATTATTAAATGTCGTTGGAATAAAATTAACATTGTCAATAAAGTTTCTCTTTCGGAATTCACAGTTCGTGTATTTTATTTGATATAACAAATAAAAGGCCCAACCATCTATAGTTTTATGTCATAGAATTAGTTCACGAGCATTTGAATTTCAAAAATTGTGAATGAAAAACCGAAGCACGAGGCATGCAAAAATGTGCCCGCAGGAGCTACGCTAGAATATTATTTTAATGTGTCCGCCGAGGGTTGCGGGCGGAGAGGGCCTTGGCCAGTTCATTCCTGGAACTCGACGGTTAGTCCCTTCGGAACAAGTGTTCACTGCCCTATACTGCGATTTTTCTAACTGCGACCCTCAAGGCCACTCAAATCCCATCTTCGCGATGGAATATGCACGGCATTTCGCGTCTTTCTCAGTTGTTCCGCTAGATTTCGCACGATCGCGACCGTATGAAGCAGTGCTTGCGATCATGCGACTTCTACCTGCAAGACCGAGAAAAGACGTGAAATGCCGTGACATATTCCATCGCGAAGATGGGATTTGAGTGGCCTTGAGGGTCCCTATTAGAAAAATCTCAGTATAAGCAGCAGCCGTGGGAACACAGACCCCGCCAAACCGTCTCTACGAAGTGCACGCATTCAGTTAACCTTTCTCCCTGGAAGTGGAGCATTTGAGTGCGATAGTGGCGTGAGAGTTCCCTCTGTGAAGTTTTGGTAAATTACTGCGAATGATTAAAGGGATTACAGTAATCCTTCAACATTCGCGAGAGTTAGGTTCCCAAAAAGCATTGCGAATGTTGAGACTATCTTTTAATTAAAAAAGGTGGGTTGAGTTCCTGGAAATCAAAAAGAAAGAAAAAATATCTGTGAAACAATTGCAGTAGAACTAAATGTTACTACAAACAGAATTCGTAATTAACATTTCAAAGATAAGAAACAAAATAATATTGGAAAGTTTTCAAAGTTGAAAGTGATTGGATGTAAGACTTTTTTTTCATCACCTTCCTCGTTGTTCTAATATCCAAATGTCGGAGAGTTGCTGCTTCTGTTTCTCTTTTAAATTTGGAAGTTATTTCCATGGTCGGATCACGTTCGAATGTCCTTTTTACCAGAGCTTGTTTTAAGGTTTAGAACGCCATTACCGATTTCGACATTGAAGTTGCTTCAGAACGCAGTTTCGCTTCCGTTACATCAGTACGTTCGAGGAAGTTTTCTTCAGGGACCGAAAAGGTATTGAATACCGGTAAAATACCGGTATTTTTTCATTCCGGTATAAAATGCCTTTATTCTTTTATACCGGTAAAATACCTTTATAGGACGTCTATACCGGTATGGACGTCCATAAAGGTTATACCGGTATTATACCGATATTTTCGAAGGAAATAGTGTCGCGTTCGCGGCCCCACAAGCGCGTTCGCTCCCCACACGCGGGTTCACGTTCCCACACGCACGTTCAATCCCCCACACGCGACTTTGCGTCCCCACATGCGCGTTCGCGGCCCCACGCGCGCGATCGCTCCCCCAAACGCTCGTTCGCTCCCCCAAACGCGCCTTCGCGGCCCCACACGCGCGTTCGCTCGCCAAACACGCTTTCGCTCCCCCAAACGCGTGTTTGCGTCCCGACACGTGCGTTCGCTCCCCCTCCACGCGCCTTCGCGTCCCCACACGCGCGTTCGCGTCCCCACACGCGCGTTCGCTCCTCAAACGCGGGTTCGCCCCCCAAACGCGCCTTCGCGTCCCCAAACGCACCTTCGCATCCCCAGGCGCGTTCGCTTCCAAACGCGCGTTCGCTTCCCAAATGCGCTATCGCGACCCTACACGCGCGTTCGCGGCCCCATACGCGCGTTGGCGTGTCCACACGCGCGTTCGCTCCGTCAAACACGCCTTCGCGTCCCCAGACTATTCTAATAATTCTTTCTCAACCAACAACAGAACTCGACCTAGGTAGAATGTCTGGTGACGAAAATACGCCAACGTTGAGACTCGAACCCTAGGACCCCCGGTCAGAAACTCTGCGGAGTCCATAATTGTTCCTCTGAGACATCTCAGCGTAAAAAATCAGAATGTTTCCCCTCCGAAACCTGTATGATTATACTGAAATACCGGTATTTTCTCATGAAAATACCGGTATTTTCATGAGAAAATACCGATAAAATACCTCTAAATAGAGGTATTTTACCGGTATTGACGTCGGATAAAGGTAAAATACCTCTAAAAAACCGGTATTTGACGTCTTATACCGGTATTTTTTAAGGTATTTTGAATAAAGGTATAATAGAGGTAAAGGTATTTCTATACCGGTATAAATACCTTTACCGCTATTATTTCGGTATTCAGTCCCTGGTTTTCTTCGCTGATGATATCCTGAAGCTCCTCTTCAGTGAGGTCATTATAATGAGAGTTGCACTGATCCTGAATGGGTTTTCCGTTCATGTGGCCAAAACCCTTACCTCCAATTTGTGCCAACGGAATTTTACAGTTGTGTTATTCTGTTAATGTGGATTGACATTCCGACTTCAACATTTTTGCAGGACGTGGTACTTTGAGCCCGGGTGTCTGCTGAGTTCGTTTCCGTGTTGAAGGTGACAAAGGAAATGAAATGTGCTCACTTTCAAAAAAAAATTAATACGACCAAAAGACGTACCCGCGAATGTCGAAGTCACGAATGTTAAAACCGGTAGCATTTCTCTAAACGTGAATGTTCGGAACTCGCGAATAGAGAATTCGTGGATGTCGAGGGATGACTGTATTACGATGTCTCCCGTTAGAAGGCTTTGCCGAGGGGCGGATTCAGCCGATCACTTTGGAGGATGAGATCACAGATTTTTGCTAAATAATGAACATTTGTTATGTGTTGTGTATTTTTATAGTGTATATGCGATGCTATGAGTATTATTTTGTCAAATAATTACATTATTCTAACAAATATTTAAAACAATGTTGCCAAATAAAAGAAGGTAACAAACGAAAACTCTAGGCCTGGGGGGGGCATGCTCCACCGACACTGGCCTTATCCTTCTCTGATATATTAAAATTATTAATATTGTAAATTTGTCATGTCCCGTGAATTGCCCTATTTCTCACATCATTTCTTTGTATGTAAGGAGTTTTTACTAGGTCTTAGAAAATACGTGAATCGGGTGATAGAAATCTGTCGGGAACTCGGGATGTGAACATCTTATAATTGGTTTTTGGAAATGTACATTTGAACTTCTACGAAAATAATATCGACAGTGTAAAGAATTCTGTAATTATTCACATTCATTAGGTTACAGCTTTTACTGTAGGAGCTTTCTGGACTCTAATTTTCTATTCTTCTTCTTCTATGTTGGTGGAACCTGTTATTCTTGACACATCACCTTCATGAAGAATCGGGAGATGTCGATGCCCAGCTTTTGATCCATCATTTCTTTGGTCTTCTTGGATCCCTCTTGCCTAAATGTCTTAAATCTCTATCTATCCTCATCAGTCTACTATTACCTGCCCTAGAAACGTCTTCATCCCAGCCTTTTCTTCTCGTTCTTATGAATTTAACCATGTCCGTCACGTTACACTCATTCCTTATATCTTTATTATTTATTCTATCCCAACTTGATTTTCCAGTTATTGCTCTTAAAGTAGCCAGCCATCTCTGAAGTTCTTAGCAGAGCTTTAGTTCTTCTAGTATCGGTCCGCGTCTCTGCTCCATTAAGTCATAACTGGTCTTACTATGGTTTTATATATTTTTACTTTACTTTTTGTATTAAAATATTTATTTCTCCAGGTTACATCATTTAGATATCCCGATATTCTAGCTCGTTTGATTACTTGTTGTTTAACTTCATTATAAGTGTCTCTCCTGGTTGAAATTTCCACTCCTAAATATGTGGTTTTCATGACTTGTTCGATTATTTTACTATTCATCATCAATCCACACCTTATTGGATTCTTTGAAATTACCATTGATTTAGTTTTTCAGGTGATGTAATCAGGTGGTATTGTTCTGCAGTTGTCGATAGCGTGTGAAGAAGTCTTTGTAAATCGTCTTCTGAATTTGCCAATAGTCCTGCATCATCTGCATAGCACACTATTGGTATTCTTTTACTTCCCATTTCATACCCTGGCATTTCTTTTACGCTATTATCTTATCCATAACCAGATTAAAAAGCACAGGGCTCAGAGAATCACCTTGTCTGACACCAGCTGCACAAATGATTTCGTCTGTAACCATATTTGCTACTTGCACATTTGTGATGATATTCGCATTCATGTCTTCAATTATCTTTACAAATATTTCTGGAATATTCTGTTCTCTCAGAATACTTAACACGTCTTGTGGTCTTACGCCTCCTTTAGATCTACGAAGCACAAGAAAGTTGGGACGTTGAATTCAATCACCTTCTCGACTACTCGGCGGATCCCAAATACGGCATCTGTTGTTGATCGCTTAGGCCGAAATCCTTGTTGTTCTTCATTTTATCTGCAGAAGTGGTTATATTTTTTTATATATAACCTTTGAAAATAATTTTTGAGTTGTATTTAACAAAGCAATACCTCTACAGTTTTCTGGGTTATTCTTCGCTCCTTTTTTAAAGAATGGTATGGTGATGCTGGTTTTCCATTCTTATGGTATTCTGCCTCTCTTGATAATGATGTTGAATAATATAGTTAGCTGTTCTTCTAACTTCTTGCCTCCATATTTCAATAATTCATTCCTAATTCCATTCATTACTTGGTGCTTTTCTGTTTTTCAGAGTTTTTTCGATCTTTTGAACGTCCTCTTTCGTGATTTCTATTTCTTCCAAATTAAGATCTTCCTTACAGGTTTCAGGAATGTATTCAATACATTTATATAAGCTTGCGAAGTCTTCTTTCCAAACTTCAATATTAATAACATTACTCTTTACGGTGTCAGTAATTTCTGCTTTTCGGTTTCTCAGAATTCGCCAAACTTTTCTTTGTGAGCTATACAGATCTCTCTCAAAATCCTTGGTAAATCTTTCCCAATACGCCTCCTTCAGCTGTCTAATTTTCAAATTTGCTGTATTTCGTTCTAGTTTGTATAGTATTTTATCATCTAGACTTTGAGATGATTTGTATAGTAGGAATGCATACTTTTTCTTCTTCATTATTTCTTTCATTTCAGTGAACCATGGTGTTTTGTATTTACGAGATGGATTGACTAAAACTCTTGTTTTTCTTACCGATTCTTCTGCAGCTCTAATGATGTTGCCTTTTATTTTCTCCCAAGCCTTAACGCTGTACTACTAATTACGACGTTTAGTCTATCTGAGTATAGTTGTTTTGTATTTTCATTTTGATTTGATTCTATGTTAAGTTTTTCTAAATATTCTGCCTTATTTTTCTTTCATATTGGATATTTCATTATCTTGCACAATGCCAAAGCATGATCACTTCCAATGTTGGCCGAATTCAATGGGGGAACATCCAAAATTTCTGATGAGGTAAAATGTCGACTGATTATTACATAGTCTATCATCGACTGTTGTCCCTGGGCATTTGTAAATGAATAATTGTATTTAAAATCGTGATCAAAGAACGTGTTCTTAATTTTTAGGTTATTTTATGCACATAGGTCACCATTATTCAACAAGTCACCATTATCGTTCGATACTGGTTCATGGGAGCGTTGTTTTACTCCATTTATTGGACGATTCCCAATCCTTGCATTAAAGTCACCCATTATTATGAAGTTATGACTTATCGGTATTGTGTCAATTAATTTTTGAAGTTCTTCATAGATCATCATTCGTTCTTCTCTATTTTTTGTGATATCAGGCGCATACACACTAATTAAGTGTATACGTTTATTATCAGTCCTGAGTTTTATTTTCAGTATCCTTTCGTCAATATAATCAACTTGCTCAATATTCTGTTGTAACTTTTTATGCAGAAACATTCACACCCCGGCTTTGGCTCTCTCGTCTTTAGGAGTGCCAGTGTATGCCAATACAGAGTGTCCAGAAGCTCCCGTTACAAAAAAATACCCCAAATTCTGTATTGCACATCATGAAAAATGGCAGGTCCAGTTTTTTTGAAAAAAAAATTGTCTTTGAGAAAACTGAGTTTAAAAATCACTTCCGGGCCGCGAAATTCAAACCGGCCGCTACGACACTGCAGACGGCGGCGTCTCCTTCTGCGCGGAGCATTTCGTCGTTTCTCCGCGTAAACGGTGAAACAGTCGAGTAATATTCTCTAAGGAAAGCATTGCTTGGCTAACACTAGAATACGTTAATAGTATAAAATGTTTGTAGGTTCTGTTTAACCCTTCTCCGGGCAAGGTACTTTTGTAACGTATCCGGGCAAGCAGTGTCCATCAGACACTGTTGTGTAATCAATGTTTTCCACGATTGTCTTCTTCAACTTTTCCTATTGTTTTAATTGTTTTAGAATTTCAGTACAATAACGGAAAATGAATAATTAATGAAAGGAATTCCTTTACTATCCCAAAAACTTACAAGAAGTTATGATGGAGTGTAAGGTTTTTCGTATACTGAAAATATAACGCACATTGAACAAGTTAAAATTTTTCTTCTCTATAAATTCAGATATTTTGATTTAAGTAGTTCATTATTTACAATCATTGAAATCTATACGAGGTGTTGTCTCTCCATCGTAATTCTTTATTGTGGCATAAAGCTTTTTCGGCCGCATTGCGGCCATCTTCATTGCTACAAAAATAATAATAGTAATAATGATAATATATATAAATTACAAAAATTAAAAAATTAAAAATTTTTTACAGAATATTGTTATGAATTGGATTTAAAGATAAATATAAAATGTGAAATTGACATATAATTTTTAAAAATGACAAATGAAAATTAAATTAAATAAATGGAATCTATTACAAATAATATTATGAAACAAATTCTAGTGAAAGAAAACTGGAAAATTATAATAAAATGTGAAAATGGAAACATAAATTTTGAATAACAAATGTACGTTCTGAAGAGAGGTAAAAAATAGGAAATGAATAAATACGTAACTAAATAAATAAATTAATTAATACATTTAGGTGAGCAAACTGACGTACCCATTAGAGGCGACCGTGGTCCTCAGTCCAGACAAGACAGTGAAAGGCGAAGGCAACAATCAATGGAGGGAGGGGAGAACGCAGGGTTTTTTCTATACTGCGATTTTTGTAGGAAGAGCTCTTAAGGCCACTCAAATCCCATCTTCGCGATGGAATATGTCACGGCATTTCGTGTCATTCACAGTCGTTCCGCTAGATTTCGCACGATTGCGACCGTATGAAGCAGTGCTTGCGATCATGCGACTTCTACCGGCAAGACCGAAAAAAGACGCCAAATGCCGTGACATATTCCATCGCGAAGATGGTATTTGAGTGGCCTTGAGAGCTCTTCCTACAAAAATCGCAGTATAGGAAATGGCTATTACGGGAAAGGCCCAGCTGGGTGGCGGAAAAAAGGCAGGCAGAGGGGTTAATGTGCTTTGGAAGCGGCGAGTTTCAGAAGAGGGGAGAGAGAAGGAATCTGTTCATTCAAAATAATGTGTTGGGGATTGTTTAATAAATTATTAATGTGTATTGCTTCTAGATTAAGTTTGTGTGTGTATCTGTTTTCAATTTCTAAAATTTTGACATCAAATCAATTCACACCTTTCATCAAATTAATATTATTCCATCCACGTATTTGTTTGTTCTATGCATGGTCGTGCATCTATACTCGTTTCTCATTATTTTCGGTGAACTTAAAATCTGTACTAAATTATTAAACAACTTTGTCTTCCGACAATTTACGAAATGTCTACGCACTCCCCTTATTTAGCACCACTCCGCATTTTGACCGCTGTACCGTTCCGTTTCTGTTACATATTATTCTTCCCTACCAATCATCATGAAGCATATACCGTAACCGTCATCTTGCATCCTCTGGTGCATGTCCCAGTTTCTAATTTCCGAACCGAAATTTCACTTTACAAAATCCTTCTAAGACTTGTGCATAGATTTTACATTTCAACATGATTTCTAATACTTTGCCACAACTACTACTTTTATGAAATACTTAAAAATTTCTACCACTTGCGTAGCCTATACACGCTGACACATCCCGCTATCATGAGCGTCTTCTGCCTTCTGAAGGTGGCAGAGGTCCGATGTTCACGGTTAACTCTCAATTTTGCAAAAGTTTGAAGTTTGAAGCTCGCGCAATAATACGTGCAATATGTGATATTTTAAAATAATACAAAAACAAGATTCTCTCAAAGACCGCTACAAGTTTTTTCGTTAAACTTTTGGTAGGAATAATTCGAAATGTACTCTATGAAATGACAGTAACATCAGTTGGCTGTATTCTTCTGTTTTTTTCAAAAATTACACAATTGCAATTTTTTCGATTTGTCTCTCACGTCGTTAAAATTCATATTAGGGACGATTTGTTCACATTATTATATTTATGGGTTCATGTGCTTTAAGTAATGTCATATAAAGTTTCTCGAAATTTCAACAGCTTTCTGTGAAAATTAGGTGAAAACTCGGCATTCTCAGAAACGCTCAGATGCCATTTTGTCATAAATGGCTCCAAAGTTTTTCTTCAAACGAACGGATAGTGATAATTGCACTCTTTAATATGACGTAAAGTTCATTTTTTTAAATTATACAAATGTCAAATTTTGAAAGATCTCTTACACCGTGAATATGCACATATCCAGCAATTTGTAAATACAATTGTATTTCTGAGTTACATTGCTTCAAATGACTACGAATAAAGATTTTCGAAAACTCAATTATTTTCCATGAAAATTTCCCAAAAGTAGCGCTTAAACATCGTTTTCTTAAAAACGGCTCCAATTTTTTAAAAAGAAAATTGCCATTTAGGACGAGTTTTTACTCTTCTTTAATATTTTTTAAAAAAATATCCGTTCAACTATTAGGAAACATAAAAATTACGAAAATGTAAAAAAAATTTAGTTTGGGTGGCGATAGATGGCAGCTGGCAAGAGTATGTGTCAAGTCCCAACAGAAATAGAAGCCTAGACCAAAAGGAATAGAAAACTAATAGAGGAAAGTCTGTGCCATTCTGTAGCACCACTGGTTTTGTGTTTCCGCCGCGTGAGCTGCCATAGTTGTTAGTCCCGTAAGTGTCGTGCATGTTTTCTCTCCACGGAGGTGACGGCAATCTTCCCCCCCTCGGAGGACTACACGTGGGCACCGCCGCCGCAGCCGAGACGAGCTCCGAGCTCCTGAGTGGTCTCTCGGCCCGTGTAGTGCGCGTTGATGTGTGTGAGGGGTGAGGATAGGACAAGGAAGAGGAAGGAAAGATGGCACTTGACCCAAGGCTCGTTTGTAAAGGTAGTGCTCCCGCATTGCTGTGGCACTGAAAAGAGTATACACGGAAAACTACCAGTCAGAGCGGCTTGCCCCTAGAGGTCTCTCGTTAGCCAGCTGTAGCTAGAGTGGAAAACCCTGCCACCGTCTGGATTCGAACCCTAGGACCTCCCGGTCAGCGGCACTGCATTGACGTCTGTTGAAGCAGGGGGAAGAGCCGCTGTGGAAGGGACATTTAAATAAGCTGCATGATAAGCAAAAGAAATCGCGTATACCTCGCTTGTTAGGCCAGTAATGGAATATGGAGCTAGTTGTTGGGATCCGTACAGAATAGGACTTAAGAAGAGCTTAGAGAGGATACAAAACAGAGCGGCAAAATACACTTTTCGGAGGAACACACCTGCACGTTGGGAATCGTTAGAACATCGGAGGAAAAGGGCTCGACTTTACGTAATGTACAAATCTTACACTGGTGGCTCTGCATGGCAGGAAATACGGGGAAGGCTAGATAAACCAGATTATTTTCATAGATTTGATCATAAATATAAAATTAGAGCTAGAATGCAAAGGACGGACGTAGGCAAATTCTCCTTTGTAAACAGAACAATCGTAGATTGGAACGATTTACCTGCGGCAGTTTTTGAGCGCTTGCCTAGTGCGTGGTTTTAGAAAAAAATAAAGGAAATTAATCAATAGGGTGAAAACGTGCAGTGAAGTGAAGTGAAATGTGCGATTATGGGTAGTCAACTAAAAAGTATTGAGCTATTAGTATTTAGGTAAAGTTTTATGAGGTGCAGTGACGTGAAGTGCAGTGCAGTGAAGTGATTTCATTTCGTTGTTTATTTCGCTAATCTAAAGCGTCTTTTATAGGCTATTCTGACAAAAGTTGGTATTTGTTGATTTATGTTACGAGTGTTTTACGTGTTAGAAATGTAAAAAATTATTATAAGTATTGTATATTATTATGTTGTAGGTAAAAATGTTTATCCATTTTGGTCTGAATATGATTGTGAGTGAATACGTGCAGGATGAAGTGTATGCGAGTGTTCCGAGGTCTTTGTATTGAAATGTACCAACAACGTCTCGTAATAGACTCTTAAGAGATCGTTGGCATCATTCATCTAAGATGGTTATAATCGTGACCCGTTCCGTATTTATATTAAAATTTTGGGCGCCAGGAACAGGTTACGTTAATTAAAAATGACCAATGCTTCCACAGCTAATTTCAACAAATGTATAAATGTCCGGCTAGCTGGGTCAATGGGTCCCGTTATGGATAATCGCTATCGCCTAGATAGCCGATTACTTGATCTGCAAACTGTACAGTATGGCGAGGAATCTGAAAGGGAATAATTATCTATTTCTAACTATTTAACAATTTTGATTGACTAAATGAAAATCATTTCATTTCCAAAAGAAAAAAAATTCAACAATTTATTTAACAATATTAACAATTGTCTTGTCCTTAGGTCATGACCTCATTTTAAAATATGTACCTTTTGTACTGCAGTACGTATTTACCGTCTTGGTCGCCGACGCCCCGCAGTCTCTTCTCACTTGAATGTAGGCGATCCCAAGTTCCGCTTCTCTCTTCTAATCTTGCGACGTTGCCGACGCATCCAGCCCTCACTGACTAGAATATCTACCAGTTCTTAATTGGTATTCAGAGTTCTTAGTCTTCCCCAACTAGTGGTAAAATATTAAAGTCCAAAACCGCAATATATATAAAACTTTCAAAGTCCTAATCGAACTTCCCGTTGCACATCAACTTCCAGATTCCGGAAAACTATTGAGTCTCACTCGAAGCTTACAAGTCCTACTTCACTAATGTTGATCTCGCGAGCGATCTTTACTACTCGACGACCACTCTCAGAATGTCCAGTTCTCCCTGTTCTTTCGCCCTCAACGCTTCGGTATCCGTCCTTCGTTCCTCTTTTTTAAAACAAAACTACAAAATTTGACAGTCTATTCTCCCTTAGCCAATCCATTCATCTCTTATCAAACCAAGTAGCCACGCCTTCGACAGTCATTCCTTTTCAGACCAATCACACATTATTTTAATTGTCTATCTAGCCAGCGCCCCCATCTCTTCAAGGCCTCAATGCAGTTTGTTGACCTTTCCAACCACTGCCAACCACTTCACAGGTTGCTAAGGCTGTATATCGCCATTTGCATACCATTTTGTCCAACCCATTTACAGCCAATATTATTAACAAAATATTATATATTTTGGTATATCACAGTATGATACGTATGTAAGCGTGTATGTTTGTATGTATGAATGTTAGTGTAATATGTAAGTTTATTTACTTAAATGATAGTATATATATAATTGTCACCATTCCCGTCACCTTGTTGGAAGCTATACGCTCGGAGAATATGTTCCGCAGTCATATAGAATCAACACCCAGGGGGTGCTGATAAACTCCAAATTGTGACCATGTTACCAAGTAACAATGTATTTTAATAATTAAATTTGTTCAAAGAAATGGCCGACCAATTCTTTGAACAAATTTAATGATAGTATATATGTAGTTTCATTTGTTGTACATGTATGTTAATGCATTTGCATGTTCTAGGTAATGACGAAGATAATTTGTTTTTTTTATTGTTTTACTGTTAATTGTTTTTATTGTTAATTGTTTTATAATTGTAAATGTACTTTTACGTTTCTGCCACCGGGCAACATCAGCCCATTAGTAGAATAAACCTTATATCTATATCTATACGTTGTACGGTTCTTTTGTAGGCGTGATAACAAAGCCTGCACGTATGCACTGCATGATCTTTGGCCGGCAATTTAAAGCGAATATCAGATTTGTTCTGTATTTGTGGTATTTCTGAATCCGATAAATATAGTCTGGATACTTTTTGTGCGGCCCGCGTCTGCTTTGAAAAATTGTGTTATACCTACCAAATACAACACAATTATACAATTCATCTTATTTTTATTTAATGATGTATTGATTTTCTCTTTGTAAGTACATTAATCACATTGAATAAAAGCCGTATCTAATAAATATTTGTTTCAGGATAATCTCAGTAGTTAAACACCATCTTAAATTGCAGTGCAGCCCGTGGCTTAACTAGAATTTAATAACTGGGCCATAAGACCTTCTAAGTTGGACAGCTCTGTCGTAGGTCCATATGGGTTGTAGAATACTTTTACATATAAGTATTTTGTTTGACAATGGTAGTTGGGAGTGTTTGCCGATTAGCCATTGTTAGTTTTTAGTTTTTAATTCTATTTTTCTCTCCTTTTTTATATGGACCTTCCACGTTAATCTTCTTTCCAAGTGAACACCTAAGTATTTAACTTCATTACTTTGAGGGATGTGTGTATTGTTTTATTGTTATTGCTGGATTGCTGCGCCTTTTCCTAGAGGGAAGGTCACATATTTAGATTTTAGTTCGTTGACTTTAATGTGCCAAATTAGCTCTAAAGTAGGCTGAAGATTACGACGTAAAAGGCAAAGCCGAGGTTTAATGGGTTCCCACGATCTCGCCCGATCTGGGAGTCTATTTCGGACGCTCCGTGTGATTTGATTGATAAGTAGAGCTACGTAATCAGAGGTGAATGGAAGATGACTCTTTCTCTTTGTAGATAAGAACGCACGTGCGTAGAAGGAGAGATAGGCAACTGAAGGTCGCGCATTTTTTTAACTCAGGAAATTATTTCAGCATCCGCACCAAACTGAAAGAGCTTCAAGAATAGATAAGTTGTTTAGCGTGACGCTAGTGTAGATAAAGTGGTTTGTCACCAAGTTTTCTTTATTCATTTATTTTAGGTCGCTTTAAAAACCTCTATGGTCATTAGCGACCACTATGGATTCGTACTAAAGATACGTTTATTAAAATTTAGAGTAAACAGAAGTAATAAATATAAACAGAAATGTGAAGTACAATACATTTTACGATTATTCAGATCATATTATCTAATCCAGTAATATTAAGATAACTTAAAATTGATTTGCAATCTTCAATTGAATTAAATGTTTCATGAATTTCGTTTTTCATGCCAAGAGAGTTTCGTAGATTTTGGAGACTGGAACACTCGAGGATAGTGTGTGATGTTGATAATATTCCTCCACATTTTGGACTGATGGCTGGATCGGTTATTTTATTAGATGGGAGTGGGTGAGCGAAGAATGACCAATTCTCAATCTTGCGGGAATAATTTGTTTTTGTCTTCTTAATTTAGTGTTTGATATATCTGCATCTGCTACAGACTTTCGTACATTATGTTGGATATTGAAGCCTTCCCCTGGAGATCCCATACCTTAATAATATACTTTTTTAAAGTTCTTACGAAATCATTTAAAGAACCACGTATTTGATGGTCGATATTCAATAACCGGGTTGCGTTTTCGCAGATTTCATTTCCGGTGATTCCCTTATGTGAAGAGAGCCATGACAATATAATGCTAAATCCTGATTAAAGTTCAAAGTTATAAAGTTTTTGTTTGTCCCGAAGTTTTAAGGAATCGAATTTCGAAGAACAGAAACTATTAAGTATATAACGTCAGTGGACTCTAAATTGTTAGTTTCAATTTCATTTGGTAATGTTTTGTTTGTTTGAAGATTGAAGATTGTTCGGCTCATTGATTGAAGATGGTTTGATTGAAGTTTAATAACTAAAATGGGACGCGAAATCTATTTATTATTGCAAACTTAAAGAATATTTTTAACCCTCGAGCAGTCGGAACATAGTCCGGTCACGTGGTTGATTCAATTAACCATCGATTTCCATGTATACATTTCTTAAATAATTACTCAAAACGCATCGATTCACTCAATAAACACGTTCTACAAAATATAACACAGAGTTTATTCTTCAGGTTTTTCTTTCTTGGCGCACGGGGATTTGTCAATAAAATGGAATATCTCACGGTATTTCGCGTCGTTCTCGGTTGTGCCGCTAGGAGTCGCACGATCGCGACTGTATCGAGCAATGCTGGCGATCATGCTATTCCTGACGGCGCAACAGGGAACGAAGCGAAATACCGTGAAATATTCCATGTTATTGAGCCCCCCCCCCGTGCGCCAAGAAAAAAACCGAAGTATACGTATTTTTCTACTGATTACTTTAAAAAAATACGGGCGAAACATTGCAAACGTTGGAGAATCGAATTGAGGTTGCTTTTCAAATTGAGAATATCTTTGAAACACATTACTCACCTTCCTCTGACCTATTAACCATATTACTATGCATACAAGTTTGGCAAACTATGTAAGAATGCTGTTTGCAAACAAAACCTGGCACATGCAGTATCTAACGGTGGTAACGGTATAATACGATGTAGATCAGCTAAGAAGATATATTCAAAGAAAGGATCTGAGTACAGCCGAAACAGTTGTTCTGCATGTAGGAACAAACAACCTAAAGGGAAATAGGATGAACATTATGTGAAATTGGTACGAACTTGTTGCGACTTGTTATACGTAAACGATAAGCTGTCTACACGTTTATTAGAAATAGAAGAACAGTTCTGTTTGTCGATGACACGGATGTTCTTTGCAAAAAAGAAGCAATAAGTAGTACGATTTCAGAAGTTTCAAATTGGTTTCGTAATAACAAATTAATATTTAACGAAGGAAAAACTGTTTCAATGCATTTTTTGCATCTCAAAAAGGCATTCACATGTTACATTGAAAATGAACAATATGCAATTACCTGATGTTAAGGTAACAAAGTTTCTAGGTCTCTCAATTCAGTCAAACCTCAAATGGAATGCACATATAACAGAATTAAACACTAAAGTAAGTTCATTATGTTACGCATTCAGAATTCTTTCAAATTCTGTCAGCCTCCATGCAGCTCGTTGCGTGTATTTTGCAAATGTACATTCCTGCCTGAGATATGGTATAATATTCTGGGGACGCTCATACTGTAGTACCCAGACCTTTAGATTGCAAAAGAAATTTATTCGAATAATGAAAAAATTCTACGTGATTCCTGCAAGCCCCTTTTCATTGAGCTTGAAATCTTACCATTTCCTTGCCTATTTATATACGAATCTGCAATCTTTGTCAAAACTGACTTAATTAACGGTGGGAACATATTTTCATGCAATATTGATATTTATAATTACAACACACGTCGTAAAAATCACGGTCATCAAGTGTCAGTATCAACAGCTCACTACAAAAAATCTACATACGTTACTTTACAACGCATTGCCAGATGACATTAAACAATTACAGTCGGTACACAAATTTAAGTTAAAAGTAAAATCTTTTCTGGTTCATAATTGTTTCTATACAATTAGAGACTATACTGACCATCAAAACGAAAAGTAATGTTCATTTTAAGAAAGCAATGATATATTGTGAATTAGTTTACATTTGTATTGTATAATTTTTTTAAAAGACTCACTACGCCTGTAACAAGTAATGTACTTCAGCTCCCGGGTCAATGACCCCCCATCTCGATCACGTTTTTGTCCAGTTTCCCTGATCCTCCGAGCAAATGCTGAGATGGCCACTTGTTTTGCTTCTGGACGTAAATGTAGCTTCACTGTGCGCACGTTTTGTTGAGCCCTCCTTTTGCTTGTAGTGGTAGGAGTAGAGCTCAGGGTGAGTTACTCTTGTTAGCAATGCAGAAAAATCACATCTGCGTTTCGTTTACCGCTGCAAGTATGTGTACCGAGTATAACTCGGGAAAGAAATATGTAGTTTTCAAATGTTGCTAATCTTGCGCTTTTTTAAATGTTGTTATTATCTTTTTATATTTTATTCATCTTTCAACCATCGTATGTAGAGTTAAAATGTTGGGAACGGATTGTGGAACGTCTAAAAACGTGCGCAAATAATCTTTTCCCCCATACGTCATATACAGTTTTCACTGTTTTTTTTCGACCAAATTAATTAAAATAAATAAAATAATCAGATCTCAGTTGATCAAGTATCCGTGATTTTTCTTTGCAAGGAATATCAGGAAAAATTTTGTGTGAAGGAAAAATTGACAACATTCAGCTCTGCGTGAGAATACAATACACGTTCCATCTTTGCAAGCACGAAAAGCAGAGGCTTCATCAGTGTCTGTGATTGATTGGCTGTTTTCAAAGCTATTTGACTTTTAATTCTCGGCACATTACAACATGCTACTACAGTAAACATTATTAAATGAATATGGCCACATATATTAGTTTTATAGTATATATTAGTTTTTATTGTATTTATTTTATATATTATTTTTATAGTATATATTAGTTACTTTTATATATTAGTTTTACTGAATATTTTTGTTTGATCTTTCTTTGAATTCATGAGTCTCCATATATATATTTTTGGTTATATCGATTACTATTCTTTATTCGATTAACATTTTTCAGTACAATATTATTTTGTAACTACTTATTCATATTCTTTTCAATGTTTGGATTATATATCATTTTCTTTAATATTTCTAGCCTGTAGATGGGGAAAAATATACCCCGAAACGTCGCTATGTAAACTCTTATCTTTCTGCCTGAAAATCTGAATAAAAACATTTTTGTCTGTCGTGCAAAATCTGTGGCCATATTCATTTAATAATAAAGACTAGTTAGTACAGACAATTTTCGTATTGAAGTGTTACAATAAACATTTTTCACACAATAAAACGTATCTTCTTTTCCCCCAAAACGGACCATGTATTTTATGGATATCCATCCTAGCATTGATACATGTGAAGTAAAAAACTAATAATAATTTATTACAGTATTTAAAAAGAAATATAATTTTTTACATATTTTTCCATAACAGATTTGTACGTATTACCATTAACAATTTCATTTTATGTCAATATTATCGTCATAATTGACTTGTTTTTTGAGATATCATTCAATTAATTGTGCTCACTTACCCATGAATATGATACTGAGTGCGTATTTTCTCTTGTAAATTTAAACATTGTGTATCTTTCACCTCACTGAATAATGAAGTGTGTCTCTCTTTTTAATGATGAAAGATACAGTATAAGATGAAAAAGGACCTAAATTCATTTCAATCTTTATTATCCTTCCAGTGGGCAGGCGGGCGTAAATTTGACGACAATAGCATATTTTTTGCATTGGCTGTGAACTCATTATTGGCAAAGTCTTCTGCGTTCTTCGTATTCCTTGCAGGTATCCTTAGTGATGGATTCCTGAAGTCACTGTTTAGCGTGCATATATTCAGCTTTTGTAACGCTCTATTCAGGATAAGTGTATAGTGACGTGAACTTCACGCTGCGCACCTGCTGTTGTTTTAAATACTGTGTTATAATTTGGCTTAATCGAAATTTTGTGTAAAATGTCAATAGAAAGAATTAATGTGAATGAAATTCACAATATTCAACAAGAGCTGTCACATCGGGAGGAAGATGATATAATGGATAGTGATAGTGTCAGTGGCCTGAGTATTGAAAACATAGCCGAACATCACGATACTGGATCGGAACAACAGCTTTCTGATACTGAATACGAATGTTTATCAACGGATATGTTTTTTGGTAGTAAATGTCCTTCTTAGATATTATAATGCGATATAAAATTCCATTGTTCTACAATGTCTTTGTTTTATTCTAGATTCATTGAACATCGTGAAATTTACGACACGCGCCTGCTGGTGTGAAAAGTTTACGCGCGCCCGCTGGAAGGTTAATGATGAGAGATGCGGATAAAGGATGTAAAAGGAGCAAAATTCATTTGAATCTTTATTTACTTTAACTCTCGCAATCGAGATTGACGATTATACCACGAATAATTGAGGAAGTTAGTTTTTTATAAAGCAAAAGAATGTTTCAAGCCAGAATGATTTGCGAAAGAATATTGATAAGATGGTCGTTATCCTTCTCACAAATCCGTCATTTCATCTGTTTACAGAAAGGAAATCATATTTAACAACTGAAATTACCAAAGTAACTTCATTGCCTATTTGAAGTTCTATAACACAAATTTAGTTCCTAATGCAAAATTATTATGAAACTTCGAGGAGTTTCCTGAAATGTTAAAAAACAGCGATTCATTTCCACGATTTAATATCAGCATGATATTGATGGCAGATGTGTGCACAGGTTCAATAGAACAGCAGATTTCTATTGTTCGGGTTCGTATCACAAGGATATCAGTGAGCGTGCTTATTTCGACATATCCCTATCATATGCTCATGTATCATATTCTTAGAACACGCTTAACTGTTGACTGGTCCCGTGGCTTCAAACTTCTCTTACCGGTGACGTGCGGTCTGTGAGACCTCAAACGTTTTAGGCGGAATCTTTTTGGTGTTCCATTTCATGTTGACTTGGCATTTTTTTCACGTTAAAAATTCTAAAATAAACAAGAACATAAAAGGATATGTGGTTAATATGTGAAATGAAGAGATTATACTTCTTACTCGGTGAGTAACTTTCTGCCTATAATTTGTTCTATACTGTTTCTTCATTATTAATTATCTTAAGAACTCGTAGAATGGTTTGAAATATTATACACTACTTTAAAAACCTTCATTTAAATACGATAATGCATTGATACACGAAAATTATCCATTAATAAAAAAAATTGCAATGCACATTCACTGGGGGAAGAAAAGTCCCACTACTGGTGATGTGAGGTCTGCGAGACCGCTCCGAAACTTCAACTGGCCCTCAAAGGCGAACGGCTGTCACTGGAGCCGCTGCCCCGCGTGCGAGTGTAGTTTAGAAAGAGACAGGAAGTTACTGTAAAGAAAAACTTGTTGCGACGTGCCAGAAAGGAGGGCTACGCGTTTATTTTTCCTGAGCGGTCTCAGAGACCGCACGTCAGCAGTGAAGGGTTAAAGCAGTCTCCTTGAAAACACATGTCCGAAGGGAGCGCGAAGGGCGACCTGCTAGAAGCCGGTGCGGGCGTGGCGGTGGTCGTAGCCGCGGTTGTCGTAGCCGCCGTCCCAGCGCTGGCCGTTGGCCGAGGGCCCCCACCCGCCGGTGCCGTCGGGGGACATGGGCACCTGCGGCGGCGGCGCCGCCCACCCGCGCGCGCTCTGCGGGCAAAAAGGGTCACGTTGCCCTTCACCACACACGAACGTCGCATTCATACTGGGTACACCTGTTTTAACCCTTTGCACTCGTAAGAAATGTTCACAATGCACGTCCTACAGATCTTACAGAGGCCACGAGGAGAATGGCTACTATCTCGTATCGGGATGTCATGTGACACGTCCTTCAACTCGTAGGGCATGTCTCAGATGCCACATCAAAATCCCTAATTCACTCGTAGGGCATGCCACAGATGAACACGTATTTTCCTAGTAAGTGAAATGAAGTTTTAATTGTTGAATACATCCGGGTTACTCTTCTATTTTTAAACAATGTGGACGCAATAATGTGAGAGTGAGCTAGAACGGGGGAATGGCGAGTATTGGCTTCGAGCTGTGCAGCCTTTTTCCATGGTCATCTTAGACATGCCTTACGAGTTGCAGGACCTCGTAGTGCTCAGGAACCTCCGACCGCAGAGTGGATTCATGGGTGGCATGTCTCACATGCCCTACGAGTGCATAGAGTTAATCAATGTGTAATATAATAATTGTTCTCCTGATACTCCGACCACAAGAACAAGGAGGAGGAAGGGGAGGGGATGAAGTAGGAGATACGTAAGGGAAGAAGGGGAAGGAGAATAAGAAAGAAGATCAACAACAGGAGCAGAACGAGAAGAGAAAAAGGAAGAGAAAGGTTAAAAGAAAATAAGAAGTAAAAGAATTGACTTGAACCAACATTAAACTGCGATATTCCTTATTCTGCTGCTGACAGAAATCAGATGTTGACGGTTTCATCCAATCGGGAGCTTGAACGACACCATTGTGTCGTCACTGCGGCGACATTTGAGCTCTCGATTGGATGGCAGCGAAATAGCTGATTTGTGTCAGAGGCACAACAAGGACAATCGCAGTACCTGTGTTCAGCATTTTCTTAACAAACGCGTGAAACTAACTTGAAGACGTACCTGCGGCTCCTGAAAAGAGTTTTTATTGAAGTATAATGTAATAATTGTACTCCTGTTGCTCTGACAAGATGAAGAAGGAGGAGGAGGAGAGGAAGATAAGGGGAGAAGGAGGAAAAGGAGGTGGAGGAGATGAAAAGGAGAAGGGAAATGAGAATAAGAAAGAAGACCAAAAACAGAAGGAGCAGAAAGAGAAGAGAAGAAGAAAAAGAAAAGGTTAAAGGAAATTAAACTGTATCTTTTCTTTTAATGAATATCTGTACTGATATACTTACAAAAAACGGTTCCATTTAAATTTTAGATATTCAATTTTTATTGTTCTTTTAACTGTGATGTTGACTATACCTTAACAGCTATCTCCAGACAACTTTACGAAAAAATGGTTGGAATAAATATTGTGTAATCTAAAGATATTTACATGATTTTCAAGTTTTACAATTATTTTTTTGTAAAGATGTCTGAAGATGATGCCAAGAAGTTGATTGCCAAGAAGTCGAAAAAATAGTGAAGGCACTCAAATCAAATTCAAAAGGCTCTGACGATATAACGGCCAAGCAATTAAAATTAGTTTTAAAAGACGCTCTTCCAGCACTTACACACATAATAAACTTTTCTTTAACAACCGGATACTTTCCCCAATTGTGGAAACTAGCTTACATACGTCCCCTTCCCAAATGTCTAATTTCGTTAAATCCTTGTGATTACCGACCAATCAGTATATTACCAACATTATCCAAAGTCCTAGAAAAAATTGTACGTCAACAAATAGACAAGTATCTCGCCATAAATGATGTTCTCAATAGTTTGCAATCTGGTTTTAGGAAAGGTAGAAGTACGCAAACGGCCTTGTTACGAGTCACCGAAGACATTCGTCAATCTCTGGATCAAGGCAATATAACAACATTAACGCTTTTAGATTTTAGCAAGGCCTTCGATTCAGTAGACCATGACGTGCTTCTGGCAAAATGTAAATGCCGCGGTTTTTCTGATTCTACCTTATCGTGGATTTCAAGTTATTTTAGTAGTAGACAACAGGCTGTAGTTGTTGAGAATACTTTTTCGTCCCCTAAGTCAGTTTTACGCGGAGTACCACAGGGTTCCGTACTAGGTCCACTTTTATTCTTGATCTATGTTAATGATATCCCCTCTGTGCTATCAATGTGCAGTCATCATATGTATGCAGACGACTTACAGATCTATGTCAGTGGGAAACCTTCGGAAGTGGCTCATTTAGTTAGTAAAACAAATCACGATTTGGCCTCTTTACTTGAATGGTCAGTGAGAAACGGCCTTAAGCTAAACCCATTAAAATCTCAATCAATTATAATTGGGTCCTGCCGGTCCCATAAAACACTTCAAAATCTAAAAATTCCTGATATCATTTTGGACAATACTACTGTTCCTTTCTGCTCTCAAGTTAAAAATCTTGGTCTGACCATCTATAAATTTCTAAATTGGGAACCTCATGCTCGGGACACTTGCCGCAAAGCGTATGCCTCAATGTACTCACTCAAATGTGCTTACAAATGCCTTCCACCCAAAACCAAAGAACTTCTAGTAAAATCACTCCTGCTCCCCCTGCTTGATTACGGTGATATCGTGTACGGTAACATAAATCAACCGCTAATGCTCTACAAAGAGTTCAAAATGCATAATTAGGTTTCAATACAATATCAGAAAGTATGATCACATATCGGGGTACTATAAAGCAAATCATTTATTAAACTTGAAAGGTCGACGCCTGTTTCATAGTTTGTGCCTTTTCTACAAAATATTAAATACGGGTGTACCTGCTTACCTCTCTTATAAAATGTCTTATCTTAGAACAAAAAGATTCCAGAAATCCTTGCTATGCAATATTCCTAAAAGCAACACCAATTTTTATAATAAATCTTACGTAGTAGCAACGACCCGAGAGTGGAATAACCTTCCAGAAAATGTTAGGAAATGTAAAACATTGCGATCATTCAAAAAACATTTAAATACTCTTCTACTGAGCTGATAATGTACGATGTGAAAGTGTGTACTCAATGTATTATTATTATTATTATTATTATTATTATTATTATTATTATTTTCATTTTTATTTTTATTTATTATTATTATTCAAAATTGTACGCTAAATGTAACATTTAAATGACATTTTTAACTTTTTTATTTTGTATTTTCTTATACTTCTTAGGTTAATTCTTAATTTAATAAACAACAGTATAATTAGTTTAAATTAAGTTTAATATAAGATTAGAAAATTGTTGTTTTTTTTTTGTTTGTATTATCAACTTGTAATTTCAAATTCATTCCAGCTAAACTTGTCATGGCTCTGACTGAATGCGTCTTTTCCCTTGGTACATGTTGATGTAATTAAAATCGGCCCTAAGCCGTCGTCCTGGCCGGGTGGTTGTGTGCATTCTCATTTATTATTTTTTTTTAATGAGTTCTTTAATGGATTGAGATTTTCTTGCTAACATTTTGACGCGTATGGGTTAATATTTTCTTTTCTCTCTTTCATAATTTATTTTCGGGCATCTCTTTAATGTTCTCTTGTGTCAGTAAATGCTTTATAAATTATTTTAAATATTTTATTTTGTTGCTCAACGTTGAAGAGCATGCACACTTCCTTTGTTTTCCCTGGTTTTCCCCGGCCGTTTAAGGTAAATGCTGGGACGTTGTGTTTTTTACTTTCACTTTGTGAGCCCAGGGGCAAGACATATCTAAGTTGTATTTTATTTAATTTACTAAAATGTACTGTTTCAATTTTTATCTATATATATATGTATGTATTACGTGGTTATGCGGAAGAGCGGGCCTGATGGCTCGAGTCTCGCCACATAAATAAAGTCACTATTATTATTATTATTATTATTATTATTATTATTATAAGATGACTGTTAAGGTATAGCCCAGTGTTGTCAAGATCGATGCTATGAGCGGGAATCTGTGACACGGTTACTACTAATAGTTCCCTTTCCCGACGCTAGTTCCGCAGAGAAGCTCGCGGCATGCTACGGTGCCACAGCCACGAGTAGAAGACGTTGACACCACTGGTGTAGCCGAAACGTCACAGTCATAAGAAGAAGAATAAAAATTGAATGCGTAAAATTTGAAAGTGCGAAAGCAAACGAGAAGCGCAAGGTTTGCCGTACCTGCGGCTGCTGCTGGGGGGGCTGGTTGCGCCAGCTGGCGGGCGGGGGCTGCGGCTGGGGCGGCGCGTGGGCGTGGGAGGCGGAGGGCGCCTTCTTGAGGGCGGAGCGGCGCGGCGCGTGCGCGTGGCCGCCGGCGTCGTAGTCGGGCTCGGGGATGGCGGTGCCGGTGGCGGCGCGCGGCAGCCGCTGCTGCTGACGCTGCTGGGACGCGGGCGCCGGGCCGCGCTGCGAGCCCGCCTGCCGACAAGCAACCCACGCTCAGCGCTCCAGGCGGCTCACTGGGAGATGCTCAACAATAACACACAAAATGTCACTATCAACTATTTCGTCTCACAGGCGAACGCAACACAAGGCAGACACACTGGAACTGCTTCCTCGATCTCCATTGCTTACGACGGTGTACGCGCTTCCCACAAAATCCTCACAGCAGTCGCGACTGCCAATGTCTTGAACAGAGGCAGACGCTAGAAGCATTTTAGCTTCCAAGCAATCACAGGCCGGCTTCAACAACCCGCCGAATTCAATCATAGGAAATCAATTTAAAATTTTTACAAAACGTGCTTCGCTCAACGGACTACTTGTGAGATATCAATAAAGGTATTAGGGTTCTTTATTAATATTGTATATGGGGATACTCAGCATCTCACCGTCCCCTGACGCTACGCCACTGCTGGGCGATATGAATACACTTGGGATTTTTGTTCTGGGCGCACCAGGGTCACGGACGAAAAATGGAGAGCGAAGGCATTCTCCAATGGGGAGCTTCCATGTCACTAATGTGTTGTAACGTAGAATCTCTGTATTGGAGAAAGCCTTCCCCCTCCATTTTTCGTCCATGACCTTGGTGCCCGAAGAACGCAAATCTCAAGTACACTGTGTTGTGACGTGGAAGCTCCCTATTGGAGAAAGCCTTCGCTCTCTACATTTTTGGTCCGTGACCTTGGTGCGCCAAGAACGAAAAACCGAAATATAAATAGTGGGGCTACACAACGGCATACACTGTTCCCTATTCGTTTTCTAGTTCCTTGGGTCTCGGCTAACTATTCGGACTTGACACACACTCTTGCCAGCTGCCATCTATCGCCTACCACACCATATTTTTTTCACTTGTTCTATATTTTTTGCTTTCTCACTAGTTGAACGGAATTATTGTTTTAAGAATATTGCAGAACAGTAAAACCTCGTTCTATGTGGCAATTTTCTTTTAAAAAATTAAACGCCATTTTTAAGAAAATGACATTTAAGTGCTACTATAAACGCGAAATTGTAAGCTCTTTTTGGCAGAAAAGTGTTGAAATTTGGAAAAACGTCGTTAGAAGTCATTTCAAGCCCTTGAATCCAGCTTGAAAGAAAGCTCCGCCGAGCGCTCTCACTGGCGGCTGCTCTGCGCCGCCGGGCGCTGCGCTCGCGAGGGCGCCCCTCCCCCTCCCCCTCCCCCTCCCCCTCCCCGCTGCGCTGCTGGGCGTTGCTGAGGTGTCGGCCTTCCCCTCCAGCTCAAGCCTTACTTCCGGCGCCCATCTACAATTTTTGCCTTGCTGGCTTTTCCTCTCTACAGCCACAACCGAAGCTCCCGATTAGTCTCCCCATATGCCTGTGCTGTGTATAGTCGGGCGGGGACCTCCGCTCAGCGCTCTATGTGACTGTAATTGTTAGATTTTGGTCCACATGAATTTTACGAAGTCACACGTTTTTTATACTATAGAGACAGTTTTTCATACAATTAAATTGTACCATTTTATCTATGATATCAACAAATTCTGGACACTAGATTTTCAAAAACATCCCAAAGTGTCGAAACGTTAAGATATGTATAACAATCGATAAATTGTTTTAAAATTACCATGTCTATTTTATTAAGGTCAGTAAACTATAACAAATAATAAGGTATACGACAGACATATATATTCATGAACCCGGGAGTGCCCGCAATTTATCTCTCAGACATTGCTGTAATTTTTTGTGAAGGCGAATGATCTGAGGGTCCATTTACTAAAGTACGTATTTTACTGAGTTTGTGCATGTTCCATAATGCAATTGTTGATGAATCTTATACTGCTGAATTGTCTGAATACGTGTGCAGAGAAAGGCAAAACCTGACAAGGTTCAGGCAAAAAATCATTGAACTTCTTATTCTATTAAATAATATTGAATATAAATTCTACAAATTATTTTGGTATGATTTAAAGCAATACATATATTTTACTTTTTCACAAAAAAAGTCTTTTTTCGATTTTATAAGGTTTGCATATTTTTCATTTCCCTAGAGACGTCTCCTGCATATATTCTTTCTCTTTGTAAGAAATTGTGACTGTCGATTATAGATAATGCAATTGATTGCATTTTCTAAATAGGTGCTTGTCGTAGACTTCTGAAAATTATGCCATGATACCACTCAGGGCAGGAGCTCACAATGTACTAGCGCCATTGCACTCAACGTGTATTACAGATATCGCGAAGCGCGGGCTTATGGGAAGTGCTCACGGGAAATGATTCATCGAAAGGATAAAAATAGAAGGCCAGGCGTTCTCACAAAAGTGCAATGAAAGAATAAACGATATATCAGACGGCTAATGCATCACAATAATTCAGGAACATAAAATTGCCGTTGCTTCGATCTCACAGATCTTTGCAAACAGTCCCGGGTTAAAATAGAAAATCGTGTACGGTAAGTGCTTCACGGTGTGGAAAACCCTCCACTGCAGCGGCCTCTCGCTGCTTCACGCTGTAGAAAAGCCCTCCACTGCAGCGGCCTCTAGCTGCTTCACGCTGTGGAAAACCTTCCACTACAGCGGCCTCTCCCTGCTTCACGCTGTGGAAAAACACTACGGCGGCCTCCCGCTGCTTCACGCTGTGGAAAACCTTCCACTACAGCGACCTCTCCCTGCTTCACGCTGTGGAAAAGCCCTCCACTGCGGCTCTCACCTGCGTCATGCGCGCGGCGAGCCCTCCGCGTTGCGTGTCGCCGTACCCGTACCCTCCCTGGGCGTGGGCGTAGGCGGGGGCGGGGGCGGGCGGCGGGGCGCCGCGGGGCGGCTGCTGGGCGGGCCGGCCGACGTCGTCCTGGTAGCCGCCGTCCCACGCCTTCAGCGGCGGGTACATCCCGGCAGTGGACACGGGTCGGCTGCGGGGGATGCTGCCCGATGTCACCCAGGGCTGCTGCGGCTGCGACTGGAACACCATGCTGCGGCTGCCGCGCCGCCGCCGCCACGCGTTTTTTAAAATTTAATGTTGATTATCAGTAAAACTTACACTAAACATACACTATGTGATCAAAAGTATCCGGACACGCAGGCGGTGTTATAGTGTAGTCGTGGTTTTCATGGATGGGAGCTTGCACCCCTTGTTGTTTTGCGTGGCACTATCACAGCACAGGCCTACGTTGATATTTGTTTTAAACACCTTCCTGCTTCCCACTGTTGAAGAGCAATTCAGGGATGGCGATTGCATCTTTCAACACGATCCACCACCTGTTCATACTTCACGTCCTGTGGCGGAGTGGGTACACGACAATAACATCCCTGTCATGGACTGGCCTGCAGAGTCCTGAGTTGAATCCTATCGAACACCTTTGGGATGTTTTGGAACGCCGACTTTGTGCCAGGCCTCACCGACCTCCATCGATACCTCTCCTCAGTGCAGCACTCCGTGAAGAATGGGCTGCCATTCCCCAAGAAACCTCCCAGCACCTGATTGAAAGTATGCCTGCGAGAGTGGAACCTGTTATCAAGGCTGAGGGTGGGCCCACACCCTATTGAATTCCAGCATTTCCGAAAGAGGGCGCCACGAACTGGTAAGTCATTTTCAGCCACGTGTGCGGGTAATTTTTATCACTTAATGTATGTTTTGGATGCTTACAACTAACTAACTTACTTACTAAACTGAATCTAATTCATGGGCGAGAAAGCTATCTTGGTACATGTTTTAACTGTCAATTTCAGCGAATTTTTTTCAGGAATATGTGGAATGGGTAATTATTTTGAATTCGGGTTGCTTGTGTAGGATTTCGGCCGAGGTTGAGTGCATTTAGAGTGGGAATTTGTGGTGTGGTGAAACAGAGGTCAGAGGAATTAATGTAGTTGGCTATAGGTTCGATGGATAATTCATTGTGAAGTTGGTTGTTGGCGACAAACTAAGAGGCGTTAGTGATTATTGTGAGTTTCTGATTTTGAAAAATTTGTATTTTGTGGATATTGGAGTTCGACGGCGTTGATCTTCATGGGACATGCGTATAAAAAAAGGGGTCTTAAGATGGTTTTATATATTATTATGGCTGTACTATATGGCAGTGAGGAATTTCTATTGATATGTTTTAGTTGTAGCAGCCGCAACGCGTACACGGTTAACAATATTTGTAGTGACGGGTCGTCCATAAATTACGTGACGCTAAAGAGGGAGGAAGAGGATTTGAGGTAGCGTTACGCTGCGTTACATAAGGGAAAAGGGGTATTAGTTAAGTGTTACGTATCGTTGATATTTGTTTTTAACATTTTCAATATTTGCTGAAATAATTCCTTGCTTTGACTCTTGTCAAAGAATAAATTGGTTATTAAAAACATATTCAAACCTGATACGTAGTATATTCTAGAATCCATTTAAATTTGCACAGCAGACTCTCGCTCATACATCAACCACGACGGCGCTTGTGCACTATTGTAACAAAATTTTCTTGCCTATTCGTCCTTCCTTCACTCACAACTTGTTCCAATCATATGGCGCAGTAAGCATCGCCAATTAATTGCTACATTATCATTAATTTTAATATAAAACAAAGTGAAATGATTACAAATTGTTTTTACTATGCTATAATTCTCATTTCTTGCGTTTAAAAGGGGGTATTATCGTCATTTTTAGGGGGTGTTCAAGCGCGCGTTACGGGTTCGTTACAGGGGAAAGAGCAGGTATTCAGAATACTCCAAATTTGTGTTACGTAATTTATGGACGGCAACTGATGTTTTTGTGGAACTTTGTAACACTTACATCCCCGGCACGTTTTTACATGATCTGTATTCCAGCATTATAAAAGACTATTTCTGTTGCAAGAAATCGTTCATAATCGGACATTTTACGGCACAAATGATGACGTAGATTTTACGGCACGAATGATTGCGTCATCGCACATTCAGCCAATCGCAGCGAGAGAATCGGGGGGAGGTAGAGGTAAATGGAACAGCCGATCACCGTTTTCTCGCACGGATGTCAAGTACCCGAGACAGCACACGAAAGTTGTTTGGCAAAATCAAGTCTGATTCTCTTGTAAATTTATAATGCTGTCATACAAAAATAGCGTATGCAACTCGTTTATAATGTTGCTTTATTGCACTTGAAAAGTCGCTCCTAACGTCGCTCGCAGTCGTTTGCAGAACATGTACTCATGCAATGAAGCTTAACATTATACACTAATTGCATAAACTTCTATTTCGTATATTTTTTGCGAGGGGGGTTTCTTAAGGCATGGTCCCTGCTAAATTGCGGCATGCATAACATTGACACACTTGCTTCCAGCTGTTCTCGCCCTCTGTTTCTCTCTCTCTCTCTGTCTGTCTCTTTCACTCCAAGCCATTGTGTCAAATAAATATAATCCCTGAGCCAAAGAATCCCTCTACAAGCATGCTGCTTGCTTAAAATTATTTTAAGAACATGATAATAATAATAATAATAATAATAATAATAATAATAATAATAATAATAATAAAAAGCACAGGTCGCCCTGATAGTTATCGGAGCTCTGGGATTTGTTCTGCAAAATTTGAGTAAGCACTTGTCTAAACTCCTCGGTAGTTCAAAAGACTGGGAAGCGCAAGAAATTGCTTTATTTGGAACAGCCCACATTTTGCGCAAAGTATTGTAGAGGCACTGACAGTCACCGGATCTGCTCCTTAGGTAGCTGGTTGCAACCTGGAGTAGATTTTATATTCAGCCGACTCATAACATCTTTAGTCGTGATGTAGTGGAAAAATAACAATAATAATAGTAATTATAATATAGCAATGATAACTACATAGGCATTAACAACACTAACGGCATTAATTCTACACTTTTTGGCGGTCCTGTAGTCCTGTATTTTAGACTAATAAATACACGACTTTTTATTACACTGCACTCCTCTTCACAGCACGTCACCACTTCAATATGATACTACATAAAATATAATTATATATTTAATAAATCAATGCATTTAATAATTATTACAATACAAATAATGGTAATAATTAGTAATAATAATAATAATAATAATAATAACAACAACTCCACCCAGGAAGTACACGACCTTACAGTTGGTGGTGGAGCTTGAGTACCCCCATGAGCCTGAGAGCTATGCCAGTGGTAGCCTAGCTACTGGTAGGGCCTCCCTTGCTGAATAGGTTGAAGGTGAGAGATCCGACGAAGAAGTACTCCATTTTGAGGAGAGTGGGAAGTAAGTAGAGAGGGAAGGGTCATGAACCTTTGGACTTCCTGTTATCGGCCCATGGAGGGTACAGGAGAGAAACTGGGTTGGTACACCAGGCCACTGATTAGAGTGGAGGCCCGAACCTTGCATTAGCCAGCGAAGGAGGCTGCTTTCAGCAGTCAGTGAAAATCCCGTGGGGTTTAGTAATGCCAATTGGCGATCGGAGGGACCCCTTGCTGGGCCCTGCGGGGGGATGCCCCGAGGCCACTATGGGTCGCAGTAACTGATGGCAGGAAACAACCCGAGGGTTAAGTGTGATCTGTGAACTCGAACTTGCTTCCTCCGAATCTTCACTTGAAACCAATGAGCAAAATGGATAGAACAAGCAATGTAATGAACCTTAACATGCCTTGTTCTACCAATCTCCCATACCTGCTCGGAAACCGAGCTAATGTCACCTTGTCGACATCTGGCCATCCCACGGATGTTAGTCCCAAGGACCCAGAGCCGGCAGTAGTTCCAAGCCATCGTCAGAGATGGACCCGGGATGAATTAAAGGAGGTGATGTGGTGCTTTTACTATGCAAAAGCGAAAAATGGGGGCTCAGAAATAAAAGTTTTTAAGATATGGAGAGAGCGGAACCCAGATATGAGACCTACCCTAGACTCAAAGAAGCTTGCCAGTCAACGACAATACATACTCAACAGTGGAAAATTCACAGCAGAACAACTTGCAGACATCCAGAGAAACACGGAGTATGTTCTTCGATCAAACTATCCACATGACGAACATTTAGAACCATCTAATATCCCTGAAAACGATGGTCCTCTTGAAGGTTCATCTCTTCCAAATGAAACATCCGTCAGTGGTGAAAATTCATCTGGCCATGAATCACACGATAAGGACATGATGCGGGACCTCCTCCGACGCGACATAGAACGAGTTCGTCTACTTCCATTCGAATCTCGTGCATCGTTGACGAGAATTTACGAAAATACTAAAGCTAAGAGAGTGATAGAAACAGCGAATTCTGTCTTAAATGAGGTTGTACAGACCTCAAGTAGAGATCTAGATATTACAGAAATCAATCACATCGTGTATGCAACTGGATATCTAGTATCTCAGATAATCTTGGGGCCAGCCAAGAACACCGATGGCCGACAGCCAGACGGGGTAAAAAGCTCCGTACCTCCATGGATGAAAAGAATTATGAAACGGATAGCCGACACACGGCGTGAAATATCACTCTTAGCCGAGGCATCTTCTAAGTCAAACCACACGTATAAAAGTTCAACAAAAAATACTCCATGTTGAACAAAAATACCTAATTGACAATGACACAACAAGGCTAATGGTAGCTGAAAAGCTAAAAGATAAAATCCAAGCATGGGCTCAACGAATAAGACGGTACAAACGTAGAGAAGATTTCCGTGTACAGAACCGGTTGTTTGAAACAGACGCGAAGAGATTCTATCGCAGTCTGACTCAAAAACCGAATGGCAATGCTGCCCCTCCTTCAAAAGATGACGTCGAAACATTTTGGTCAGGAATCTGGGAGGAAACCAGATCCTACAACAAAGACGCATCGTGGCTCCAGTCTGAAGTTGATACTGCCAATGGACTCGTGGAAACAGTGGAACATGTTCAAGGATTCTCCAAAGATGTCCTATGCCAAACAATTGAGAACATGGGAAACTGGAAATCCCCTGGGGTTGATAAGATCCAGATTTATTGGATTAAGAAATTAACACATTCTCATCTAGCAAAGGCTGTTAATAAAATTTTAGAAAACCCTAAGGAACTCTCCGAATGGCTCACTCACGGCATCACGTATTTGCTACCCAAAGGAGTAGCTCTTTGGCGAAGAACTACAGGCCAATTACTTGCCTGCCAGTAATGTATAAACTTATAACTGCAGCCATAGCTGACAAAATGAATAGGCACCAAGAGAAGAACCATCTGTTGCCAGTTGAAAAGAAAGGATGTCGTAAAGGTTCCTATGGCTGTAAGGAAATCTTGCTTCTGAGTAAAATAATTTTGAATGATGTAAAGAAACGAAAACGTAATTTGAGCATGGCTTGGATTGACTACCAGAAGGCCTTTGACAGTGTACCACACGATTGGATTTTGAAGACCCTCGAGATCTATCGATTTCATCCCAGACTTGTTGAGTTTTGCAAGGCTAGTATGAAGTCTTGGAGCACCAGGTTACAAATCCACAGCGGAAAGGGAGTAGTAGAAACCAGAAGTATTCAGATTAACAGGGGAATTTTTCAAGGAGATTCACTATCCCCTCTGCTGTTTTGCATTAGTTTGATTCCTGTATCGAGACAGCTGTCGCACACTGACTTTGGTTACAAGCTCCATGGTGACGAAAGGCCTGTATCACATTTATTTTACATGGATGATCTTAAAGTGTTTGCTAGGAATGAAGCGATTCTCTCCCAAATGCTGTCTGTCATCAATGATTTTAGCAATGACATCTGCATGAAGTTTGGTCTTGACAAGTGTGCAAAAGCCAACTTAAAAAGAGGCAAAATGACCACGTCCGAGAACATTGAAGTTGATAGACACACTGTGATTCAAGATCTTGAGCCAGGTAAAACTTACAAATATCTGGGCATTGAAGAATGTGAGACCATCTCGAACGACACAATGAAAGAGAGAATTACTCAAGGAGTATTATAGAAGAGTGAGACTTGTCCTGCAGTCCGCTCTGAACTCAAGGAATAAAATATCAGCAATAGGTAGTTTGGCGATGCCTGTAGCCGAATACAGTTTCGGACTAGTAGACTGGACTGTATAGGAAATTCGCATCATGGATCGAAAAACCAGAAAACTGCTTACAATGCATCAATGCAATGCATGCTTACAATGCATCATGTTGCCCACCCCCGAGCTGATGTACATAGACTTTATGTGTCACGTAAGGAAGGAGGAAGAGGTCTGCGACAAATTGAAGCCTCCTGGCACAATGCAATTACCGGGATGGGAAAGTATGTAATCAGCCATCAAGATGACCCTCTAATGAGGCAGCTCATGAAATCTGACGGAAGAATAGGAAACAAAGGCATTGTAAGTGTAGCAAGAAGTATTGCGAACAAGACTATGCAAGACACCCAGAATGACAGAGACACTGAACTTCTGATGCTACTTAACATGAAATTTGAGACACAAAAAATGTTAAAGAAATCATGGAGAGACAAACCACTCCACGGACAATATTTGAAACGAATGGACAAGGTGCAGATCAATAAAGGTCAATCATTTATGTGGCTTAAAAGGGGGGAGAATGAAGCCAGAATCGGAAGCACTTGTAATAGCTGCCTAAGATCAGGCCTTGAGAACACGACATTATGATAAAGCGATTCTCAAAATTTCCCAAGATGATAAATGCCGCATTTGTCAGGAACACGTAGATACCATAAATAATATTGTCTTAGCTTGTCCAATCAAACCGGATATAGTCATCCGGGAGTTGGAGAACAAATCGTGTTTACTTGTCGATGTTTCTGTACCTTGCGAACAAAACGTCGTTACCGAGGAGGGAGAGAAACGTCTTAAATACAAGAGTTTGGAAATCGAGATCAGCCGAATGTGGGGAGTAAAGCACAGGTCGTCCCGATAGTTATCGGAGCTCTGGGATTTGTTCCGCAAAATTTGTGTAAGAACTTGTCTAAACCCCCAGGTAATTCAAAAGACTGGGAAGTGCAAGAAATCGCTTTATTTGGAGCAGCCCACATTTTGCGCAAAGTATTGTAGAGGCACTGATAGTCCCTATATATACTCCTTTGGGAGCTGGTTGCAACCTGGAGTAGATTTTATATTCAGCAGACACATAACATCCTTAGTCGTGATTTAGAGGAATAATAATAATAATAATAATAATAATAATAATAATAATAATAATAAATGCTTTAATAAATCTAACTTACTAACTAAAAAATTAAGTTTACAAATATCAATAGCTAATTTACAATTAAATCTTGGAGGACCTTGAGGAAAGGGTTTCAAGGCTGTCGCAGGCAACTTATTCAAGTCCGTTATAGTTTTATTTGTAAAGGAACATTTTCCAACATCTGTTCTCTGTGGCCTGAACTGAATTTTGTGCTTGTGATCCCCTCTACTAAAGTACGTGGGTCTACTGAGCCGGTTGTGGATATCTTTCCAAGCTGGATAACCGGCATACGCTTTGTACAAAGCACAGAGTCTTGCCTTAACCCTCCTGATTTTTAGTGACTCCCACTCTACTATACGGAAAATACGTTTACACGCTCTTCTCTGTACTCTACTCAAATATTCCTTTTGTGAGATTCTGAGATTCTGTAAGGGTCCCAACAAACCGTCCCGTATTCCATTAATGGAAGATATTTGCGGCCCTTACCATACGTGATGGTTTTGTTTTTCGAACTATTTATTGTCATGCAATTTTTTCCGCCCAGAAATGTAGTCTATCTAAATCACCCTGCAAAATGTCCTTGTCTACTTTTGATTGATAACTCGGTATATTATAAGCCATCTGCAAATAGTCTTACCTTTAAAACTAAATTGTCTGGCAAGTCATTGACAAACGTGAGAAACAGGAGAGGTCCAATAACGCTTTCTTTTAGAATTCTATGTTTTGTAGTTAGTAAGTTACCTTTGATATATTTGAAAACTATTGTCCAACTCGGATTTTCGGTTTTCTACCTTGAAAAAGCTCATTAATCCATACCACAACCTGGTGTCAATACTCGAATGCAATAATGTATCAACCAGTTCGTGTGGAACAGCAAATGTCTTCACAAAATCTATTATTACGGCGTCCACCCTCCCGCTATTATCAACTTCACATTTTATATACTGAAACAAGGATACTATCTGACTCTCGTACGAGAAACCTCGCGACTTTCCGTTTTTCATACATTTAATTCGATTTCGCAATGTATTTACGATTACATTAAATTGATTTGATACAGTCTCCCTCGGTATCTGAGTGTAGCGAGATTTTGTTTTAAAAACGGAAATTAAGAAGGCATTAAATGCGTTTGCTTTTTCCCGATCATCTATTTGTCCCATCTGCAATAACATGGCGCAAACAGCATCTTGATACGTTAAACAGGTTTCAAGATATTTGCTGTGGCCAACCTAGGTGGTCCACTCTGTATAGCGGAAGTGCGCTGCGATCAGTAATGCACTTACCTGTCCTGAGAATCTAGCGGAAGTGCGCTACGATCAGTAATGCACTTATCTGTCCTGAGAATATAGCGAAAGTACGATCAGTAATGCACTTACCTGTCCTAAGAATCTAGTGGAAGTGAGATACGATCAGTAATGCACTCACCTTTCCTGAGAATGTAGCACAAGTGCGCTACGATCAGTAATGCACTTATCTGTCGTGAGAATATAGCGAAAGTACGATCAGTAATGCACTCACCTGTCCTGGAGCGCGTCTGCTGGCGAGTTGTAAACCGTGCTGATGGACGAGCCAGAATAACGGCGTGGTCTGCTGCGATCGGACGATTCCTGCAAACGGGAGCGCACGAAGATTGAGACGTCTCTCCGGTTGCTGCAGCACAGTACAAGATGCATTTGGCTACTTTGGTCGTAATAAATTACTGGACCCGCGCGTACATAAAGTTCATCAAATGTACGTTCATCAAGTGTCAGTATCAATAGCTCAGTACAAGATATCCACACACAATACATGTACGTGACTTTTACAACGCATTACCAGATGACATTCAACAATTAAAGCCATTACGTAAATTTAAGTTAAAAGTAAAATCTTTTCTGCTACATAACTGTTTCTAAACAATTAGTGCCTATACTGATCGTCAAAAAGAAAAATAATGTTTATTTTAACAAAACAGTGATATATAGTGAATTAGTTTACTTCGTATTTTTTACCTCGATCTTGTTTATAGACAGACGAATAGGTGTATTACATTACATTTATTTATTTATTTTCAAAAACAACGTTTAGCAGCTAGTTGTGCTTCATCTCCAGGTTAACTTTAATACAATCATTCAAATTGATAAAGAGTAATACAAACAAATTGACATAAGACCTACTTCAATGTTACAAATTTATAAAAACAGAATTCTAACAGAAAAACATTTTAAATTGTAGGGACGTATAAAATATTAATATCTATGTATTAAATTGCGAAAAATGGTAACGTGTTGAATAATTAGTCAAACATATTGTAAAACATTGATTATCAGTGTACATGTTAAAATAACATTATCAAAGCACGTATTAATGCAATAAAGTACAAGAATGTGTAAGAAAGCTTAATAACATTAACTTGAAATCTAGTTCTCTAATACAACTAGTGGTGCTACAGAATGTCACAGACTTTGCCGTATTAGTTTTCTATTTCCTTGAGTCTTAGCTAGCTTTTCGAGTATTTTGATTTGTCAAGTTAAATGGGCCACGCTGTATGGGTTAACGGAGGTAAAGAAGATAAACGTAACGGTGAATCCAGTTGTATTCCGGGGAGGGAGTTGGTTGTTAATAGAAGCTAATACTGTCAGGTCAGTAGAACAAACTTTGATATTTTGCACATTTGTACTGCAGAACATGGAATTCAGGAGATCATCTGACGATTATTAGTGGTAAAGACAATACATTGCAGCTTGTTGTAATATGAACCGACTAAAGAGAGTTATTTACTAACTGAAATATGTTTAAATTAAATTTAGTGATTCGTTGTATATTTATACCTACTATAGCATGAGTTAATTAATGACAAATTTTCTAAAGAACTTCCAGTGACGCTTTCAGTTCTTTTATTTTAGGAATTGTATGAGTTATGAGATTTTCTTTTGTATTGAGACTCTTATTTACCAAAGGCAACTGGCTAACAAATACCCTTTAACCCCTTAACTTACGAATTATTAACGGAAAGGCGGTCCAAAAATTTCCAATTTTCTACCACACGTTGGAAAAGAACATCTGTATGCGCGGGCTTTTAAATTTTGGAAAACATTACAACCCCGAGTATACTCGGGCATTTATGCAAAGTGGTTAACTTACGTTGAAGGCCGCGAGGAACAGCAGCAACGCGGCGACGACATTCAGCAGCCACAGGACGTAGCCTCGGGCGCTCAAGGACATCAGCAGCCCCGTCACGCTCGCGAGTATATTGCCACCGCCCGCTTCACACTTCGTCTGCGAGCACGCACCGTTCAAGGAGTTCAGGGGAAGCAAGGCTTGGGTCTTTCGTACTTGGCGCACCAAGGTCACGGACGAAAAATGGAGAGGGAAAGCTTCCACGCCACAACACAATAGTGACGTAGAAGCTCCCTATTGGAAAAAGCCTTCCCTCTCCATTTTTCGTTCGTGACCTGTATTATAGGTTTATGAAAGAGGTAATCAAGTCACAACGAAGAAGAAAATAGTATATTTATTATATTATACTCTTATATACATAACATCTGACTAGTTTTGGGGAACTTTCACCATCTTCAGTGATAAAAGCAACATTATTAGCAAAACATACACTATGTGATGAAAAGTATCCGGACACGAAGGCGGTGGTGTTTTTTCGTGGAGGGGGCTTGCACGCCTTCTTGTTTTGCGTGGCGCTATCACGGCACAGACCTACGCTGATGGTTTAAACATCTTGCTTCCCACAGTTGAAGAGCAATTCGGTGATGGTGATTACATCTTTCAACACGATCGAGCACCTGATCATACTGCACGGCCTCTCGGAGTGGTGACACGACAGTAACATCCCTTTCACGGACTGGCATGCACAGCGTCCTCACTTGAATCCTATCGAACACCTTTGGGATATTTTGGATCGACATCGATACCTCTCCTCAGTGCAGCACTCCGTGAAGAATGGGCTGCCATTCCCCAAGAACCCTTCCAGCACCTGATTGAAAGTATGCCTGCGAGAGTGGAAGTTGTCATCAAGGCTGAGGGTGGGCCAACACCCTATTGAATTCCTGCATGGCCGATGGAGGGCGCCACGAAATGCTAGGTCATTTTCAGCCACGTGTCCGGATACTTTGTATCACTTAGTGTTTGTAAAACATTGTTCTAGTGTATTCGAAAAATTGCCACATTTTGCTGCAAGATTACAAGGCTTAGACATGGAAAGAGTGTCTGGCTGACAGATGGCGGACGACAGAAAGTGAAAGTGATTCAACGTGTGAATTGTCCGAAAAACAGCAAAAGGAAGCTAAATAAGGAAGAACGAATTCCCCGGTCATTTACCACCGTCACTTAGTATTTTTTACTTACCACAATATTATGGTAGTCAATACCAAATAGTATCGCTATTACGAAATCAAGCAAGGAGATGCACCACGTCACTCCGGCCCAAGTGAGCGTCAGTTTCACAGCATTCTTTTCTTTATTCGTCAGATCTGCAAAATTATTTTTTAGATGTTTGTTGTCAGCTTTGACAATTTCATTAGTCCTTTAAACCCGTAGGGCCCGTGTGAAATGCCACCCATGAATGCTCTCCGCGGTCGGAGGTTTCTGAGCACTGCGAGGTCCTACAACTCTAAGTCATGCCTACGATGGCAATGGAAAATAGTGGCATAGCTGGAAGCCGATACTTGGCATTCCCCCTTTCCAGCTCGTTCTCACATTATTGCGTCAACATTGTTTAAAAATAGAATAGAAGTGAAGATATATTCAACAATGAATACTTTATCTTACATATCAGGAAAACACGTGGGCATCTGAGACATGCCCCACGAGTTAATTAGGGATTTTGGTGTGGCATCTGAGACATGCCCTACGATTTAATTAGGGATTTTGGTGTGGTATCTGAGACATGCCCTAGGATGTGTCACATTACATATTACTACGAGCTGGTAGCCATTATTCTCGTGGCATCTCTGACATACCGTAAGAGCTAGAGGAGGTATATTACACTCGTTGCTTACGAGTGCAAAGGGTGAAGTAAACCTCAAAAATGTATTTATAAAATACAAACTTAAGAAAAACCATTATTAGTGGGCATACGCATGTCGTTAAAAACAGGCCTGCAATATTTATAAAAATTATTTACATGTATGTGTGAAATGACATAGGAAATTATAGTTTTTTTAGCTCATAGAGAGGTCAAATTTATATTTGTGCAGCAATTAATATTATAATGGTATGCTTATTTTGTGAGAAAAATATAAATGTAGGTGTTTATCGAATGTATAAATTCTAAATTTCTTTGAAATGATATTTGGATGATTGCTATCGTTCGAGTTTTCCTGTTATTGAGGATACGGAGGTCATTTCATAAATAAAGCACAGTTTGACAAAACCGCCAGATGAAGGATGCGACTTAACTGATTGATGCATCATTTGTAGTTCAAAGTTTGAACAAGAAGCACGTGTCACGGTTTCATCAATATATTGTTTCATTATTTAATAACGTGTCTTAGAAATGAAGCCTGCTCAGGTCTCGGGTACTGAGAGTTGTGAGGATCAAAGATCTCAAATAATGATCAAAACTTTTCGGAGTATGCGGTGAACTTACAGTGGTATCTCAGTTTCCCGTTGAGCAAGTCGATTTCGTGAAAGTCGTGTGAGCACACATGACGACGCGAGTCCGGAAAGATCCAGAACATCAGCAGATAAACGAATCAATAGCTCACTACAAAAACTTCACATACAATTGATGTACATTACTCTACAACACTTTGCTAAATGACATTAAACGATTAAATTCGTTAGAAAAGTTTAAGTTCCAAGTAAAATCCTTTTTGCTGCATAACTGTTTCTATACAATTCGAGACTATACCCAGCATCAAAAGGAAAGTAACATTAATTTTAACAATGATAGTTAATGTAATTCTAAAGAACCTGTAACAAGTATTGTACCACAGCTTCTGGGACGATGGCCCCCATCTCGATCAGGTTTTTCGTCCAGTTTCCCTGATCCTTGAGCAAATGCTGATATGGTCCCTTGTTTTGCTTCTGGACATAAATGTAACTTCATTATTTGTGCGCGTCTTCTAATTTCAGTGGGGAATATTGTTATTGAAATTATTGTTTTCCATATCGTGGCGGCAAAAAGTATTATTCTTTCATGAAGAACATGATGAGGGTTAAGGGCACAAATTCATAGCTAATTTACCTTTGAAAATATATTTTATTGTATAGAAGCGAAAATGTTTGTCAACAAAACTTGAAAAAAACGCTCTTTTCTGTATTCAAAATTCGACTAGAATATGGTTTAGGACAGAGATCACAGAATTATGAAAACGTGCACAATTTCACTTCTCCCCATAGATCGTCACACACAGTTGTATACTGTTTTTGACGTAAATAAATAAATAAATAAATAAATAAATAAAAGTGTGAAACTTGTGGCGGATGTTACTGAAAAAGATCGTTGTGCGAAATGTAAAGAAATTTCTGAATCCACAGAAATGTGAATAACGTCCGTATTTTGATGGCCGTCAAAAGATTGATAGTGAAAATGCTGAAAACCCGACCTTAGTTGCTCCAGTCTGCGCTACTCATTCTCCACGACAACGCTCGCTCACACACGGCCGAAGTCGGAACAGAGAAGTTTGACGAATGTGTTTGAGAAGTGTTACAACAAACAACCTGCAGAGCCCTGACGTGAGTTCATTAGGTGTTGACTTGAACCTAATGAACTCTGAAGTTGAAACATTCTCTAGAAGGGCTTCCTTGATGACCTTTCTGCAGCCGGTGCCCGAACCATTCTTCTGATGAACAAAGAAGGGGTGATTGATGAAAATATAAAGCTTTTCAGTCGTTGGGACTTGGTAATGTATAGGAACGGAGACTACATTCAAGGATTATAAAGGTTTTCTCAAAAAATGAAGATATAATAAAATATAAAATACTGTGCGTTATTTTTGAAATGACCCTCGTACTTGAGTGAAAATTCATAATTTATCTTGCGCCTGAGAACGCGTTAGTGCCATAATGAAATATAATTAACTTGAAGATGGTTTATAGCAGGGCTTTCCAACAGGCGGGCCGCGGGCCGCATGCGACCCGACAGACCTTTTTGTGCAGCCCGCGACCGCTTCGAAACATTTCATTGTACCAACCAAATACAACGTTTTTTAGTTATTCTGTTGTGCGTTTTTATAATTACATAATTGTGATTATTAATTGTCTCGTTGTAGTATGCTCATTAATAATTATGTTGGATAACAGTCGCATCTAACATTTATTTGTTTCAGTATATTCTCAGTAGTTAGGGTAAAAAACAGCTTAAGTGAAGCTTAAGCTCACGGCTTAACTAGAATTTGAAATGTGAGCTATAAACCTTTGTAAATCGGACAACCCTCGTTTCTAGAGTAAAATATTTAGAGCTAATGGACTTACCCAGTAAAAGAAGCGTTGAAGAGCAAATCCACACCAAACTTCCCACCACGTACACAACGCTGACACCCATTAAGGCTTTTTCACGCAGAATTATGTCTGTGCAGCAGTAATCAAATGCAGAGCCTGCAGACAGAAAATTCATGAATCCGAAGTCAAATGATCGCAATTTGTTGAAATGAGCATCCCTAGAAAATCAATATACGAATAATAAACTCTACTAGAATAAAGTAAAAAAAATAACCTTTTTAACACCCCGAGCACAAAACAGGGTTTTTCATAATTGTTTTCGCCGTGTAAAATACCTATATTTTTTCGTTTTAATTGCAAACTAATGTGCAAAACATTACGGAGCATGCTTGAGTAAGCTTCGAAATAATTTAATTGTGAACAAAGCAAGGAAAACACTTGACCTGACATACTAGTGTCCTACTGATTGATAAATCACATTTGACTTCGTTTACTCACGTGAACATGCTTGCAAGCTTACAAACGCATACCGTGACGGGCATTTGTAGAACATTTACTCAGATTATGAGCCACTGGGTGGATTAATAAGCCTGGTAAAAAGCGTAGCAAAAAAGATTTTTTGCAAAACAATTTATTTTTTAACATAATCTCCCTGTAGCTCAATACATTTGTTGCCTACACGCGTTGCCTACACTTTCCCAGCTGAGAAAACAGTTTTTGCTTTCTTTCGGTCCCTTTCACTCCCGCCAACACACAGTTTCGGCTGCCGTTTGCCCTCGCGTGTGTGGCGATGAATCCACGCTTCGTCTACAATCACAAGAAGACGCCAGAAGTCCTTTCGATTGCGCTGCAACTCCTTCAAACGAGTCGTGTGATTTTTTGTTCCGGTGTCAACAGTCGCGGCACCCATCGGCCACTTAGATTCATGTGCAGAATTTTTTGCAGGATATTCCGTACCCGTTCATATGAAATGTTTACAATCTCAGAAATCTCATGCACTGTCATCCGACGGTGTGCCATTACGATATTTGTATTTTATCCACCATTTCTTGAGAACTAAACTCAATCACGCGCTCCGAACGTTCTGCATCTTCAGTGCTCGTGCGGCCACGTCTGAATTCATTAATACAGTAATAAATAGACTTACGTTCTGGTACAAACTCCCCACGAACTTCTTTCAGCTCAGATTGTATCTGGATGGCTGTCCCCTTCTTTAAATAGAAAGGTTTTCTCATTGCACGAAACTCATCTTTCTTCATTTTTGCACTCTTTGTTTCCAGAGTCGATTAAGATGGACGCCAACGAATAGCAACGCGTTGCATTGGACAGTAAATTTTAACAGAGCCGTTCCAAGAATCACTCTTAACAAAAATGATGCCAGATAATAATATTACCCACATTTTCATGGAAATTTATCAGACTTATCAATCCACCTAGGTAAAGTATTGGACTACACTGAAGAAGGTTAGATAGGATTTTCAACAAATCTATATATACAGTCATCGTCATAAAAAAAGCTGTACCCCGAAGGACCCTACTGATCCGCTGCAAACGGAGGGTATTTTGCCACCATTCGCTAAGCCAATGATTTCGTTTTCACGGTCGGCCGCGCTCTGGGGGGCCGGTGGAAGGTGCGTGACATCGCGCCCAACGGTCTAGATAAGAGGGCTTCAAACGGTCACTGCGACATCGGGTAGTGTCGCCAGAGCGTCATCTGCACGTACACTATAACTTGGCGACGCTTTCTACAGTCGGTTGTCCAGTTACACGCGTTCGAGAGGGGTTGCATCGTGGGTGTGCGGGAGGCTGGTTGGTCCTGTCTCCGTATTTCGCATCACACTGGTCGTACGGACACCACCATCGCCCGTTCTTGGCAATAGATTGAGGAAGGCACACACGAAATGCAGGATCTGAACGTCCACTACACACCATGAGGAGGGAGGACCGACGGATTGTCCGCAACGCGCGAACAGATCCAACGGCAACGATGTTGTTGTTGTTGTTGTTTAAGGCCGCATCAACTACTCGGTCATTAGCGACCGCTATTGGATTTAACGCTATGACATGATGATGACATGATATGGCGATAATAGGGGGTGAAAGGACGGACACATACTACGATGCTCATGGCGGGAATCGAACCCACGACCCCACGGTCCAAGACCACTACAGCGATCTCGGCCACGGGGCCGGCAACGGCATTGGTGCTATTCAGCGGACTGCAGAGGCTGCACTGTCACATCCTGTAAGGGCCAGTACCATTGGCAGGCGGTTGCACAACGCAAGGCTGTGTGCACGCCGACCGTTACGGCGCCTGACACTCACACCTCAGCATCGTCGTTACAAACTCGCCTGGTGCCGTGAATGATGGACCTGGGGCCATGCAGGCTGGCAGTGGGTCATCTTCAGCGACGAGTCCCGCTTCTGCCTTGATGGCGACGACCACCGGATCCGTGTCTGGAGGCGCAGTGGGGAGCGCCTCGACCAGTTGTTTGTGGTGTCCCATCACACGTCCCGCCAGACTGGTGAGATGGTGAGGGGCACAATATCCCATGGTGCCCGTTCACCGTTAGTGTTCCTTGGACGGTACAGCCACAGACGGTACATTCAGAAGATCCTGCAACCGATGGCTCTGCCGTTCGTGAACGCCCACGCCCGTGCCCTATTTCAACAGGACAACGCGCTTTCGCATACGACAGCCATGTCCCGAGCATCCCTTGCAGCCGTGGATACTCTGGCATGGTCAGCAGCATTGCAAGAGCTGTCCCTGATCGAGAACGTTTGGGGTGCTGTGCAGCGTGCGATCAGGAAACCACCCCTACCCACGAATCTGCAAAAAACGCACGCTCAGATGCAGGCTGTATGGGATGGACTTGCGATTCGAGACCTGTACAACTCCATGCTCCGACGTCTAGACGCATGTGTTCGCCAACATATCCTCTACCTGCCTGTCAACAATGATTGCAATCAGCTTTATCCTTCTGGGAGCATTTTTTTTCTGACGATGAGTATATACGTATATATAACTAGTGGTGTTACAGAATGGCACAGACTTTTCCGTATTACTCTCCTATTTTTTGGGTGTGGGTTAGCTATTTGAAATTGCCCCATACTCGTGCCAGGTGCCATATAGGGCCGCCCAAAGGTCATTTTTTGACATTGTCTTAATTTTTGGGTTTCCGAATGGTAGATCGGAAATATTAATTTTAGAATATTAAAGAACAATATAACCTCATCATAAATGGTAAATGTCCTTAAAACGATTGTAGCCGTTTTAAATAAAATGACGTTTAAGTGCTACTAAAAAGGTGAATTTTAACACTCTTTTTCACAAAAAGGTTTGAGTTTTCGAAACACTTCGTTTGAAGTCATTTAAAGCACTTTAATATACAAATACAATATTGTTTACAAATTGCTGGTAATGTGCATGTTAAAGGTTTGAGAGACCTTCCAAAAACTTGCAGGACGTGTCGGACTGAGGCAGGAACATAGAGAGACGGAGAGACAAAGAGAAAGAGGGAGGGAGTGACAGAAAGGGAGATGGAAGGGGAAAGGGAGATGAAGGGAAGAAAAACGTCCTCCGGGTTCCACTAGTATAAAATATAAAACTTACGTGGAAAATAACAGCTTATCATGGCGAGGTTGAAAACCCCTGTCACGCTCTGGTACTTCTCAGCATCGTCCAGGGCGGTGGGCCCCAGCACCTCCACTGACGCGAGCAGCGCCAGCAGACTCAGCACGAACCACACGCCCGCTTGCACCTGCGCTCAGAGAAGCACCAGTGGTTTATGTTAAATTCTGTAGAGATCTTGTGGGGCTCTAAGATTAAAATTTCAGATAAAAGTGGTATCAACCACACAATTGTTGGCTTTACAAATGTACTTTGCAGAAACATTCAGAATCGGGAATTTTGGGAATTGTGTTTCGGGAATTTTTTTCCATCATCAGAGGCTCTAAGTAACATGCATTCAACACACATTAAGTACACATTGCAGCATTGCCAGACGTCCCGCTTTTTAAGACTAAAAGTGAACGTCCCGCGCGGTACAGCCCAAATCACGCTTTTGTCAAATCTTTCGACTTGAATTACCCAATGCAAAAATATACAACGAAAAAGCGCGCGACAAAAATCTCAGCGACAGGAGTGGATGAGTCGGTCGTCGGGTGTGTGGCTCGTTGCGTTGCGTCATTTAGTCCAGTCGAATGGTATCTGACCCAGGAAAAAATTCGGAAATTTCGATTTTAATGTTGGCCACCTCAAAAACAAGGCCGGCACAGAGAAAACAGTAAAAAACCCTCAAATGTTCGTGCTTTTTTTATTTTTTCGCTTATATCTTCAAAACTATCCATTCTATCGAAACAATTGTCATTTCACCCAAAGTAGATAAAATCACCCAAAGTAGATAAAATTTCCTACAAAATTCATGTATTAACTTTAAATGTTTGAAAAACTGTTTAGGCGCTAGAGCGAGCTGAAAAATGATTGGGCCTCTGACTAAAGCTGGAGAATAGCTCTTTCCAGCCACCCTACCTCGCAGCGGCGCTCTAGTTTCACTTTATCATGCTTGAAAAATGCTATTGTGAACAAATGATTGGCATTGTTATAATAATAATAATAATAATAATAATAATAATAATAATAATAATAATAAGGACATAATGCGAAATCTCCTTCGGCGCGAGATAGAAAGAGTTAGTCAACTTCCGCTTGAATCTCGTGAACCGTTGAGGAGAATATACGAAACTGCCAAAGCTAAAAGAGTGATAGAAACAGTGAATTCTATCTTAAATGAGGTGGTGGAGACCCCAGGCAGAGATCTAGATATTACTGAAATCAATTACATCATATATGCAACTGGATATCTAGTATCTCAAATAATTTTGGGGCCAGCCAAGAACACCGACGGCCGACAGCAAAACAGAGTAAACAGCTCTGTACCCCCATGGATGAACAGAATTATGAAACGGATAGCCGACACCCGGCGCGAATTATCACTCTTAGCTGAGGCATCTTCTAAATCAACGCACACCTCGAAAGTTCAACGAAAAATATTCAATGTTGAACAAAAATACCAAATTGAAAATGACACCAGCAGGCTAATGGTAGTTGAGAAGCTAAAATAGAAAATTCAAGCATGGGCTCAAAGAATTAGACGTTACAAACGTAGAATAGATTTCCGTGTACAGAACCGGTTGTTTGAAACAGACGCGAAGAGATTCTATCGCAATCTCACTCAAAAACCGAATGGCAAAGCTGTTACCCCTTCAAAAGATGACGTCGAAGCATTTTGGGCAGGAATCTGGGAGGAGAGCAGATCCTACAACAAAGACGCATCTTGGCTTCAATCTGAAGTTGATGCTGCCGATGAACTTGTAGAAACAGTGGAAGATGTTCACCAATTCTCGGAAGAGGACCTCTCCCAAGCAATTAAGAACATGGGAAACTGTAAATCCCCCGGGATTGATAAGATCCAGATTTATTGGATTAAGAAATTAACAGCAATACATTCTCATCTAGCAAAGGCTGTTAATAAAATTTTTGAAAACCCAAAGGAAATCCCGGAATGGCTCACACGTGGCATCACGTGTTTGCTACCCAAAGTGGGAGACAGCTCTTTGGCGAAGAACTACAGGCCAATTACTTGTCTGCCAGTACTGTACAAAGTTATCTCTGAAGCCATAGCTGACAAAATGTACAGACATCTAGATAAGAATTATCTAATGCCAGCTGAACAAAAAGGATGTCGTAAAGGCTCTTATGGCTGTAAGGAAATCTTGCTACTGAATAAAGTCATTTTGAATGATGTAAAGAAACGCAAACGTAATTTGGGCATGGCTTGGATTGACTACCAAAAGGTCTTCGATAGTGTACCACACGATTGGATTTTGAAGACCCTGGAGATCTATCGATTTCATCCTAGACTTATTGAATTTTGCAAGGCTAGTATGAAGTCGTGGAGTACCAGGTTACTTGCCCCAAACACATGCCCCAAGTGGTACGAACACTCACCGAAACCGGAGACGTCTGTTGGATAGTGTACGATATTGTGCGACCAACAAATTCAAACTGATCGCACAATAGCAGCAAACAAACCGGATATAGTCATCCGGGATTTGGAGAACAAATCGTGTTTACTTGTGGATGTTGCTGTACCTTGCGATCAAAACGTCGTTACCAAGGAAGCAGAGAAACGTCTTAAATACAAGAGTTTGGAAATCGAGATCAGCCGAATGTGGGGCGTAAAAGCACAGGTCGTCCCGATAGTTATCGGAGCTCTGGGATTTGTTCCGCAAAATTTGAGTAAGAACTTGTCTAAACTCCCAGGTAATCCAAAAGACTGGGAAGTGCAAGAAATAGCTTTATTTGGAACAGCCCACATTTTTCGCAAAGTATTGTAGAGGCACCGATAGTCCCTAGATCTGCTCCTTAGGTAGCTGGTTGCAACCTGGAGTAGATTTTATATTCAGCCGACACATAACATCTTAAGTCGTGATTTAGAGGAATAATAATTATAAAGTTATTAAACTATTTTCGTCGTGCTTGTTACGTTTGCATGTTTATTACGAGCAAGAAATATCTCATTAAATACTATTTTGCATTATGGTTTGGATTAAATTTCTCGGTATCTAATAGCAATCAGTTGTAAGCCTTTAAAACTCTCATCACTGCTTCAATCGTAGGAAGAATGTTTTCGTGAATATTTCTCAAGAATATATAATAAAATTACTTGCCGTGCGTGTACAAGTGCCTCGTACCCTCTCATTAGTAAAGGAGAAGTTGGTCCAAAAGAATAGTAGTGCTCATTGAATTGGAAATGTGGCGATTCAATGGAAATATAAAAGAAACACCGCCACAAGAAGTGCACAAGACTTTCAGTGCCACTCTTTGGAAGGATGCACCGACGAAAACAAATTAGCCCTTTGCACTCGTAATACACCTCCTACAGCTCGTACGGCAGAGATGCACAAAAATGATGACTACTAGCTCGTATCAGTACGTAATGTGACACGTCCTACAACTCGTAGGGCATGTCTCGGATGCCACACAAAAATCCCCAATTCAATCGTAGGGCATGCCACAGATGCCAGCGTATTTTCCTGGTATGTAAAATAAAGTTTTCATTGTTGAATAGATCGTACCTACTATTCTATTTTCAAACAATGCTGACGCAATAATGTGAAAAGGAGCTGGAATGAGGGAATGTCTTGTATCGGCTTCCAGTTGTGCAGCCTTTTTCCATTGTCATCTTAGACATGCCTTACGAGTTGTAGGACTTCGCAGTGTTCAGAAACCTCCGATCGCAGAGAGCATTCATAGGTGGCACGTCACATATATCCTACGAGTGCAAAGGGTTAAGATTCTGTATTCGAGAAGCGTTCATGAAGCAGATGAAGGGTCGACTGTCAAATGCTTTGGAGCATCAACTTATATACTTCTATTTTGTTCTAGTTGTTCTTGTTGAAATTTCTTGACATTGTACATCACACATACTGCAAACCAAAGAATTTTATTTCAATAATTTTCCATCATTTATACAATTTCCAGAACACTATTAAAATACTTATGCATTGTAGCACCGTCATTCTTCACATATTACTTCTACCTATTAGCATCCTACCCTACTCTTCTCTCTTTTCTTTTTATGTCAGTGTGCCTGTTTTCAATCTGTGCCAATTACACAAATCTATTCGCCGATGTCGTGTTCTTAATGATGGATTGATTGTTCGTGATTCCGGACGATATTGTACGACCAACAAATTCAAACTGATCGCACGATAGCGGCAAACAAACCGGATATAGTGATCCGGGATTTGGCGAAGAAATCGTGTTTACTTATCGATGTTGCTGTACCTTGCGATCAAAACGTCGTTACCAAGGAGGCAGAGAAACGTCTTAAATACAAGAGTTTGGAAATCGAGATCAGCCGAATGTGGGGCGTAAAAGCACAGGTTGTCCCGATAGTTATCGGAGCTCTGGGATTTGTTCCGCAAAATTTGAGTAAGAACTTGTCTAAACTCCCAGGTATTTCAAAAGACTGGGAAGTGCAAGAAATAGCTTTATTTGGAACAGCCCATATTTTGCGTAAAGTATTGTAGAGGCACTGATAGTCACCGGATCTGCTCCTTAGGTAGCTGGTTGCAACCTGGAGTAGATTTTATATTCAGCCGACTCATAAGATCTTTAGTCGTGATGTAATGGAATAATAATAATAATAATAATAATAATAATAATAATAATAATAGTGACTTTATTTATGTGGCGAGCCATCAGGCCCGCTCTTCCGCCTAACCATGTAAAACATACATATATAGATAAAATTTTAACAGTACATTTAGTAAATGATTAACACTCAGATATTCACGAAATCAATAGGGTCGCGTTTTCTCACGTGAAATATCTGTAAATCCAAGCCATACGTAACCAAAATAAGAGGGATACAAGAAAAATTATTGCACTATTTTCTGTACAATACAAAATATTCATAAAAAATTGTACCAACAATATATTTTGTCAATATGTGCCAAACTGTGAGTAAAAGTAAAACTAACCCTAATGAGGAAATATTAGGTATTAAACAAAAATATTGAACAAGATATTTTTATAGATGTTTGGATAATATGAGTAAAATACGATTTTCATAATGAGAATATACATGCTACTAAAAAAACAAGTGAAACATTTATAAATTATAATATACTTAAAAATATCTTGCTGAAACGAATTGTAACAATATAACTCAAAATGGATATATATATATATATATATATATATATATATATATATATATATATATATCATCATATATATTATTAGTGTGAGGCAGTTTCGATTTAGAACTACTACGGATAAATTACGCGACCGATTTCGCTCGGGAAACATTTTTCTTGAAGCTCTTTTTTCATTGTGTCGGCCCTGGGAATAACTTTTTAAATTCTTTTATTATAACAATAAATATTTGAAATAAAATGAGCAGACGGGCAATAAGTGCGATTCGATGGTGATCATTGATTCTCTTCAGAATCGATTCTTGAATCGACGGGAACAGCGGCATGAGAAAGCATGGCCGGTCCGGCCAGAGAGCAGTAGCATTACGCGGCGTGAAGCAAATATGACGTTGCACATTGGGACGAAAACTTATTGTACCGTGGCAGCATGCTTCAATACTTCGTAAATTCAAAGTATGTACGGATGAATTCACTTAGAATTTTATGTTTTGTATTACCAGTTTCACATTATATTTAACCATTGACTATTTCATGTTTTAAAACATTGCAGTTGCTGAATATGTTTCAGCAGCTTGCAAAAGCCACGAAAAATCCATTCGAGCGTGGCAATGAGCTTTGAAATTTGTGAATCCAAAATAGGTAGGAAAGGTACGTATTAATACAATTGGGATTTTATGTGTTATGCGTTTTATGTGTTACGTTCGCGCCTAACCAAACCTAACATAACCTAATTTCTTCAGTTGTATTTGTACAAGTAAATTTGTTTCAACTACGAAACCAAACTAATGTAAATAATTTATTCAAAGGAGTAACTGTGTTTCATTCCTTTTTTATAAAGATAAAAAGTAACTTATTGTATCCATAAATGTGCTTTTTGCACTATTTCCCCCCTTGATTTATTCTGTTGATTATGTGCATTTATTGCAATATTTTGTTCTTGATTGATTGGTTTTATTGATCTTTATTACATTAACATTTTCAGCTGTTGTCCATGTGAATTGGTTTCATCTACCAAACTTAACTAAAACATGTCTGTGCTGCAATAACGTTATCCAATAGTCTTACTATATAACTGAATTGTTATGATGTGTAATTTGTAGATAGATTGGCATGTATTTGTATACTGATATTGATGAATCATTTTCAGCAAGTGCTAGGCCACTGACAAATTATTTGTGTGGGAGTGCAGTATAACTTTTTTCAGCATTACATTTTTAAAGAAAAGAAAAATAGTAATTTACTTTACCCATAAGTGTATTTCTTTTAATATTTTCTCTGATCAATACTGAAAATTACTAATAAATTAAAAAATATCACAGTGCTGTAACATTGTTAATGCTAATAATTTGTTAATATACAACTGAATTATTATGGTTGATCATTTGTAGATATATTCTATCTACAATGTAGTATCATATGTAGAATTTGTATATTGATGTTGATGAATTATTTTTCAGCGACTTGCAAGGTCACTGACTAATTATTTATGTGTGGCTGTTTGTGGAGCTTTGAAATTTGGAAGTTCAAAAGTACGCGTTAATTAATGAATGAAATGATATAAAATTGTGTGTTATGATACAGTATATTATCATTGCTACAGTAACCTTTGACACAAGTTTATTGTTAGGACATAACTGAGTTGATATGATTTGTAATTTGTAGCTACAATGGCATGTAAGAGGCGTTTGACTTTGAAAAGCTAACGTAAAATAAAGGAAGAAAGATCAATACAACAGAAACAGTCCTCCACGCCATAGACTAAGGATGTATAGACAGCTCACTGCCAGCAGCACTGAGGTTACGCTTTTAAGGTGACTCATTCAGAGATGGCACCACCGTCGCATCTTAGTTCCGTAAAATGTGGTAACCGAGTAGAGTGCGCACAGGTCGCGACTCTGCCCCCACTACCGATTTCACCCCTCCACCATTCACTGGCGGTATTTTCAAATTATTGAAACTATTACTGCCACAAGATCTTTCTACGGCATTTATATTTAGGGAGCACATGGTGGGCTGTTGCCCTAAGCGTGAGCACGCGGGACCTTCCGCCTACACTCTACCAATTAACTGCATCTCAACAATGACGTGATCCTGTGACCATAATTATTATAATCATGCGAGCACTTCTCTTATCCATTCATTGCAACGCTTTTTAAAAACAATATTATTTATCATATAGTGGTGAAGTGTCCTGCGTTGCTCAAGCATTTATTAATCAGGGACTGAATATAAATTATCGTAATCTATGTTAAATTAATTTATTAAATAGGGACTGAATATAAATTATCGTAATCTATATTAAATTAACATAATTTCCGTTTTACTTCTCACCAGCAGGGACATCAATAATTGAAAAATATATTAACCCTTCGTTGCACGATTTTTTCTTTTAAGGTCAAACTTTTTTGGGGAAAAATTTGGATTGTGGAGATATTGGGAAAAATAGATAAAAAAATTCTAATTTACATCTGTGTCGTAAAATTGAAATTTTTTGCTTCTTTGCATATATGCAAAGATGCGCTTTAAGTTATACATTTTGCCTTTGCATGCAGCAATATTGTGGAATAGTGAATATGACACGTATAACAAAGTGCTTGCAGAAAAGTTTATAATAATAACCCATAGTAATTTTATTCGTTATCATATTATATTTTATCTATTCAATCATTTATTATATATATAATATAAATATATGTATATAATTATATATAATTATATTATATAATTGTGTGTATGTATATATATACATATAATTTATTTGATTTTTACTATTTTTCATGATTACATGTTTTACATCATGAAAATTAGTAAAAATCAAATAAATTCGAACACAATACGTAATCTCCAAAAACACTCCTGATGTCGCGGCACGATAGATAATACAACTTCTCGAGCTTTATACTTGGCACAAAAGCTTTGTACTCCTAATAACATTTACTTATCATCTGGCAAAAACGTACATTGTTGGCAACAAGGAAGCGGCCAGGTTTCCAGATTTCAGTGGAAGAGATAAGACAAGAATAGAATGATCTCACGAAAGATATCTTCTCGAAAGGTTGGCCAAGAGCAACAATCTCATTGAGTGTTCTCAATGCGTACAACACCGCGATCACTGGAGGCTCAATGCAAATTTACGTGCACCTTTGCAGATATGCAAAGTCCAAAAATCCCTCTTTAAAATTACAACTATAAACAGAAACTAGATTCCAAATAATTCAATTCTTACAAAAAACTTCACTTTTAAACCACAAAAATCCCCATTCTCGCACGGGTAGGCTTGTAATATTTAAAAAGTTAATATTTCAACAGACCAATTACATACTCATTTTGATTTTTCCCTTAGTCCAGTATCTTGTATGGAAACTAGTGGTGCTACAACAGCACATACTCCCTCGGATTTTCATGATTTACTCCCTCATGATTATTGATATTTTGAACAGTGTTTCTGATATCTGGAAATATTCAATTTGTCGTTCCCCGTATTATTACGGCAGATCCATATTATAAGGGCAGGGCGTCCTCGATTTCTTCACGCAAAGGAACAGTCAAAATGAATAGCTGATTTGCCTTTGCAAATAGTTTTAATTACCGTGGAGGAACTTTCTTATCAAGTCTTGCCAAAAATGCACATTTTAGTAGGTATCCCAGAATTTCAAAAAACCTGCACACAATACACTTCTCCCCACAGCAGGTCACACACAGTTTTTAACTGTATTTGATGTTCAATAAATAAATGTAGTTAATTGATTTGGTCTGCAACAATAATACATTTTTGCACCGACATCAATTAGTGTCACAAACAGCATTTTTCTGTGTGTGTGTTGGGGGGGGGAGAGGAGGTATATTGTGCAGCAGACTAGATGTTTCCATACAAAAACTGTTCCTGTAAGCTGAATTTTAATTTTTTTATTGGTTAATTTATTTAAGAGTTTTCAAGTGTCATATTGAATGTCTTTCGTTTCTATAGAAAATGAGTAAATACTGATTTTATGATGAATGGCATCTCTAGCCGATTTCCTATTCTGAAGGGGGTAAGTTCTATGAGAGACCCCTCCCCTATTTCCGTTATTTAACCACCTTTGGTCCACACCTTTACATCTTAGGAACAACTCTTTGTCTTTGAAAGGCAGGCCAAAGACTTTGCCAGTGCGGCTTGTCCCGAACGGCGATCACGCTGCAAACCCATTCACAGCTTCGTAGAGGCAAATGGTGAGGTTTCCGTTCCAGTCGGCGGGGCGAGCGCGGTAATCCGGGTCTGCGGGGCCAGGCAGACTTGTGTCTCGGGAGAGCAAAGTGCGGAGCCACGAATGTCTACGAAGACACCCGAGCGGAGTCGAGCGAGGCGAGCTTTCCGTCTAATATGCATAATTTCTGCAGAAGAGTGAAAATCATTGCTCCCAATTGTTGGCACCTTTTGTGTGTTCTTCTTCCAACATACTCAAAATTCCAGTTACAGATAAGCAAACAATACTTTTTCATTTAGAAGCAGTTGCTTGAAATATAGAGAGAAAAGACGTAGCCATTCTGAAATACTGTATTGCAATGAAAGGTGTCCCCTCCGATATTTCGGATCACGAAAATTAATTTGAAATAGTTTAGTAATTTATAATTATTTTCTTAGAATACCAATTCAAATGGAAAACACAAACCTTCATTATTTCATTTCGTACAAAATTTGTTCGTACCAATGAAGGTTAGATATTATAATTATATGAAAACTTACTAGCTACGTGAAACAACAAGACTGTAATGCGTCATCTTGCATTCTAATTGCTATAAATCTAAAACTTCTGAAAGTTGCAGCATATACATTTAATTTATGACTTTCCAACAATGCGAAAGATGATTCTTGTATATCTCAAACAGATAAGTCTCCAATCACAGGCATTGTTGACGCCTTTCTTAGCATCCGATTTATCGAATCACATGCACTAATGGGTTAAGGCAAAAATACTACCATAATTATATTAATCTACAATCTCTTAACAAGTTCCTACATTATTACTTTAATTGATTGAAAATTGTGAAAGTTGGAACTTTTTAGATATGGGAGAATGTAAGGAAAATTAATTACCGGGAAAGTGAAAAAGAAAATTTAAGATAGTGCATTTACAGTTTATTAATAAAATTTTTCTTTAAAATTGCCCAGAAGCATACATTGCATCTTCATCTTTTTTCTTTACTTCTTTCATTGACTTGACAAACCTTTCCTTCTTTTATTGACTTGGCTTTTTTAAGCACTTTTAAAGTCTAGTTGCAATGCCATTTAACTTTTGTGGAGACGACGTTTGTCTCTCATAATATCTTTATTTTCTTAGGAGATGTCACTTTGATTCCCGAAGCATGCTCTTTCACTGGCCTCACATCCCATATTGAACTGGGACACTGCTGATGTCAGCAATTTCAATCTTTTTTCTGGAAAGAAATGTTTCTTTTGGGCACTTGCTCCAAACAAAACTATGCAAATATTCATTTGCATTCTGTGTTTTCCCATATACGCATTCCAGTAATTCATTTTTTGCAAGCCTCTGATACATAGGAATTATTTTACAAATAACACTGGGAGACTACAGTTTTCTTGTTGTTTTTGCCATGTTTTGAAATTTCATTCCCTTGAGCTCGATTGTAGAAGCACCATGAATTTTCTTCTTTAGGGCATTTAAAATGCTATGGCTTCAAGTCTGTTGGCATTGCATGGTATAAGGTGGCAAGTATTGCAGACTTCATCTTCTGCACATCTGGAATATTCTTCTGAATGGCATTGTGATAATTTGCTAAGACAAAGAATTATGTCATCCTTTAAATTCACTTGTTTTTTACCAAGTGTAACACCCTTCACTTTCTATTCTTGTATTATTTTTGTAAGTCTGTTTTAAATCTTTACATCACATGTTTTATACATTCTTCTTTTCTAATAATAAAGTTGTCTCCATAGATGTTTAGTTTCAGATGGTGATTGAAAGTCTTTGAATCACCATCTGATAGTATTGTTGTATATCTAAAATGATGAGCTACATCCATTGCTTTTGAAGATCCATTAAAATTACTAACACACTCTCCACTTAAATCATGAATTTCTTTCCATTTTTTATATTCACAGCTTTTTTCTCATAATTTGCTCTTGTTCTTTTCATAAGTGCCACAGTATTTTGACAAAACATGAAAATCAGCCACATGACCAGTCAAGATATCGATAACAATTCCCATTACATAACGACGTGTAGTGCCTCGTTTATGCCATGTTCCATCATACAATACTAAAAAATTTATAACTTCATCACTGACTGAATCTAGAACATCTATGTAAGCTTTATGTATGGCTACATATGAAAGTCTCAAAATTTCCTCTTATTTTTGTATTATTTTTAATAACAGAGAGAACATGAGAATTGTATGTTGAAACATTCATTCATGGTAAAACAATTACCATTGAAACTGCTCTATTGCTGAATGTCCCCTACCTATTTGCAAAGAAGCATCCACAATTTTTCTATTTACTTCATGTGGTGGCCTACTACAAGATGATGTTAGGGTAGACGATGGCTATTTGAAATTTTATTTAACAATTGTTCACAATAATTACGCTTGTTCACTAACTGAAGAGCAAATTACATTCATTGTTTTACTTCAATGCATACATTTGAGAATCAACAGACAGCACTCACACGTATCCTTTCAGTAAATGTTCCCAAACACACTTGTGAAGTAACATGTGAGTGTAATTCTCTTCTTCGGATATTTCACTGTTCAGCAGGAAAAACATCAGTGAACTTGGAAAGAATGTTCGCACTGGCTGATGGCTTGACCGGTGAGATTTTGGCAGAAAATGAACAATGCTTGACATCTGATACTAAAAAAGTTTCTACTTCCTCAGCACTGGCATTTGTGACTGCAATCTCCTGCCGTTTCTTCTTTACAAAAGCTGCATTTTTATTACCACTGCACTCTTTTGCACCGAAATAATTCTAACCTGAACTAGCCGACGGAAAATAAATTGAGAATATTAAATACTTATTAAAAACCACCTACCAAATAACTAAGTTATAGAAAAGTTAAAATAAAGATACTAATGTGACTAATAGTTTGGAATTATTCGTTTAAAACGAAAGTTCGCAACAAATCTTGTTAATGGCGTTAACGACCACTTAACATTAGAAACATTAAATTTCTGACAGATTTCGAATTGAAGATTTGCGCCTTGGAAGTCCGTTCGGCTCGCGCATGGGCTCGCTCGACTCCGCTCGGGTGTCTTCGTGTACGTTCGTGGCTCCACATTTTGCTCTCCCGAGACACAAGTGGCCACGCAGGCCAGCTGGGGCGACGGCGGCCCGAGCCCAGTGCCTGCCGCCATGGAAACAACTCCCCTCCACCATGTTCCCCCCCCCGCGTGATATTTCCTAGAAAGCCCCCACCACCAACAATAAGCCAGACAGCCCTTCACACTTCCCGACGTTGGCGCATCCTAGCGGTCGACGGGGAACTATTCAAAGGATGTAACTAAAAACACGCCTGGTGAGCCCTCTATATACATCTTTGCTCTATGTCCACGCCAAGTTAATGTTGTCAGAAGATCAGGGGAAGCAGATGTAGCAGTCTACAAATTAGTATACATAGTACAGCCAAACCGTAGTGTGAACAGGAAGGGTATGATGCACCAAACATATAACATGATGCACCAAAACGATAAAGATGTCCAGAAAGTTTATTTTGAAGAAATGTCTGTATTTTTTGAGTGCTTTAACTAGAGACATTTTGTCTCCGAAAAAGCACAAGGCGGGTTTATTAAGCCAAGCAAAATCTGATATTGTTCCCCCATTGAGGTTCCTGAACTCCTAGGAAAATTAATTACAAAAAATGATGAAAGATCAAAACATTACTTGGGTAATATTAGAAGTTATTTGTACTAATGTCCTAGCATTTGTCTCTGTGAAAGCAAATCTTTTAGCATTTAAAAACCATAGGCCATACTGTTACGCATTCAAGAGCATATATACCATTCAGTGATAACTGTACATCTCAATAAAGACAATCCTTTAAAGTATGCAAATCTCTCTTTATTCGAGACTCGGACAATTCTTTACAGTTCAGAATAAATCAAGTTAGTAATAACGAATGCGAAGCAGAAAAAAAATATTATTGATGCACAGGCTTCTCAATGTCAATCCGTATACCCAATTGTTTCAACATAAAGTTGGTGTGAAACAAATTTGAAACAAACCTGTTCTAATTCTGCTCCTATTTACCATCTCATTTTTTCTGCGGAATACTTTTGATAAAAGACATTACGATCTATCAACAACTGTAGAAATTGCTTCTGTATTTCTAAGTGACGATAGAGGTCCCTCCAACAATATTTCTTTCACAATTCATTCTGAAGTATTTGGTCATCGAATGAAAATAATATCTGCTCTCGACTCGGATACTGAACCCATTTCTTATCCATTACTTTTTGTACGTAGAGAATCATTGCGGAAGCTTTGGATGAGTCTTGATTCTGTCCATACAACTTTGGTTTGTAATGTTGTTACTCAGTTGCAGTACTGTTCTTACCGCTTAGCAATAAGAGGTGGTTTTCAGCCCTTTGCCCAGTTCTGGAAGACTGTTCCAACAATATGTTGTAGATTCTTACATCAAAATTTTATCAAAAACAAAATAAACAAAATATTTAGCATCCCTTATAACTTTTTAGGTGCAAAATAATTCTGTATGGTGTTGAATTCCATTATATTCTTAAGTGTTCTCCGAAAATAATAAAATACGATGTGTAGAACAGTAATTGTGAATAGTTAAATAATTGAGTAATGTTTATTTAATATCTTGCATCTTCATGCATTTTGAGGAATATTAGTTAACATTTCACTTATAATACCAACATAGGCTCTTGCTTCTCTAGAGGAAATAAACATTTTTCCAGCTTGAAATTGAGTTGTTTCTGTGCCATTTCAGATAATCTCTCTTAATATTAATACCATGCATGCATACATTACAATAAAGAGGGAATGATTTAAACATATTTCAATATCACGCATGGAACTACAAAATGTATCCCCCCTAAGAACTACATTGTACATTGCAGAGCTAAAAAAGTGTATGACCTGCAATTGTCTCAAGTTAGATTTAATTTTATAAAATTAAGAGGAAAAATATTGTTTTGGGAATACTATATTTTAGAGGATAGACAGTCCTGAGAGCTTAGACATTGGATGTGTTATTGTATCAATATAAATTTCAATACTTGCGTTGGTTACGTTTTCCACTTTGCTGTGCAACGTATCATGTACCGGTAAACTGAAATTGAAGTTTTATAATACATTTATTCATGTTTTAAACTGAATGGATTTAAAAAGTGGTTTCACATGGATTTTATTCATAATTGCATAAGTTACGTTTTAACAATGAATACAATCACTTTAATGTAGTGGACAAATAATAATGATTCACGTTCATTCATTACCATATATGTATGGTATATCGTAACAAATTCTTTACACGTAAAATTTTAATCACTCAAATAAATATAACTCACGTAAACTTTAATCACTCATATATCTAATACATCAAGAAATTGTTTAAAAACCATATGATAAATGTATTTTCATTGAATTGCAAAGTCATTTTTTAAATTTTTTAAACCTTTCAATCCTTCATCTGAAAAACATGCTTACTTTTGCAAGTTTCTTTTCTTTACCTGATCGCTTACGGAATGGAGAAAAAGGAAACCGCTCATTTAATGAGCGGGTATACCTCTAGTCATAGAGTAAAGATGTATATAGAGGGCTCACCAGGCGTGTTTTTAGTTACATCCTTCGAATAGTTCCCCGTCGACCGCTAGGATGCGCCAACGTCGGGAAGTGTGAAGGGCTGTCTGGCTTATTGTTGGTGGTGGGGGCTTTCTAGGAAATATCACGCGGGGGGGGGACATGGTGGAGGGGAGTTGTTTCCATGGCGACGGCAGGCACTGGGCTCGGGCTGCCGTCGCTCCAGCTGGCCTGCCTGGTCACTTGTTTCTCGGGAGAGCAAAATGTGGAGCCACGAACGTACACGAAGACACCCGAGCGGAGTCGAGCGAGCCCATGCGCGAGCCGAACGGACTTCCAAGGCGCAAATCTTCAATTCGAAATCTGTCAGAAATTTAATGTTTCTAATGTTAAGTGGTCGTTAACGCCATTAACAAGATTTGTTGCGAACTTTTGTTTTAAACGAATAATTCCAAACTATTAGTCACATTAGTTTCTTTATTTTAACTTTTCTATAACTTAGTTATTTGGTAGGTGGTTTTTAATAAGTATTTAATATTCTCAATTTATTTTCCGTCGGCTAGTTCAGGTTAGAATTATTTTGGTGCAAAGGAGTGCAGTGGTAATAAAAATGCAGCTTTTGTAAAGAAGAAACGGCAGGAGATTGCTGTCACAAATGCCAGTGCTGAGGAAGTAGAAACTTTTTTAGTATCAGATGTCAAGCATTGTTCATTTTCAGCCAAAATCTCACCGGTCAAGCCATCAGCCAGTGCGAACATTCTTTCCAAGTTCACTGATGTTTTTCCTGCTGAACAGTGAAATATCCGAAGAAGAGAATTGCACTTGCATGTTACTTCACAAGTGTGTTTAGGATCATTTACTGAAAGGATGCGTGTGAGTGTTGTCTGTGGATCCTCAAATGTATGCATTGAAGTAAAACAATGCCATTAATTTGCTCTTCAGTTAGTGAACAAGCGTAATAATTGTGAACAATTGTTAAATAAAATTTCAAATAGCCATCTTCTACCCTAACATCATCGTGTAGTAGGCCACCACATGAAGTAAATAGAAAAATTGTGGATGCTTCTTTGCAAATAGGTAGGGGACATTCAGCAATAGAGCAGTTTCAATGGTAATTGTTTTACCATGAATGAATGTTTCAACTTACAATTCTCATGTTCTCTCTGTTATTAAAAATAATACAAAAATAACAGGAAATTTTGAGGCTTTCATATGTTGCCATACATAAAGCTTACATAGATGTTCTAGATTCAGTCAGTGATGAAGTTATAAATTGTTTAGTATTGTATGATGGAACATGGCATAAACGAGGCACTACATGTCGTTATGTAATGGGAATTGTTATCGATATCTTGACTGGCCGTGTGGCTGATTTTCATGTTTTGTCAAAATACTGTGGCACTTATGAAAAGAACAAGAGCAAATTATGAGAAAAAAGCTGTGAATATAAAAAATGGAAAGAGATTTAAGTGGAGAGTGTGTTAGTAATTTTAATGGATCTTCAAAAGCAATGGATGTAGCTCATCATTTTAGATATACAACAATACTGTCAGATGGTGATGCAAAGACTTTCAATCACCATCTGAAACTAAACATCTATGGAGACAACTTTATTATTAGAAAAGAAGAATGTATAAAACATGTGATGTAAAGATTTAAAATAGACTTACAAAAATAATACAAGAATAGAAAGTGAAGGGTGTTACACTTGGTAAAAAACAAGCGAATTTAAAGGATGACATAGTTATTTGTCTTAGCAAATTATCACAATGCCATCCAGAAGAATATTCCAGATGTGCAGAAGATGAAGTCTGCAATACTTGCCACCTTATACCATGCAATGCCAACAGACTTGAAGCCATAGCATTTTAAATGCCCTAAAGAAGAAAATTCATGGCGCTGCATGCAATCGAGCTCAAGGGAATGAAATTTCAAAACATGGCAAAAGCAACAAGAAAACTTGCAAAAAATGAATTACTGGAATGCGTATATGGGAAAACACAGAATGCAAATGAATATTTGCATAGTTTTGTTTGGAGCAAGTGCCCAAAAGAAACATTTCTTTCCAGAAAAAAGATTGAAATTGCTGACATCAGCAGTGTCCCAGTTCAATATGGGATGTGAGGCCAGTGAAAGAGCATGCTTCAGGAATCAAAGTGACATCTCCTAAGAAAATAAAGATATTATGAGAGACAAACGTCGTCTCCACAAAAGTGAAATGGCATTGCAACTAGACTTTAAAAGTGCTTAAAAAAGCCAAGTCAATACAAGAAGGAAAGGTTTGTCAAGTCAATGAAAGAAGTAAAGAAAAAAGATGAAGATGCAATGTATGCTTCTGGGCAATTTTAAAGAAAAATTTTGTTAATAAACTGTAAATGCACTATCTTAAATTTTCTTTTTCACTTTCCCGGTAATTAATTTTCCTTACATTCTCCCATATCTAAAAAGTTTCAACATTCACAATTTTCAATCAATTAAAGTAATAATGTAAGAAATTGTTAAGAGATTGTAGATTAATATAATTATGGTAGTATTTTTGCCTTAACCCATTAGTGCATGTGATTCGATAAATCGGATGCTAAGAAAAGCGTCAACAATGCCTGTGATTGGAGACTTATCTGTTTGAGATATACAAGAATCATCTTTCGCATTGTTGGAAAGTCATAAATTAAATGTATATGCTGCAACTTTCAGAAGTTTTAGATTTATAGCAATTAGAATGCAAGATGACGCATTACAGTCTTGTTGTTTCACGTAGCTAGTAAGTTTTCATATAATTATAATATCTAACCTTCCTTGATACGAACAAATTTTGTACGAAGTGAAATAATGAAGGTTTGTGTTTTACATTTGAATTGGTATTCTAAGAAAATAATTATAAATTACTAAACTATTTCAAATTAATTTTCGTGATCCGAAATATCGGAGGGGACACCTATCATTGCAATACAGTATTTCAGAATGGCTACGTCTTTTCTCTCTATATTTCAAGCAACTGCTTCTAAATGAAAAAGTATTGTTTGCTTATCTGTAACTGGAATTTTGAGTATGTTGGAAGAAGAACACACAAAAGGTGCCAACAATTGGGAGCAATGATTTTCACTCTTCTGCAGAAATTATGCATATTAGACGGAAAGCTCGCCTCGCTCGACTCCGCTCGGGTGTCTTCGTGGACATTCGTGGCTCCGCACTTTGCTCTCCCGAGACACAAGCCTGCCTGGCCCCGCAGACCCGGATTACCGCGCTCGCCCCACCGACTGGAACGGAAACCTCACCATTTGCCTCTACGAAGCTGTGAATGGGTTTGCAGCGTGATCGCCGTTCAGGACAAGCCGCACTGGCAAAGTCTTTGGCCTGCCTTTCAAAGACAAAGAGTTGTTCCTAAGATGTAAAGGTGTGGACCAAAGGTGGTTAAATAACGGAAATAGGGGAGGGGTCTCTCATAGAACTTACCCCCTTCAGAATAGGAAATCGGCTAGAGATGCCATTCATCATAAAATCAGTATTTACTCATTTTCTATAGAAACGAAAGACATTCAATATGACACTTGAAAACTCTTAAATAAATTAACCAATAAAAAAATTAAAATTCAGCTTACAGGAACAGTTTTTGTATGGAAACATCTAGTCTGCTGCACAATATACCTCCTCCCCCCCACACACACACACACACAGAAAAATGCTGTTTGTGACACTAATTGATGTCGGTGCAAAAATGTATTATTGTTGCAGACCAAATCAATTAACTACATTTATTTATTGAACATCAAATACAGTTAAAAACTGTGTGTGACCTGCTGTGGGGAGAAGTGTATTGTGTGCAGGTTTTTTGAAATTCTGGGATACCTACTAAAATGTGCATTTTTGGCAAGACTTGATAAGAAAGTTCCCCCACGGTAATTAAAACTATTTGCTAAGGCAAATCAGCTATTCATTTTGACTGCCCCTTTACGTGAAGAAATCGAGGACGCCCTGCCCTTATAATATGGATCTGCCGTAATAATACGGGGAACGACAAATTGAATATTTCCAGATATCAGAAACACTGTTCAAAATATCAATAATCATGAGGGAGTAAATCATGAAAATCCGAGGGAGTATGTGCTGTTTTAGCACCACTAGTTTCCATACAAGATACTGGACTACGGGAAAAATCAAAATGAGTATGTAATTGGTCTGTTGAAATATTAACTTTTTAAATATTACAAGCGTACCCGTGCGAGAACTCTCGCATGTTAAAACCCACCCTTTCTCTATCCATTTGTCTATGCTTTCAATTAAGAAGGAAAGTTGTTAATGAAAAATGTTAATTTTTTTAATGTACAAATGTAACTTCTAATGTACTTGGAGAATATCAAACAAAAATAGCAATACAATTGATGTTGGAAACTAATTTTCAATAAAAGTTTATTCAGCATTATAGAGAGATGTTCTCGGAACAATTCATTAAAAACAACTTTGAACAAATTATTCACTCCTCCTTGAGAGTTAACTTTTTGCTTTCCTTGATAGTCACAAACATAATAGAAAAGGTTTTTACTCTTCAGAAAGCAAAGCAAAGTTAAGTAGAGCGTAATACCGATCGAGCAAGTACAACCTTACTCTTTGCAATATTATTTGAATTTCTTTGATTTGTATGAGGAACAGAGGGGGTTTTAGCGTTCAGGGTGCCAACTTGCTAGGGTGCAAAAATTGAAAAATTATTTGTGTGAGACCAAAACATACATGGAATAAAGAAATGATCCAAATTTTAAAAAGAAAAAATTACAAGAGAAATAATGAAAATATACAGTGTCCGGGGAGGAAACGTTGAAATTTCGAAAATAAGCTCTTGAGACAATTCTAAGCATATTTTGTCTAATAAATTACTTGGATATTCTGAGTGGTTGAGCCGCAATAAGCACTCAAAAATTGGTTTGAAAAATTGATTTCTAGGCACAAATTTGCATTATAGAAGCATAGAAACACTCCAGAAACATAGAAGTTGTTTATTATTTACAAAAAAATGAATATATTTGTTCAGAAAGAAGAATTAAGCAAGAAATAAAAAAGCAACCAATTTACACAATTCGACTGCTCTCTTATTTCTCACTTAATTTTTCTGTCTGAGCTAATATATTCATTTCTTTTGTAAATAATAAAGAACTTACATATTTCTGGAGTGTTTCTATGCTTCCGTAATACACATTTTTGCCTGGAATTCATTTTTTCAAACCACATTTTGAGTGCTCATTTCGGCCCAACCATTCCGAATATCCACGTAGTTTATTAGACAAAATATGCTTAGAATTGTCTTACGAGCTTATTTTCGAAGTTTGGACGTTTCCTCCCCGGACACCCGGTATAGATAAGTGGAAAAAGAACAACACAATAGTTCCTTACACAGATGTCGACTTTATAAATTTTTTAACATAATGAGTGGTTGATGTATTTGAAAAAGCGCTGGATGCAGGAAAATGTATTTTATACACAATAACCTGTGAATAAATAAATAAACTGAATCGTGGTCATTTGAACCAGCCCGTGCGTCCTGTGCCCAGGAAGTTGCCTAGGTTGCAAGCGACGCTCTCTCGTTACTTTGGCCATAGACTAAGGATGTCTTTACTCTATGCTTCGGCACATTGTGTCACATATCACACTTCTGAGAAAAAATGATTTCTTAGAATGGTAAACCTCTTTTATACAGTTCCTTTATTTGTACTGATTCTACTTGTATTTATTTCCTCTTGTTGATAATTATTATTCGAATAATGGAATTATTTTGAAATATTTGCAGCATTTTTCATTAATATGCATTTATTCATTTTAATTAATTGTGAGAATTCAGCTAAGGTGAAAATACTGGAGGCAGGCCCTTTAAGTTACTACAATAGATATAACAATGTTTGGAGTCGGCGCCGTGCCCGAGATTGCTAAGGAAGTAGTGCCGTAGTGATCTCGTACCGAGGAGTCGCGAGTTCGAGTCCCACCTCGGGCATGGCTGTATGTGTTAGTCAACTCACCCCCTATCATCACCATATCGTTTCATCCTCATACCATAACGTGAAATCCAATAATGGTCGCTAATGACCTAGTCGTTGATGCGACCTGAAATAATAAGAAGTTTGGAGATCACCATTTCGAAAAAAGTGTGCCTTTGGTACGACTGTCTTTAAGAGTGACCATATTCTTTCCGTCATTTCCTGATATATTCATAGAGGGTTGACCTCTATGAATTTAAGTTTACCTTTTTACCTTTCAGTAATTGTTTTTTTAGCCTCGCTGTTGACCCTGGGTAAAAGATATATACGTTTTGAAAAGAAATTGAATTAACAAATCCACGGTATTATATATGAAACTGGGTTTCCTGATCATCGAAAAAATAAGATTGAATTTTTGTGACAAAATATTGAATTTTTACATAAAAAGTACTTTTGGCAGCACGTAAAATTTTCCCGACCGCCGGCTTCGGATCAATATTGACAGTAATGCTAGATGTAAACCGGCCGGGAGACAAAGAAAATCCACAATTACCAGTCTTCCAAAACAAATCGATTTGTATGAAATTCCGCATGTACAATTGAAGTAAATGCTTACGAACAAAACAATTATGTCAATTACAACAAGAGGTGCACAAATTTCTCTCATTATTGAAAATAGTCACATAATAATGAAATATATAATTATTTTTAGTATAACAACTAATTTTTAACTTGAAAAAGGCCAAATCAACCAATTTCAATGAAGTGACTGTGGTGATGTTTGTATTAACAGAAGAAATTATCACATTTTATACAAGCATATTTTAGGCGACAATTTTTTTCCTTGTAGCAGACTGACACATTTTTCTTTTTGTACTGTGTGGTTCCATAGGATCGTATTTTCATTTTTTGTTTTCTGGATTTAGTTCGCATTTGTTGAATTTCTCCTGGAAGACTATTAATTGTGGATCTTTGAATTTCTTTGAGTAACAAACCATGGAGTTATCAGCATTTTGGAGATCACCATATTCACTCATATTGAGAACTATATACGTCGTGCAGAGAGAATATTCCGTTCACACACGAACACAAGAATCAAGCCCGAAAGATTTGGCGTGAGAGGAATGCAACGCAACGGCACCGAGAAATTCTGCGAACAGTAAGTGACGCCTTTTGGCGCGTGGGGCTGGCAATCCCACGCGTCGCGCGCGGTCAGAAAGACGAGCTACGTGACCTATCGTCATCCGGCTTATCTTGGGGTAACCTCACCAGCGGATGCAGAATCGTTCAACATTGAATGTCACCAGAACTCATAATCTTACACCTAGAGCTCAGCGAGATATTGAGTTCTTAAAATGCAATGGGTCTACTAGACTCATGCGCGCCTAACGTAGGGTTAATAAAAGAAATGCATTTGTTAGTTCTACATTTTAAAAAATTGAAGAAAATGAAAGAAAAAATTGGAGCCATTTCTGAGAAGATAATTGCTTGAAATTTCAAAATTGCCTATGTTTCACGCAAAATTACACAAATAATTCTCATGTTTTCGAAAGATTGAACGTTACCTCATTTGAAGATATGTTTCCGATGAACACGTTTCAATAAGAAAATAAATTTTCTTCTTAATTGTAGTTGTAGGAAGACGCCTAAAAATATTGATTTTGCAATTTTCGAAAATTTGGGATTTTTAAAGAAAATTAAGATCTTCTCAATTAGACCTTGACCAAAACATTTGACGGCATATTTTAGAAATTAAAAAAATAATTCCAGGGGCTTTAGGTAAAATACCCTCAAAATTGAAATATATAATATAATACATTACAATAAAAATATCCATATTTTATTGTGGATATGTGTTGTGAGTTGGAGTTTCATTCGTATTTATGAACGGTGATTTTGCTCCCTGCATTATAACATTCAACATCAATTATTTGATCAAAAAATATTTATTATTAATATTATTATTTTAAATTTATATATCTAATATTGTACTACCTTTTTGTTATTTTATGTGTAATTTTTATGTATTACAGTTTATACCGGATGATGGGGCCACAATGTGCCTGCTAATCTGGTAATACAATAATTTAAATGTCAAAAATATTGAGGTGTAACAAAGGAAAAATAACAATTAACATATAAGTTTCAAATGCAAGGGGCCACGACAACAGCCAGATCGATTGGGGACATCAACGTTGATGAAAATCTTGCTTACGTTGTTCACAGACAGACGGACGGACGTGACGACAGTTTTGCCGTCAATCGATTTTACTGTCTCAAGGACCCATACATGAATTCTGATTACACAACATGTTAGAGAAATTAATTTACTATTTATAGGGACAAGATTTATCCACTCTTTCATTACCAGGCCCGACAACAAGAGTTTCTGCCGAAAATTCCCCGTTTTTCTCCCCCGCACACAGAGCTGGATTCGTTGTTGGAAATTTATGAAAACTTATTCCTGGATGTTTTCGATAACTGTTGTCACAATCGGTATACGAGCATTTTCTTCCACAAGACAATGTGAACTTACTTCTCTGGTCGAAAATTAATATAGCGTATTAAATATAGCGTTCGACTTAAACTCCTTGGAGAAACCTCGCTTGTATGTCGTCCGTAAGCATTCGCAAACTGTACTGCGGTAGTTGTTCACTCCGGGAGTGCTTGTCGCCCTACTTTGATTTTTTTGTGGTTGTTAATTACTTTAATTGAATGGGGATTTTTGTGGCTTAAAAGAAGTTTTTTGTAAGAATTGAATTATTTGGAATCTAGTTTCTGTTTATAGTTGTAATTTTAAAGAGGGATTTTTGGACTTTGCATATGTGCAAAGGTGCACGTAAATTTGCATTGAGCCTCCAGTGGTGTGTTGTACGGAGAACACTCAATGAGATTGTTGCTCTTGGCCAACCTTTCGAGAAGATATCTTTCGTGAGATCATTCTATTCTTGTCTTATCTCTTCCACTGAAATCTGGAAACCTGGCCGCTTCCTTGTTGCCAACAATGTACGTTTTTGCCAGATGATAAGTAAATGTTATAAGGAGTACAAAGCTTTTGTGCCAAGTATAAAGCTCGAGAAGTTGTATCCTATATCGTGCCGCGACATCAGGAGTGTTTTTGGAGATTACGTATTGTGTTCGAATTTATTTGATTTTTACTAATTTTCATGATGTAAAACATGTAATCATGAAAAATAGTAAAAATCAAATAAATTGTATGTATGTATATATACATACATATAATTATATACGTATAATTATATATATAATTATATACATATAATTATATTATATATATAATAAATGATTGAATAGATAAAATATAATATGATAACGAATAAAATTACTATGGGTTATTATTATAAACTTTTCTTCAAGCATTTTGTTATACGTGTCATATTCACTATTCCACAATATTGCTGCATGCAAAGGCAAAATGTATAACTTAAAGCGCATCTTTGCATATATATAAAAAAAAAATTCAATTTTACGACACATGTAAATTAGAATTTTTTATCTATTTTTCCCAATATCTCCACAATCCAAATTATTCCCCAAAAAAGTTTGACCTTAAAAGAAAAAATCGTGCAACGAAGGGTTAATATATTTTTCAATTATTGATGTCCCTGTTGGTGAGAAGTAAAACGGAAATTATGTTAATTTAATATAGATTACGATAATTTATATTCAGTCCCTATTTAATAAATTAATTTAACATAGATTACGATAATTTATATTCAGTCCCTGATTAATAAATGCTTGAGCAACGCAGGACACTTCACCACTATATGATAAATACTATTGTTTTTAAAAAGCGTTGCAATGAATGGATAAGAGAAGTGCTCGCATGATTATAATAATTATGGTCACAGGATCACGTCATTGTTGGGATGCAATTAATTGGTAGAGTGTAGGCGGAAGGTCCCGCGTGCTCACGCTTAGGGCAACAGCCCACCATGTGCTCCCTAAATATAAATGCCGTAGAAAGATCTTGTGGCAGTAATAGTTTCAATAATTTGAAAATACCGCCAGTGAATGGTGGAGGGGTGAAATCGGTAGTGGGGGCAGAGTCGCGACCTGTGCGCACTCTACTCGGTTACCACATTTTACGGAACTAAGATGCGACGGTGGTGCCATCTCTGAATGAGTCACCTTAAAAGCGTAACCTCAGTGCTGCTGGCAGTGAGCTGTCTATACATCCTTAGTCTATGCTCTAGTATATATATATATATATATATATATATATATATATATATATATATATATACACATATATATACACATGGATGAACTCTTCTCAATAATTAATAATGCCATGCTAAAAAGTACTCAAAACAAAATACCAAATAAAATTATGAAAGCTAAAATAAAAAATCCACGGATAACTGATTGCATTTTAAATAAACTTAGATTAAGATCAAAACTGTATAAAATTAAAGTTGGAAGACCATACGACAATGTATTTAAAACATATTTCTGCAATTTCTCGGAGAAGCTTAATGGAAATAATTGACGAACTGGTAGGAGATAGCAAGACTAGTGAAATCGATCATCTCTTCTAAGAAGGTGGCACCGTCATTGACGATACACAGGAAATCTGCTGTAAGATAAACGAATACTTTCTCAGTATCCACAAGTGGTTGATTACTGACAACACGTGTAATGTAACTCTACTCCGGAACCGAGATATAACATCATATCAATCCTTCTTTCTCGACGCGACCAACAAATAGGAAGTAATTCAAATTATCAACAGTTTAAAAAACAAAGCGTCAAGCGACCCGACTGCGAATGGGTCATTTTTACTTTAGCCATAACCACCTTATGAATAAGACTTTTCCTGATCCGTGCCCAAACTGCGGACTGCCTGTGTCTACATAGCATCTTATTGTTGATTGCCATGTGATGACGACGGACAGAACGAACCTTAATATTAATAATGATCTCCACTATATTTTCAATTCTTATTCTGGATCCATGAAAATCATTCAACTCCTTAACAAATTTAAGCCGGTTAATTGTATTTAGCAATTGATTATACTAGTTTGTCAATCTCATGTACAAAGACTGTATTAACCCTCTATCTCTAATGTATGTGTTCCTCATGGAATTTGATAATCATGTAAATTTGTATGTACTTTATTTATGTAACTGTGGTCGCCAATGACCTAGTTTTTTCTAAGGCGACTTTAAATAAATAATTTTAAAAGAGCTTCAAGTGGTTATGATAAAATAACGACGAAACTAGTAAAAGAATGCTCATCAATTCTTGCTCCATTTTTATCACACATAATAAATCTAAGTTTCTGTAGCGAAGTTTTTCCTAATCAACTCAAAAAGAGCATAGTTATTCCAATTGTCAAGAAATCTAATAAAATAAAACTGGATAACCTTAGACCAATAATACCAGTGTTTTAAAAAATTATAGAAAAATGTCTGAAAAAGAGACTTTTACATTATTTAAACAAAATTAATTTTTCAGTGTCGAAAGTGCCTCCCCATGTTTGGATTCCATATTAGAGTTTTGAATTTATTAGTGCATAATATAGAATTCTTAGTGTATGTATATCGCAAACATTTTCTCAGATAATAGAATTTTTTTATAGTACCCCTTAAATATTTTTGTATACTCTTTATATGATTTTTCGAAGTAATTTTATTATCAATTACTATTCCTAAGTATTTCAAATAATTGACAATCTCAATTGTTTTACATTTGCATGGCAGCTTTTGAATACAATTAAGATCATGGAACTTTATATTACATTTAAAATTAAACTCAGCAAATCCCATATTCATGTTTTCCTTACGTTAACAGCTTCCCTTACGTTTCTTACGTTAACAGTTTTCCGTACGTTAACACTCATTTTACTTTCCCGTATACGTACGTATATACGGAGTAATATATGTAGTATAGGAAAAGTTATATAATGCTGAGCGAAAAAATGGTGAATTTTCGGCAGAAAAAATTCGTTGCCGGGCCCTGATAACGATAAGGTGGTTAAATCCAGTTGCTAAATTAAGGAAAAAATCCCCTAACATGTGGTGTAGCCAGAGCCCCTCTTTTTGTAAGTCCTTGATACCGAAAAATCTATTGAAAGCAAAACGTCCGTCCGAAGAAATCAATATATTTGTTACGAAAGAAAAACTAAGCGTGAAATAAAAAAGCACCCTGTTTACACAATTCGACGCCTTTTTACTTTCCCGTATACGTACGTATACACGGAGTGATATGTATTATAGGGAAAGTTGTGTAATGCTGGGCGAAAAAATGGTCAATTTTCAGCGGAAAAAAATTAATTGCCGGGCCGTGAAAACGAAAAAGTGGATAAAACCAGTTGCTAAATTAAGAAAAACAAATCCCCTAACACGTGGTGTAGCCAGAAACCCTGTTTTCTAGGTCCTTGATACCAAAAACCCAATTGGAAGGAAAACGTCCGTCTGTCCGTCTGTCTGTCCGTCCGTCCGTCCGTGCGTCTGTGAACACTGCTAGCGCCTAAACCATACGTACGATTTCTTCCAAAATGGATATTCCCCGGTCGATCTGATTCTAGTCAAAGCTTTGAGATTTTGAAAAAGATTCTTCAAAATTTGGGGGTACTTTATATGAAGCCCCCCGGGGATTTTCAAAATTTTCTCAAAAACGGCTCCAAATATTTTCTTTAAATTTCTTGTATGAATAGAGTAAAATACACTTATTAACATGGCATAAGTACGATTTTCACGGATTACTCTGAATTTTCGAAAATTGTGAAAGTGAATTTTTTTCGGCGTCTTTCTCCATCTACAAAATTGAAGATAGAGATTTTTTCTTCAAATAAAATTTGTTCTGCATATTGAGTTCTTTCATAAAGGTCATATACATTATTTTGAAAATTTTAGTAGTTTTCGTGCAATATTGCGTGCAATATGTACAATTTTTAAAAATTGATTTTCTTAAAAAACGGCTAAAAATTTTTTCTTTAAATTTTTAGCGAAGATAGTGCTAAATATACTCTATCAGGTAACATGAACGTCTTGCTGGTCTACACGTTGATTTTTTCAAAAATTACAAAAATTTAATTTTTTTGATTTGTCTCTCACGCCGTCAAACTTTACATTACAGATGTGTTTAATTGTTTAGTGCGTTTCTTTACACATAAGCTTCAAAGTATCTCCAATGATAGTTTTCGAAATGTCCATAAGTGGTCCATAATAAAGCAACAAAATTGGCAAGTTTTCTGAAATGTTCGAACGAAATTTTCTCAAACACTATTGAAAATTTTTCTCCGAAATTCTCAACAATGGCAAAGAGTTCAATTCTCTCCCACATTCCAGAAGCTTGATTTCGGCCGCGATATTTGGGGCCCCAAAATCAAAATAATGCTGAAAAATGTAGGTGTTGTTTAATCACACACAAAATGAAAAGTATGCATTGCACTGAAACGAAAAGTAAACCATCGCGTCAATTGAAAAGTTTTCTAAATATTTTGTTTTATAACATTTTCTCGAATTATTGTAAAGATTCCCACAAATGTGATTTTTTCCACCTGTTGTATTCGATCAAAGAGGAACAGTGATTTTAAATTTGAATTGGTTACCATGACAAGAAAGTTGTTATTAAACAATGTGTGTTTATTTCTCGATTCAGAAAATGAACACGGTAATAGATTTAAAATGAAATATTTTAAGTAAATGTGTGTGTATCAGTCAAAATACATATTATTGTTGTGGATTTAGGGTCATCGTAGTGTATTACTTATGTTGCGAGTTTATTTCATGCTTTTTTCTCGAATAATTTTATTACTGAAATCCTTCGCTTGCTGTTTGTGACCAGAGTGAAGGAACATTCGTAAGTATTTGACAATTTTACGTAATATTTTACAATGAATGATAAAACTATAATTTGCATTTATAATTTTTTAATCGTTTGTAGTTAAAATTTTTTTTAGTCATGCATGGTATTGCTTTCCCTGTTTCAAAGTATTTGAAGTAATGTTCATTTGTGGTAATATTTATATTATTGGCGATTTGTTTACATTATTGTATTTACCAGTACATTTGCTTTAAATAATGTCTAATAAATTTTCTCGAGAACTCACTTTTCTATAAAAACTAGCTCAAAATTTCGCATTTTCAGAAACAAACACAATTTTCTCAAAAATTGTTCCAAATTTTATCTTCAAACTTTTCGAACGGATAGTGCTCATTGCACTCTTTAATATGACGTAAAGTTAAATTTCGGGTATTATTTTGCTTTTGCAAAAATTACATACATGTAATTTTTTTGAAACTTCTCTCACATCGTTAATATGCACATTTCCAGCAAATTGTGAACACTATTTCGCATTTTTAGTAGCGCTTACACGCCATTTTCTTCAAAACGGCTAAAAGTGTTTCCAAGAAAATTGCCGTTTAGGAAGAAGTTTAGTGTTCTTTAATATTCTAAAAGTTAATATTTCCGTTCTACCATTGGGAACTGAAAAGTCAAGAAAATGTCAAAAAAATTACTTTGGAAGGAAATAAATGGCAGCTGGCACGAGTATGTGGTAATTCCGAATAGCTAGCCCAGATCCAAGGAAATAGAAAACTAATACGGGAAAGTCTGTGCCATTCTGTAGCACCACTAGTTTCAAATCAACTTTCCTCCCCAGGCAGCCTGTATATATATATATATATATATATATATATATATATATATATATATATATATATATATACTAGCTGACACGGCAAACGTTGTTTTGCCATAGAAATTATTCCTAGGATTATTTTAGTAGAAAAAAATGACTAACTTATTGTCAGTGTTTGAGAATGTGATATATATATGGAGCGCTGTGAACGATGATTAAATATAAAAATAACACAATACCAAACATTTATATTTTTAATTCATTGTAATTTATTTTTGGAAATGATATGCATTGCTAATTATAATAATTTTAATAATTTTACTAAAAAAACATCAATCCCTCAACGCAATAGAGTGTACAATATATTTTGTTATCCCATCTTTAGCTAACACAAATAAACTGTATGGTTTGCTCACTCGAAAGCATGCCACGTATAATTAACCGTGTGAAAAACATGGCGTGCTCAAAAATAAGCCACAAACAGACATCGTTTGGCCTTGAGACTTATTGATAGTCATCGCAAATGCCAATCTTAACGGAAATTAAAGACGTTTAAATTGAATTGGCACATCTGTGGGTATAATAGGGATCCGTGGCAGTAATATATTCTCTCCTCGAAATTTGCCATTTAAAAAGATGGCTTCGATGACGTTTTCCATTACAGCCCTGCAAATCAATTATAAATTATTTAAAAATTACACCGAAATAGAAAAATGACATTTGTAAAATTACGATTAACGCCCACACAATTAAAATAATGGCCGAAAACTGTAGTGAGTGAGAAACGGCTTATTGTATGAGAGAACTCATCCCTACACCGTGCTGCTTAGTGTGACAGAAGCAATGTTGCCAAATGTGAAACTTCTGATTGCGAAGTTGTAAGTTCGAAAATGCGGATTTCTTCTAGTAAATGCGGATTTACTACGTATAATATAATTTAAAAATATGGAAAAACATCAATAATTCATATATCGACATACAATTCCGTTTTATTAATTAAATAAATGCGATAGTCTCACTACATTTGTTCTTTGTTCTCACTGTTCTCGATTCACCCAAGAAATTAAAAATATAAAATATCAGTATTTTTGTTATAAATGTACTTTCAATTTATTTTTAATCTCAGTTTAATATGAAGCCAAGTAACGTAATTTCAACATTTTTAATTTCAATATCCCGCGAAGTGCATCATTTCTCCGGCTTCAATTAACGCAGTAAGAATCCGAACGACGTTCCGTATTCTTATTTGGCTTATTTGAAAACGACCAACCAACATGTCATCTATTTGTCCTCTGAATCTCTAACAGTAAGACAATAAAGGACGGAGTTCACGACTACACCTTGGTGCTTGCTCATTAATTTTCGAATACGGCAATTGGATAAAGCCCTAATGATTGGTAGATGATTGGTGTTTTATTGCTTTCTACTTTAATCGAATAGAGACAGCATTTTGAACATTCAAACTTTGTCAACCACAGTTAGCGGGACATCTAACGATCGTTGTAATAACTGAGGATATGAAACAAATTTTAATCCACTGTCATGGAAATGCATATTTTTTGGCATCCTCATCGCTTAATGCAGATTAGGTGTTAATAATGCGGAAAAGCGGTACATCTGGCAACACTGGTCAGAAGTGACGCCGCTAGACGCCTTGCGGGGAAATTGATCAAGTGATAATTACATCATGTAAATGAATCAGGGTTTTCTTTACCTATTGTTGCACTAAATGGCAGTAAAAACAAAAATCTATATATTAAAAGACGGCAGGAGAAAATAATTAACGATAATAAATAAATCTTCTGTAAAGAACAATGATTTAAAAATTGTTATAAAATACATGTACATTGCAGTGAGGTCTCTAAAGAAAGAGAATTTCACGGAGGTGTGGCTAATTGCACTTTGACTTTGAAAATATGAAGGATTTGTTGAAAAAAAAGGGCATCTCAATATTCATGTCAAATGCAACTTGCAACACTCTGGCATAATTTTAAAAATCTATTTAGTTTAATAACTCCTAAATAAAGCGTTCTAGGGACTTACATTCTGTAATTTTGGGGTCAAAGGTCTCGCAGAAACGTTATTCACACCGTAATCTATTGAATGAAAGCTTCTGGAACATTTAATTACATTTTGTTAGTCCGGCGCTTCTCAATACAACCCCATCTATTCGAAGAAGTGCAGAATCTGCAACTATAAGTGAAATTAAACTAATTTCTTGATATTCTAGGCGATTGAATTGCACGGGTGTTCCTCTCAATGCTGTATTTTCGCACGGTCAACTTAAGGTAGCATTCACAAGAGTAAAAACTATCAGGAAAAGTCTATGTGGCTATCAAGGGAAGCGAAAATCTGTCAAAGAAGGTTGGAAAATTATTCCACATGTTGTATGTAAGGAAGTGGGGTGAATCGTTCCAAGACCATTAGCCTATAATACTGAATTTATTCAAAATTTGTTTTCAAACATCAATTTCATTGTTTTTAGTTTTATTTGATATTCTATAAACACATTGGAAGTTAAGGTCCGATTAAATTAAGAAGGTGATTGACATTTGTGAGTGGAGGGGAGCGACGTTGCCAGGTCGCAAACCACTGAGCACGTGTTACCGGGACACGAAAACAAACACTTCAAAAATACGACAAAAGCCTAACCTCAACGCAACTCATCACAACACAGTACACATTGCGCGCGCAGCACAGGCAGAAACGCGGGTGGCGCGGCGGCAGGGAAGTCGCTGTGCGATGCTCTAATGTTGCCCGTGTTCGGCAATGGCAACTGAGCGACCTGACACGTCACGTTTTGTCTCTCTGGTTGGCAGCTGCCATGGAAACGGGAGAGGCGTCCTGACGTCACACAGAACTGTCAATTACCTTCTTAATTTAATCGGACCTTACCATTAAGTATTTTTTAAACAAATTAACTTGTTTCGTTAACAACGTTCCGTCTGAATATGGAAATGGAAAGATAGAGAAGGGAGTGCAATGTAATATGCGCGAGTTCCCGCACGGGTACGCTAGTAATATATTATACTAAGGTCTGTTCGCTCTAACTTTACTCAGTACGTAAACAAATGCACGTGGTCGTCACTTGTTCTCATTGGCTGGCGGACGCCACACTCCTCTTCAGGGCGTTGTGCGCTACCGGAGTTAGGTCCCTTTCAAAATTGATTTATTTCCTGACTCTCTACACAAACAGTCGAAATAATTTCCTCCTTTGCCTTGAAGTAAAATCAGACACCGAGCGCGACCTTAACTGACAACCTTTAGTTGCCAACGGACCTCTTTGAGAAAACGTTCGTTCGCCAGACCGTCGGCGCCGCTCCTGCCAAATTTTATCATTAGCAGTTCCGTTCTCGAATGAGAAAGTTCTAAAAGAATGCTGTATTTCTGTTTGGTTAGTGAAAGGTGTGTTTGCTAATTACGTTGATTTTTGTTTTCACATCAAACACAATAAGTGAAGCAGTTCCCGAGATAATCCGGTTTGAAACATTCGCAGGGAAAATCCCTCAGAAGTGGTGAGAAGGTTGTATTGATGTGTTGGAATAATTAGCGGCTCAAAATCCTTCAATGACTTTGTGGCAGGTGAAAGAAATTACTGCTGAATTGCAGGTGTCGGTGTCAAAAGTGTTTAAAAACTGTAATGAATTAAGTAATTGGAAAGGTAACTTCTCGTAACTTCATCGTAAGAAGAGATGTAGAGCAAAACAGGTGGGTGGGCGATGAATTTGTTAATTTGCCATTCGTATTCATGTGCTCATTTTTTCGTGGAAACGAATTTCCAACATAACATAAAATTCTTGATGTGGTGAATGAAGATTCGAGACTGACAAATTTTAAAACAACGTCACTGTGTTCTTTTGAAATTCGTGCTTCGGGTGGGATTTCACTGCTACCTTGCGTACACACGTAAATGTAAGTTCTGTGATGTTTAAGCAAAATATCTGCATATTTTGGCTGGTATTTTGGGCGTATTAAAGAAGTACTAGTGAAAATTAATATGCTATGACAGTTCTGGCTGTGACACTGGCATTTGAGTATGGTCGTAGCGCGAATGCCGATGGGACCATCTAACAAAAATAGAGCTACAATCGTCAGCCTTCCATATGAACAGCTTGTATCAAATATTTGTGATTCTGTTTTGGAATCTTTTGAAAAAGACATTTTGTCAACATGCTTTCGTGTAAATAATCATACTAGGAAAGATCTGATTGAACATCATACTTCAACAGTTGCACGAAAACTGCTTTAGTTAGACAGGAACCAACTTGTTTTGATATTTGATGGCAATTACATAAAACATCAGAAAAGTACTAAGAGTACCAAAGAAGAGCCTACTCTCGACAAAAAAGGCCTTTGTGTAAGCCTTTTACTGTTTGCACCACTGATGGATATGTTGTTGATTGTTGTGGGCCTTTTGAAGCTATAAAAAAACGATGCCGAAATAACGCGAGAAGTTTTAAATGATCCAAATGGTATTACTTCCTTAATGAAACCTGGCAATATATGCATTGTTGAAAGGGTATTCCGAGATGTAGTAAGTCTTTTAGAAGAAAAAATTCAAAGTTCTTATGCCAGCCCTTAACTAACACGGTCGGTTTCTGTAACGTAACTAACAGGGTGCGGTCTCACAGACCGCTGTTGTATGTTTCTTTTTTATTGAACTGAGATTGGCATAGAGGTAATGTTATTGATTTCTAAACATAGCAGGAAACATTATTCTTTCAATAAAGCTTTTTATTAAATTATTTTCTGATTTTATGTGTGCAAAAACATATTTGATATTTGAGATATGTCATTACTTTTGAAAGCGTCTTCATAAAATCCAAAATGGCTGTAATGACAATAGGTGCATCTGTCTGTTTTCTCTCGTGCCTATCATCAGCATTATCAAATCGAAGAGCTGAGAGAATAAACAGTAATCTGAACATAGTGCAACGAAATATATCTCTACCCATGCAGTCAGTTGCAAATATGCTGTCAATGACTTTCTAGATTTGAAAATAGCTGTGAATACCAAAAGTCCTACGAAACCTTTGAACTCAATCAAATCAAGATCATGAAGATAAGATAAATATTTTGCTGAAGTAAATATCAGTCTCAATTCAGCCATTTTTGAACTAGTTCTAATAATTATTTCTTTCATCTTATCTTCACAGAAAAGAAATTTCCAAATACATTCAATATTAGAATTATTACTTAAATTTTTGACCTCGTGACGCAGCCCAGGAAGTTACAGATTGATGTTCCATCTTAAATCACTTGAAAGTTTTATTTTTTCCATACAAAACTCGAAATCCGAAAAGAATTCACTAGGCGAATTTCTCATACACTGCTACGTCGGCATGCGCTGCAAGACTGACTCTCGTAACGCAACCAACACGCGCGGTCTCATAGACCGCTGACGCGTCGTTCTTGGAAAAGTGGGCGATAATCAAAACTGAAAGATGGATCAAGTTACAATAGGGGCGTCATTCAGAAGGCGATGAGTTCCTCGAAAGGTAGGAGAAGAGATAGCGCGAATGTTTCACAACAAAAGGAACTGAATGCAATGCGATATTGCCAGCGGCCTCCCAGACCGCACCGTGTTAGTTAAGGGGAGACAACAATTACTTACAGAAGAGTCAAAATCATCTCACATCGTTACCAAACTACGCTGGGTTATTGAAGCTGTCCATGGACAAATTAGTCAGAAGTTTAAATCATTACACTATCATTTTGATAATGAGATTCTTCCAAACGTTTCTGTGTATTGCAGAATTGAAAATTTTTTAAACAATGTGTTTGGCAAACGATTGAATTCAGATAATGGCATGTGTGATGAGATTGTTAATAATATGTTAAATCTAAACCAAAAAAAGAATATCCTTGATGAACATGTAGAAAAAGGAAATTGGAATAGAAAAATTATTCCATTTAATAAAGTAACATCAAATAACTTAGATGATTTTCCAGAATTGCACGAAAAAGAAAAAGTTATTTTTGCTGGAACATATCAGTTTTGTCAAGCAGTGTCGTACTTCGCTGAAACGCTTAATGATGAAAATGAAATTGATTTGTAATACGTCAAAACACAACATAATATAATTAAAGTGCGCGTAAGATCCCGACATATTAAGAGCGAAACGTACTAGTGCTAACTGCAAGCCAGATTCTAATGGATGTGCTGGGATTCAACGTTACACATGTGAATGTCCTAACGGATTAAGAACAGTTGGCTGCTTTTCGCATGTCGCAGCTGTAATCTATTATCTTTCGAATGTAAGATATCAAAGCAAAATTCTTAGGCCAGCTGTGAAGCTTTCGAAACTCTTCAATCAGGAAGAGATTTCCCCATATGTTGACCAATTGATGAGCAATGATGAAGGTGAAAATTAAAAAGGAATAATGGATTTTAATGAAAATTAATTAAAAGAGCTACAGTTTTGTTCTATTAATAAATTGTATTTTATTATTATTATTATTATTATTATTATTATTATTATTATTATTATTTTAAAACAGATTCCATCATTTGTGAAAACCATTTTCTATTATTTTTCACAATTTTAATACAAATTTTTTAAACTTTATTTTAGTGAATTAAACTTTATTTTTTAAATTTATTATTAAAGTCGCATCGACAACTGAAGTCATTAGCGACTACTTTAAGTACAATTTTACAATATTAACATGGCAACTTTACAATAGATATGAAAATTTACAGATATTACAATATATATGAATGTGTGGAGACAGACATTACATGTATTTTGATGTTACAGAATTAGTTTCTGGAATCCATACCAATACACCTATTACAATTAAATTTCTTTACGAATGTTGCTGTCTTTACAGAATTTTAATATATTATTTTGGTAGTCGTTGGATGTTAGCATCAGTTCAGGGTTTTGCTCATCTTCTAGATATGTGTGTCTGCTGTACTGAAACATAGGACATTGAGTTAAAATGTGTTCAAAGTTAAGAATGGTATCACAGTGCTGGCAGGTGGGTGAGGGATTTCCAGTTAGCAAGTGTTGATGGCTGAATTTGCTATGACAGGTTCTTATTCTTATTATAGTCACCTGATCTTTCCTTGAGAATTTTTTGGAGGTTTTCAGGGAGTAAAAATTGTTTGTGTAGAGGGCTGGATTTCATGATTTTCCAGAGGTTGCTCCACTTTTCATCCATTGTTTTCTTGATATGGGTCCATAAATCCTTGCAAGTGTGTGATATTGTTAAAATACTTTCTGTTTCAGGGCTTACATTTTCCTCATCAAGACTCATTGTATTATGTTCAGGGGTTGTTTTGTAATCTGGTATCCAGGCAATTATGAGACTTCTTTTAGATTGTATAATGTCATGATATATTTCATGAATAATGTGTATTATTGGTAGGGCAGAGTAGTTATTTAGAATGTTGTTTATTACTTCAAGGGAAGTAGAGAATATGACAAACTTGTTATTTCTGAGTTTCTGTGACATTTTGAAGGCTGTCATTATAGAGCATATTTCAGCTGTAGTAGTACTAGAGTAGGAATGCAATCTGTTTATAATTTTAGCATCTTTGGTAATTGTAGTTGCATATTTTCCATCTCTATTATTGAAAACTAGTATAGATTTTATAGGAGTCTTGGTATTTATTTTCTATTTCATTAAATTTTATTTTCCTATCGTTTTTAGCCATTTTGTTTATTTGAAGAGTGTCTAGTGTTATATCTGTTACTATTTCAGGGATTGTCCACGGTGGTATACTATTATTTCTTTTTTCCATTAGTATATATTCCTGAAGGTTTAACTGTCTCAGAAGGTTTTTGACTTTGGTATATACTGCTGAAAAGCATTTTTGTTCTTTGTAGCAATTTTGATGTTTTGGGTACATATCGTGGTAGATTATAGGGTTATTTGATTCTGCTGATTTGATGACATATTTGAGAGTTAGCATTTGTCTACGGTGAGCTAGGGTTGGTTCTTTGGCTTCTATTAGGATGCTACCAATGGGGCTGGTTTGAAAGCAACCAGTGCTTATTCGTAGAGCTTTGTTGTGTATAACATCAAGTTTTTGTAGGTCTTTTTTGCTAGCTGAATCATATAATGTGGATCCATAGTCCATTTTGGATCGAATTATTGCTTTTTTGGTCATCAGCTGGAGATGTATATCTGCTCCCCAGTTATTATGGGATATGCACTTGAGTATGTTAAGTCTTTTCTTACATTCCTCAGATAGGATTTGTATATGCCTTTTCCAGTTAATTTTTGAGTCAAAATGCGTACCTAATATTTTAATGTTTTGATCAAATTTTATGTAATGTAGGTCCATTTTTAATGTAGGCTGACTCTCCATATTTTGTCTGGAGAATACTATACATTAGGTTTTGGAAGCTGAAAATTTAAAGCCTGATTTGAGTAGATTGTAGATTCATGTAGATTGTCTAGGGCAGATTGTATAATTTACATATTATATTATATTATATTTATGTATTATATATTAATTACCCATTATTTTTTGTTATTCAAAAACTTAAATATACCACAATAACGTGTATTATTAGGTGTACGAATCCAATGAATATAGTCATTTTGTCCCTTAAAATCAAGCATTCGACATGGAATTCTAAAAAAAAACTTGTACATTTTTAAAAAAAAGTAAGGTTTTCAGTAACAATTGTCCCTTATATTGGTCTTAATATCAAAATAAATTAGTGTATATCTTAGAAAATTGTCTAAAGAACACAGTTCGTTACCTTACATTTTCAGAAAATACATTCCGCCTAGATTCAGCGTCAAAAGTGAGAAGAAACACATGTTTCGATATTATGTCACTATAATAAAATAAAAAATTATAAAAATTTGTTTCTCTAGGTTATTTTGGATGTAGATTAAGATAGCATCATCCTCTTCTAGTTTGGTCGTGGGCCAATTTTACATATCTTATTCCGGTATACCCTTTGACATAACAAAGCTAATGGTATAGGTGAAAAACTAAAAGAGAAAATCCAAGCATGGGTTCGATTGATTGGTTGATTACGAATTGATCACACTAGCGATTCCGGGAGCGTCAACTGAAAAAGGTCATTGGTCCTGTAAGTGTAAAGCATGCTTTTTGTTCTGGATGTAGCGGCGATCTTACACAGCTGCACGGAGAGATCTGGCGCCGACTTACTATCGGTTGAGAGTTTTCCCTAACCAGCGGGGCACCGCCCCTGCCGGGAAAAGCTCTAAGCCCCCGACCGGTCTCCCGGCATGTGTGGTAGTGCAGTGCATGTTAGTGTAAGTGTGTGTAAGAGGAGAGGATAGGACAAGGAAGAGGAAGGAAAGATCGCACGCGCTCCATGACCCGTTTGTTAGAGTACTGCTCCGGCATTTGCCTGGTGTTGATCGGAGAAACAATGGAAAACTACGGATCAGAGCAGCCGGCCGCTAGAATTCTCCTCCAGACAGCGACTGAATTCGACCTAGCTGAGAAGCTAGTGTCGAAGATCCTGCCGCCGCGGGGAGTGGAGTCAACGGACCTCCCGGTCAGAGGGACTGCAGTGACATCAGGTTGATGCTCTGAGCCACCTCTCCCGGTTCAAGTCTGGATTCTACGCCTGAGACATTACAAATGTTCATAGACAAGATTTCCATGTTCAGAATCAGATTTTTGAAAAATTTGCGAAAATATTCTATCGCAATCTAACTCAAAACCCGAAGAGAAATTCAGTCCTTTTTGCCAAAGATGACGTCAAAATATTTTGGGCAGGAATCTGGGAAGGAAGCGGAGCTTTCAACAAAGACGCATCTTGGCTTCAATCTGAAGTTGATGCTGCCGATGATCTTCTGGAAACTGTGTAACATGTTCTCAAAATCTCGGAAGAAGACCTCTTCCAAGCAATTAAGAATGGGAAACTGGAAACCCCCAGGATTGATGAGATGCACAATTACTGGATTAAGAAAATAACAGCGTTTTATTTTCATCTAGCAAAATTAATATAATTTTAGAAACCCCAAGGGAACTCCCGGAATGGCTCACACGTGTTATCACATTTATCCAACCCAAATAGGGAGATAAATATTAACGGAGAACTACAGGTCTATCACGTGTTTGCCAGTTAGGTATGTTGTAACTGCAGCCATTCCTAACAAAATGTACAGACACCTAGAGAAGAATCATCTGTTGAAAGTATTGCATTATTTTGATTCCTCTATCGAGACCCGTTTCGCACTGACGTTTGTTATAAGCTCCGAGGGGATGAAAAACCATCATCACCAATCTTAAAGTGTTTGCAAAGAATGAAGCGAATCTCTTTGAAATGTTAGCTGCCATCAATGATTTCAGCAATGTCATTTGCTTACAATATGGTCTTGACAAATGTGCAAAAGTCAATTTAAAGAGAGGGCAAGTGACGACGGCAGAGAGCATTGATATCGATATACACACTGTTATTCAGGATCTTGAACCAGGTAAAACTCATAAATACCTGGGCAGTGCACGTGAGAACATCTCTACGAACACAATGAAAGAGAGAATTTGCAGGGAGTAATACAGAAGAATGAGACTCGTCCTACAGTCCTCTCTAAACTCCAGGAATGAAATATCTGTAATAGATAGTTTCGCGGTGCCTATGATCGACTACTGTTTCTTACTAGTGGATTGGACTGAACAAGAAATTCGAACCGTTATTGAAAAACCAGAAACTTGCTTACAATGCATCATGTCGCCCCCCATGAGCTAATGTACACACTATTTCTCACGTAAGGAGGGAGGAAAACGCTTCAGACAAATCGATGCCTCTTGGCACAAAGTAATAGTTGGGATGGGAAAGAATATAATCAGTCATCAAGATGACCCACGATAAAGGCAGATCATGAAATCTTTCCGAAGAAAGGGAAACAAGCATTGCTAGTGTAGCAAGAAGCATTGCAAACTGTCACTGAACTTCTGATGCTGCGTAACATGATATGTGAGACACAAAAAATGTTAAAGAAATCGTGGAGAGACAAACCACTCCACGGACTATATTTGCAACTAATGGACAGAGCACAGATCAATAAAGATCAATCATTTATGTGGCCTAAAAGGGAAAGAATGAAGTCAGAATCGGAAGCACTTTTACTAGCTGCCCAAGATCAGGCCTTGAAAACACGACATTATGATAAAGCGGTTCTCAAAATTTCCCTAGATAAATGCCGCATTCTCCAGGAACACGTAGAAACCATTGATTATATTGTCTCGGCTTATCCAATCCTAGCAAAGATCGAATACTTGAAAAGACACGACAGGGTGTGTAGCTACCTTCACTGGCAGATCTGTATCGCCCTCGAAGTTCCAAACACATGTCCCAAGTGGTACCGACCCTCACCAAAACCGGTGACGTCTGTTGGATTTTGTACGATATTATACGACCAACAAATTCAATCTGATCGCACGATAGCGGCAAACCAACCGGATTTAGTTATCCGTGATTTGGAGAAAAAAATCGTGTTTACTTATCGATGTTGCTGTACCTTGCAATCAAAACGTCGTTACCAAGGAGGCAGTGAAACGTCTTAAAACAAGAGTTTGGAAATTGAGATTAGCCGAACGTGGGGGTAAAAGCACAGGTCGTACCGGTAGTTATCGGAGCTCTGGGATATGTTCCACAAAATCTGTATAAGAACTTGTCTAAACTCCCAGGGAATTCAAAAGACTGGGAAGAGCAAGAAATCCCCTTATTTGGAACAGCCCACATTTTGCGCAAAGTATTGTAGAGGCACCGACAGTCCCTAGATGGACGGAGATGGACGTTTTTCTTTCACTGGGTTTTTCGGTATCAAGGACTTAACAAAACAGGGATTCTGGCTACACCACGTGTTAGGAGATTTTTTTCTTAATTTAGCCACTGGATTTATCCCTTTTTCGTCATCACGGCAACAAAAGACAGTTTTTCTGCCGAAAATTCGCCATTTTTTCGCACAGCATTACATAACTTTCCCTATACTACGTATATTATTCCGTATATATGTACGTATACGGGAAAGTAATAATAAATGTAAAAACATTACTGATAAAAATGGAAGATTTGTTGTAAGTCTGAATGTTTATATTATCGTCATTACCATTAAACATGGAAAGAAGTTTCTACGGCATAGTCATTATTTGTGGCTGAAACCGAACCATCACTATCACTGCATCCCTTTAACTAACCGGTACTTCCCATATTGAAGGATAGAAATTGAAAGTAAGACAAGCATTACATATTGCTTTCAAGGAACTTACAGTGGAATTTTGAAAATGTGTGAATTCTACGAGTATATTACGAAGTTTATCAAAACCTGGAATTTTATTATTTTTTAGTTTTGTCATAATAAGTTTAATTTCTGAAAAAGTTATAAATTTGATAAGCTCAGAAATCGTAAAAAATGTATATTGAAATATTTGTAATGTATTTTGATGAAAGAAATAATTTATCTTCTATGGCGGCGATGGTGTAACGGTTAGCATATCGGACCGTTATACCCAAGTTTGCGGGTTCAAACTCCCATGGATTTTTAGGGGCGAAAAAATTCTTCGTACGTCTTCCTTCGGAGGGGAAGTAAAGCCGGCTGTGCCATGTTAGTAGATTTACTGCATGTAAAAGATCCTCAAGCCTAAATGAAGCCTCTGAGCTAAATTCAAAATCGCCTGTTTCGTCGCCCGAGATAATACCTTCTTTCTCCGCTAGTTGGGGAAAGGAGCGTAGCAAAATTTGCGTGGTCAGACGGAAGAGCGGGCCTGATGGCCTCAGTCTCGCTACGTAAAATAAGGCATTTCAATTAAATTCAATTCAATATTCGGATTATTAGTAAATGACCTTTAAAATTGTTGTGCAAAGATTTCCGCTTTTTCAGAATCTGTAGTAGCAATTTTCTTTGAATCTTTTAAAGAAGTTATTTGATGTTTCTCTTTTGTCATAATTCTAATGGCAGACCAAAGTGATGAATTCGGCTGAAGTTGGAATAAACAATTATTAAAGTTAGTATATCGATATTTTTCTTTTTTTTGGAACAGTATCAGTTAATATATGTAACTAGCGTACTCATGCGAGAACTTTCGCTTACTGCATCCTTATTTTTCCATTTCAATATTAAGCCTGTATTATGTATTTTTCTTCAAGACCCTGTTATCGTCCATCACTGTTCTATATCATTCCCAAAAGTGTGGAAAGCGGCTATTGTGATCCCCATTCCTAAGCCCGGAAAAGACCCAACACTAAGTGGTAATTACAGGCCCATATCATTGACTTGCAATATGTGCAAGATTTTGGAAAAAATTGTTAATCGTCGGCTCAGATGGTATCTCGATTACAAGAATATAATATCTAGCAATCAGTTTGGATTTCGACCAGGACACTCAACGACCTCCCACCTGGTAAGCATAGATACCTATATTCAAGAAGCTTTTGCCAACAAACAACATGTGTTAGCAGTCAACTTGGACATCGAAAAGGCATACGATATGGTATGGATGCATCGAGTCCTACAGAAGCTGAGCGAAATTGGAGTTCGAGACAACATATTTCAGTTTATCAAACATTTCACGGAAGATCGAGTCATGCAAGTGAGAGCAAATGGAACATTATCTATGAAGAAAAGAATAGAGAACGGTGTACCTCAAGGATCCATCCTAAGTGTTACACTTTTCCTACTAGCAATAAATGACGCGGACGAAAAAATCAAACCACCCACTATCATTAGGAAATACGCCGATGATATTACTATGCTTTGTAAAGGAAGAAATATTAACTCAAGCCAAGAAATTATGCAAATCGCATTAAATAGTATTTATGAATGGTCACTCAAATCAGGGTTTAAATTTGCACCTCAGAAAACGGAGTGTATTATATTTTCAAAGAAGAAAATTAACAACTTACCCACGCTTAAAATTGGTAATCAGATCCTGAGCTTTGTCACCAGTACCAAAATATTAGGAATGTACTTCGACACTAAACTGACCTGGAAGTTGCACATATTGAACACTATTAACGAATGTAAAAGGAGAATCAACATACTTAAATGCCTGGCACACAACAACTGGGGAGCAGATAGACATTTGCTATTATTAACATACAAAGCACTTGTGAGATCCAAAATAGACTACGGATCAATAATATACAGATCTGCTGGTAAAAGTGACCTCAAAAAACTGGATACAGTCCATAATCAAGGTCTCCGAATATGCACCGGATGTTTCCATACCAGTCCCATCGGAAGCATACTGATTGAAGCAAATGAACCCACATTATCTCATCGCAGAGAGGAACTAATAATAAAATATGCTTTAAAAGCAGCCACGTCCATCAATCCAATCATAGTACAGGACATATATCCTAAACAACAAGAGTACATAGAGCATTCGCGTTTTATACCTTTGTATGAAAACACTAGAAGAGTACTTAGAGAACTTAATTTCGATCACAGAAAAGTAGAAAAGAAGAGAAATTACAAAATACCTCCTTGGATAATCTCGGATATCTCAGTAGACTTATCATCTGGCGCTCATCAAGGAAATGGAACATCTGAGATAAACTCTGCACCGACCAACAATTATGACATGTTTTATCCTGTTTATGCCAAAGCAATTAAAACTATACATGGAACAGAAGCAACAGTGGTAACGAAAGATGTATCGGTGAAACACCAACTTAACAACTATGCCAGCCATCTTACTGCCGAATTATGCGCCATCTTGACCGCCATGAAACTTATTAAAAATAGTAACCACTCAAAGTTCATTTTATACTCAAATTCCCGCACTGCAATAAAAAGCATCAACAATAACGAACTTTCTAGTGAAATGATTATTACAATTCAAGAACTGTATCATGGCATTACCACATTAGGTAAAGAAGTTATATTGGTATGGAATATGAATCAAGATACAGAAATGCAGACGGAAACTGGCCGAGTAGTTAGTGGAAGTACAACTGATATCCCAAACACTGTACTGGCAATTTCGAATACACTCCAAGATCTAGTGAAACATATTGGAAAAATATTAGAAGAAAAATGGTTCTCCATATGGACTACGCTTAAAAGAAGCGACCTTCATAAAAACTTAACCAATTTTCAGAGTCTGAAACATAATAAAAAGCTCAACAGAAAGGAACAAGTGGCCATAACGAGAACACGAACAGGTCACTGTAAGCTAAGCCATCTATATCTGATTGACGGATCCAATCCTCCATCATGTGACCTGTGCAATACGGCTTGGTCCCTGTCTCACATAGTCAATTATTGCCCTCTTTTCCAACATATCAGGCAGAGATATCTTCACGACACAAGTTTGGAATGTATACTTGAATCTGAGAAGTATCAAGAAAGAATTTTACAATTCTATAAGGAGAGTGGAATTTTCAGCCAAATTTGAACTTTGTTTTGATCATGGCATTTTTGTTGTTGTTTTTTGTTTGCATGTCTCACTAAGTATTATTGTTACTACTCTTTCGTTTTTTGCAATCCTGTAAACAATTATTGTGAATTACTGTATATTGTACTGAATTTGTAAACCTCATTTAATCATGTATGAATTACTGTTATAATGTATTTTCTCTGAGTCGCTAATGACCCAGGTGTCGATGCGACGTTAAATAAACAAACAAACAAACAACTGTTCTATATGTCACCTTGTAATTTAGAACAATATAATACACTCTTGTGAATGCAAAAATTCTTATTTAACTTCATTATCGAGGAAAGAGGTACACCCGTGTAATTCAATCGAGTAGAAGATCAAATAATTGGTAATTTCACATAGTTGCAGAGTCTACAGCCTTTAAGCAGGTGGAGTAGAATGGAGAAGCGTCGAACCAGCAGATATGTAATAGAATGGTCAAGATGATCTCATCCTATAGATTACGGTGTGAGGAACGTTTGAGGCCTTTGGCATCAATGTGTTTGTTTTTAAGGCCCTATAAAGCTTCGTTTAGGAGTTATTTAACGATATAGATTCACAAATCCTGGCGTGTGTTGCGAGTTGGATTTTTCATGACTACTTAGATGCATTTTTAAACAAATCCCTTCCTGTTTTTATAGACGAAGGGCAATTCGTCTCGTCTCCGTGAAATTCTCTTTCTTTAGGGACCTCATTTGTAAAGATTAGTTTCGTGTGAGAGCAGCAAATGGAAGGTATGCTACTGAAATAATATAGGAGACGATTATTTATTTATTGATTGTAGGATCACGAATATATTACCATTTACGAGTAATATGTTTAAGAGTAAATAATATTTTTTAAATATATCTTTGGGTATAGTCTCTAAGTTAAGCACTCCGGTAGCTGTTACTGCCCCGTTTGTGATCTGGTTTCATCATTTACTTTGACAACGAACACGGTTCTAGTTCGACTCGCTCATTTACATTTGAAGTACGCCCCTATTCAACTCGCCGAGTGATCACGCTCTAAGGGAAGATGAAGCAACCACGGGCCCAAACCTCCCTTCAGAATAGGAATTCCCAAATTCATCGCGAACTAACTATATTGCAATTAAACGAACACATAAACACTAGCTGACCATTTCTTTCAAAATCTTTACTCTTCCCCCTGTTCCACAATATTTAATCTAGGCCGCCGTGCTTCATGGCTTCGTATGAAATCAAGATTCCCCAAGGATAGACTGAAGCCGCCGTAACTTCTGTTTCTACCCCTTTTCTAGCACTACCTTAATTTCAACGTAACACCTCAAACCTGAACCTTGAAGTCTGAATCAAATTATGGAACCTTAGACCATGTTTTCACGAGTAGGAATGAATACTCATTTGCTATGCATGAAAATATCTAAAACGTTACAATATAAAATGTACTGTTTTCAAACCCCTCGAGAGACAGAAATGTCGAACAAGAAGAAATAAATTAAAAAATAAAAAAAATTAAAAAAGGGATTATCTTCTAGACCTGCAACAAATTTTATTATTTAATTACTACGATTTATTAAGAAAAAGCTAGATGTTTGCCGATTATGACATGTAAGGTACAGAATGTGCATTTGCAATCTGCGCCACGCGCAGCAATACTCCTATCACGTGGATAATTCTGCTCCTTAGATTTCTTAGGCTCTTAAAATGAGGTGAAGGAATACGAGAAAGTTTCCAAAACTCTAATTCTCAAAATGAGGTATTTTGGAACGTTCTTAACCCTTTGCGTATTTAATTTGGTTGGCATGATAACATTTTTCAAAGCAGTCGCCGGCCGCCAGTTGGAAAGCCCTGCTCTATAACTTCCAGAAGGACAGGGCTGTGCTGAAACTGAATTGATGCATCGAAGGTGTTTTTAAGTGATGCCAAATTATCCGATTTCTGCGTATACAACCAACGATAAAGCATATTCGGGAATTGGGGAATTGCAGTGCCATTGTGTCAGTTGCGCGTCGCGCACGGCCCTACAATGACTCCTGACCTCGCCATCCAGACGTCAGAATTGCAGTGCGCACACTCGCGCACGCTTCGTGTCGAGCCTTAGAAAGACCCGCACTCTTCCGACGATATGTACAGTCGACTCCGGTTACACTGAACTTCCGGGGACTAACATTTTTGGTTCACTATATCCGATGATGTCAAAATTAAATAGAATTCATTCACAATTATTGATTTTAATAATACAGAGATAAAGTAAAATACATTAACAGCCCGAACTGAAAATTTCAATATCTTTATTTGTCCTTAACAAAGCAAATATTTTCAATTATTCGTACATTTTTCACTAGTACTTTCTCTAGATCCTTCCCAAGAGTCCGTCCTCTCTTGGTACTTGATTCTGCATTGTCCACTGCCTCTAAGCATCATAATGCAGTTTTGACACCCTTCAATGCCTCTTGCACTGTTGTAAGTCCCACTCTTCCATAACATGACCTTTGGTCGATATTATTTTCAAGCTGTCTAGTGTTGGAAGTTGTGTGAGAGCGATATATTCTTTTCCAGGAGAGAATCAATTTCTAGGTCGTATTTTCTATAATAGAGGTTCACTATAACCTAGGTTGAGGTTCACTATAACCATATCATCTTATGCTTATTTGTAATGTAAGGGATATGGGACCAGTGACTTAAGTTCACTATAACCGATGTTTCACTATATCCGAGTCCAATATAACCCGAGCCGACGGTAGGTTGTAACAAAATTACGATCATACACATAGGGGACCCTATGCGACGCTGTTGTGTTTTCTTTCTCTTGCAATGGCTGATCGTGTATTCACACCTTACGGCAATAGGCGTCGAGTGCAACGGTTAGCGTAACGGACTGCTATACCCAAGTTTGCGGGTTCAAACCCAATCGAAACCATGGATTTTTTAGGGGCGAAAAATCCTTCGTACGCCTTCCTTCGGAGGGGAAGTAAAGCCGGCTGTCCTATTTTAGTAGATTTACTTGCATGTAAAAGATCCTCAAGCCTAAATGAAGCCTCTGAGCTAAATTCAAACCGCCTGTTTTGTCGCCCGAGTAATACCTTCTTTCTCCTCTAGGTGGTGAAAGGAGCCTAGCGGAATTTGCGTGGTCAGACGGAAGAGCAGGCCTCATGGCCTGAGTCTCGCCACGTAAAATCGTCCCTTGTATTATTTCAGTAGTATAACTTTCCTTTGCGGTTCTTACACGCAACCAATCTTTATAACTGATGTTTCTAAAGAAAGAGAATTTCACGGAGACGTGACGAATTGCATTTAGATTTCAAAAATGTAAAGGATTTGTTGAAAAAAACGCACCTAAATATTAATTTCAAATGCAACCCGCATACCTAAATATTAATTTCAAATGCAACCCGCATCACACGACAGCATGTAAATATACATATAGTTATATAACTCCTAAACAAAGCGTATTAGTGTCTTAAAAAGTAAACTTTTGAGGCTAGAGAAACATTCCTCACACCGTAATCTACATATATCTTGAATTTTGTATCTTTGTGTGAGCAAGCTGCGGGTGGATGTCCTGTCCTCTAGGGACCTCACCCCCTCTTCCCGTCCACCCACTGCCTGCACTTTCGACCTGGGTGGGACCGCAACCAAGGCAAGCTGACGGGGGTAATGGCCCGCCGGACTTCCATTTGTGGATTCCAGAGCCCAAGCACTAGTCAGAAGCTCCTTCTCCCAATCCTGCCTCAACCGTAATAGACAGCACCCAGTGTGGTCTGCAACTCCACACTACTTCCTTGTTCTACCGGGGGGACGAATCCCCTGGGTGGTCCCCTGAGCTTCCGCTCTTTATCCTCACCCCCGCCGACGTACGCCGACGGACCGGTAACCGGATCCGTTGCCCTCACGGCAACCTCCCCATTCAATGCCTGGGTGGGGCCGCCCTGCCAGCTCAGAGCGACTAGCTTTCCAGTAGAGCTCTGCAATCAGGCGAAAACAACCGCTCGAGACTCTCGGGCTCCGCGCCGACGCTCGGCGAAGGGTGGGGGACCTTGCTTGGGGGGGAAGAGATAGCTGTTTAACGGACATTTCGACCGGCCGCCTTGCGGCTCCCGCCGAGACGCGGGAGTCGCCGAGCGCCCGGGCGCTCGAGCGCTCGAGCGTCTCCAGCGCTAGAGCGCTCGGCCGCTCGGCCAAGCGCCGGACTGCACAGTAGCTTCGCCCCTCAATGCATGTACGGGATATAAAGTCGCCGCATGTAGTGATCGCAACACTTTCAATTCATTTTAATCGAAAGAAAATACAATTTCAATTAAACGATTAATTTGTTGAAAAGTAACAATTTGTCGATTGACTGGAAATAATTTTATAGAGACAAACAATACATTTTTTGAAAGAATTAAGGCAAACAAAGACTCTGAAAATAAATTTTTATTGTTTTTCTATATTTATAGTGCTTGAGGGAAGATAATTCGTTGCATACCAATTGTAATGTCATTGAAGTTTCTTACAAACCCGAATATAAGGCATATTTATTAAATACAATGAATATTTGGTCATAATTTCACGAGTATATAAGAAAAAAGCATATGCTAAACAAAAATGAGGTGGGTACTATTTTCCTTGCATCAAAACGTCTTGTAATTGGGCGTAGTAATTTATTGGGAAATAGTTTATGTAAGCCGACATGGACTTTGTATTTGTCGACTCAGTCGGCGGCCAAACAACAGCGGTCACGGCACATCAGCCTATTCAACTCAATAATTCAAAATACATTATTTACTATTATATACACACGTTTAACATTATTTTAAATTCGTCAAAAGTATGTATACATGAAATGATGCATATAAAGTTTTATATGTACGAGTACAATGTTTTTCAATTATTCCATTATTTTTCGTTTCAACACAAGATAAGCGATTAATTGTAATTAAAAAATCGTAAAAGCTGAAATTGTGAATCATTGACTTCTGTGGAGTAGTATTGAAGCTCCACGAGACCCCTTTCCTTTGGGTGAACTACTGTGAACAGCGTGGCAGGAAGCGATAACAAAGGTTGTGCGAGGTGACTCGGTGGCTCCCACGCAGCGCGCCATCGCCGTTGCGACGAAATTTCCAGGAAAGGACAGGAAGCAGTTGAAAGAGAAGGGTCGAGATATGTGCACAAAGCTTTCCTCGAAAGATATTGAGAAGCTCGCAAGATTATAAATAAAATTAAAAGTACAATGAGCTCAAAATAATGCTGAGGTGACTGAGGCACCCCGCACGCCTACTGCCGGCTTAAGAAACCAAGACCTGCGTTTCAGATGCCTGAAAATTACAACAACACCAACAACAAAAATATTTGGAAAAAGACGGCAAAAATACAAAATTGGAAGGGAAAGGTACTAATATATTTCATAGCACTTGCATCTAAATTTAGCAGAGCTCCATATTTGCTCCATATTGCACCATATAAAATGAAGGAAAATTAATAATTTTATGTTTATTAGAATAAAATAAACACTTTCCGAAGCATCCGATACCTAGTCATTACAAAGAACGGAATTTATCTCTAAAACTTTTGAGTGCCTTTTCTTTGAAGTCACAGGCAGAACTGCAATAGATCCACTTGAGGTTCTCCCGTGCGTCCGAGGAGTCGATTTTTAAAGCTTTTTATTCTTTTTTTATACAATTTATTAAAATTATTTATTACAATTAAAATTATTTATTAAAATTGTTTATTACAATTTATTAAAATTATTTTATTAAAATTTATTATTTGAAAATTAATATTAAAATTCCTCTATATTTTAAATTTTGAAAAAACGAAATTATTGGTCATTTATTTTAAAAACCATTCAATACTCCTTCCTTTTCCTGAAACTTGGCATTAGATATTTACTCCCACGTGTCGGCTGATTGTTACGTGGCGCAGTTCGCCTGAACGGGGTCCGCCGGTTGTCGAGTCTCGGCCGGTTGCAGAGACCGGCCGAGTCTCGGGCGGTCGCCGGCTCCCGGGAGTCCGCAACCGGCTGCGAAGGACAGTCGAGCGCGTGGTCTCGAGAGAAGAGAGGCGGGCGAGCGCTGGTCGGTAAAAATCGCGGAGAATGCAGACCTCTACTTTCCAGGCTAGTGCCGGAGTCAATATCACCTGTACCTCGCCACTCCCGAGGCTCAAGGAAGGGACCACCTCCACGAAATTGCCAGAATGTTCTGCGTGTGAATCCAAAAGACAAGGTAGAAGGTTAAAGAAAATTTGAGAAGGGCATTATCAGAGAACTTACAAAGTCAAACTATGATGGAAAGAGCTCTTACATCTTTTGATGTTGTTCGTTAAAAAAGAAGAAAGAAACGATATTAGCAAAAAAATGCACGGTTGTGTACTGTGCATAGTGAAGACTGTGTCTTGTTATGATTGGATTCTATTTTACCTATGCTAGTATTTCTTTATCAGCAGTGATTCAGTGAAATGTTTAGCTCAGCGTGTTCAGTCTTGATATTGCCTTGAAAATGCTGGGATGTAATACTTTCCCTAGAGTTATGTTAATTTATGTTTATTTATATCTTGAATAACATGTTAATTTATATCTTGAACAAGATGAAGCATTTAAAGAAAAAAGGATTATTCTCGTAGTACATTTAGTACTCTAAATTCTCTTTTGACCAGGTTAGTAAAAGATCTAGATCTAAATTTATTATTAAACAGATCGGTATATTAATCATTGAAAATAGGTTGAAGTATATTTGGTACAGGGTATGATGGTCCAGATGCTGCTACGTCATTTCATTATGTTTACATTAGTTATGTAATAACATTATGTTTACATTATTTAAAATCCTCTCCTATATTATTTTAGTAGTATAGACGAGTTTTGCGCACACGCAACCGATCTTCATAAATGAGATCTCCAAAGAAAGAGAACTTCACGGAGACGTGGCAATTTGCACTTTGACTTTGAAAATATGAAGGATTTGTTGAAAAAATGAATTTAAACATTCACGTTAAAAGCATCACGCAACACCCGGGCAGCATTATTAAAATCTATTTGGTTGAATAATTCCTAGACGAAGCGTTCCTGGCCATTCACATTTTTGAAGTCGAAGGCCACAAAGAAACTTTCCTCGCGCCGAAATCTATAGGAAGAGAGCTTCTTCAACATTCTATTATATTTAGCTGGTCCGGATCTTCTCGATACTACCCCACCTATTCAGAGACGTGCAGAATCTACAAGTATAAGTGAAATGAAATTAATTACTTGATATTATAGGCGAATAAATTGCACAGGTGTACCTGTCAGTTCAGTAACAAAGCTAAATAGTATTCCAAAGAGTAGGGTTATGCTTGCCCTATTCTGTATTTTCGCATGGACACCTTTAAGTTCCTTTCTTGAGAATAAAAATGCTTTTGTAATATTTTTGTAACTATCAAGGAAAGCGAAAAGCTAATTGTCAAGGAAGATTGTATAATTACTTTAAATGATTTTTTGGAAATGTTGTGAATTGTTCCAAGATCATGTGTACGTATAATACTGAATAAACCTTTATTGAAAATTTGTTTCAAACATTAATTTCATTGTTTTTATTTTAAATTCTGTAAGTACATTGGAAATTGCCTTTTTAATTTTTTAAAGAAATAAACACGTTTCGTTAGGAACTTCCCCTCTTAACATGGAAAAAGAAAGATAGGAAAAACGGTGGAATTTAACACGCAAGAGTTCTCGCACGGGTACGCTAGTAAGGCGATTCAATTCAATTCAATTCAGTCCTCTGTCCATTGTACTAACACCAGGAGAGATGGCTCAGTGCATCAACCTATGTCATTTTAGTCCCTCTGACCGCGAGGTCCTACCTTCCTCTCCCGACGGCGGCAGGGTTTTCGACACTAGCTTGTCAGCTACAGTGAGTGTCAAAAGTATTGGACCACCTCGGAAATTCCAGAAAATTAATAAATTTCAAGTGTAAAATAAAACACAAATTAAAAATTTTAAGTCGTATTGAAAACTGTGTATATTTTGTAATTGATATCAGCAAACAAAAACATAACATAACTTACAGGCTTAAACAAAATTTACAAACATCAGAACGCAAAAAAAGGCAGCCAAGTGTATTGGAATACCGAACTGAATAGTAGTTAAAAATTAAATAAAATTTTATTTGAAATCAAATTATAATTTGGTGAGATGTCTTGTAGCATTTATAATGGCTTCTAGAAGTCTTGTCATTAATTCTATGAGCTTCGCCGTCATACGTGGGAAGATATTGTCCCTTTCCTTCCAGAGTACGCGCTTAAGAATTTTTTTATAAAGAAATTGCTCTGTTCCTATTTTTTTTCGAAATATTCCATAAATATTCAATACGATTAATGTCTGGAGGTTGTTGTGGCGTTTTCAGATATCGTGGCATATTCAAAAGGATCCAAATTCTTGTGTTTCAAGTCCTGTACTTTGGATCATTGTCCTGCTGAAAAATTAAATCGCCTTTGAGCCCCACTTTTTCTGCACTTTTGTATAATTTACTTCGCAGAATATTGATGTACATTGTATGGCCTATTGTACAATTCATAAAGTGAAGATTCCCCACAACAGAAGCAGTCATCCACCCCCAGCCGAGTGCAGAACCACCTCTGTATTTCACTGTGGGCTGGAGGTTCTCTTCCTCCGCGCCATACATCTACCATCTGCTCCAAAAATATTAAAATTGCTTTCACCAGTAACAATAAATTGTTTCTAAATTTATTGGGAACTGTTTCAATAATGTTTAGTAAATTCTAAGTATTTTTTTCTGTTAATGTCATTGATCCAGAATTTCCTACGTGCCACACGTCCATGGTACCTGCTCTTTATTGGCATTATGCGAACTGTACTTGGAGAAATGTGTATACCAGAAGCAAGTTTGGGAGCACAAAGTTTTGGATATATTTTAATGTCGCAAAAAAAAGTATTTTGTCACGTTCAGTCAGCAACTGTGGCTGTCCACACATGCATTTGTTTGTCACTGTTTCCCGAACATAATATCTATCAAGTACATTACACGCTAGTGTGTGATCTTTGCATAATAATTCCGATATCTCTCAAAGTTCTGTATGCATCAGGCTAGCTAATTATTATTTTTCTCTATTCTTCAATTATTTCCTTTTTACGCCCCATATTGACATTTGATGAACAAATACTTCAGAATCGTAAACTTCTGAATCACCGAGTGACGAATACCGGAAAGGAAATTGATACGAAAACCGTTACCGCTAAGGGTTAAGAGGAGACTGACAAGATGAAGGTTAATCCACAGACGACAGCGGCCGCGGTGACTTCCAAGAAAGCCATTACAGTGTTTCAGAGTTTGCGTGTTCCAATACTTTTGGCTTCCTTTTTCTATGACGTTTTGCTGATACACTGCTTTCTATGACGTTTTGCTTATTTTTGTATTTCTGGTTTCTCAATTTCCTGTACACAATTTTGAGAGGTTTTTTATTATAGTAACTTTACTGTGTATAATGTCTTTAATTTCGTTGAAAATGTGTCATTTAGATTACTTTTTCTATGTAAAATTTATTCATATTCTCAGATTTTCAAGGTGTTTCAATACCTTTGACACTCATTGTCGGTCGAATTTAGTTGTTGTCTGGAGGAGAATCCTAGAGGCCGACTTCTCTGGTCGGTAGTTTTCCTTGGTTTCTCCGATCAACAATAGGCGACTGCCTGAGCAGTACCCCAACAAACGGACCACGTGCGATCTTTCCTTCCTCTTCCTTGTCCTATCCTCAATCCTTAAAACACGAACATGCTCTATACTACCACACATGTCGGGAGACTGGTTGGGAGCTTACAGCTTGACCCGGCTCGAGCGGTGCCCCGCTGGTGGGTGATACCTGGTTGAGGGGAAAACCCCGCTAGTCGACGGTAGGTCGGCGTCAGATCTCGTCATCCAGCGGGGAAAAGATCATCGCCACTTCCCGACAAAAACACGCACTACACTTACGGGACTAATGGCCTAAGTAGTTGACGCGCCCGGAGCCACGAAGAATGAACGGATCCTGGTACTCACGGCGGTGGCAGCGCTGGCGGCGAGGGCCGCCGGCCTGAAGAGCGGCGAGTCCATCCAGGGCAGCGCAGCGCAGGGCAGGGCAGGGCGGCGCGGGCGCGGGCAGGCACTGGCGAGCCACGAGCGAGCGCGCGGACGCCGCTTATCAGTTATCGCGGCGCCGATAGATAGCCTTATCGCGGCCATCGCCTCCACCCACACCCACGGGCATCCCGCCCCCCCCCGCCCCCTGCCTCGCGGGCGAACATGCCGAGGCGAAATTCTCGCAGCCTGTCAGAGAAGAGCAAGTGAAGACCTAAAAAATATAGTGTGAAAGTCAAAATATTTACATAAATACGTAATAAAACAGTGAGAATATGTAATATTCAAATACACTAATTATAAAATGAACATTTACATAATAGGAAATGATATTTGTAAACAAATTTTCCTAAAATAAATTTTCCTAAACAAATTTTAAAAATAATACGTACGTTTTAACATTATTTGGAAATCATTGTTCAAGGTTACGAAACGCAGTGTTAGTGATACTTTTCGCACCTCAAGGTGAAACTGTCACTTCCCGCCACTGCGTTAGCAGAAGCAGGCGCGCTGGACTTTGTGAACACGCGACCGCGTCATCGTGTAGCGTACCTCGAGTAAACAGCACGCAGTAATAACGTAGGAAAGATTGATGTGAAAAAACTGTTTTGAAACTACTTTTTTTCAAAAATACGTAATAAAATTGAAGAAAATTGATAGAATAAAAAGAATATTTGATGAAAATGGCAAAATATGTGCAATATGTGATAAAGTACTAAATATGTAAAACTACGTAAATATTTACAATTTTGATGTTATTTTAGAAAAGCGACAATTGCCCAAGATAACAATTTTCAGAGCAGTAAGTAGAAAGAAAAAATATCTAATTACATAAAAATCCGGTCTCTATAAATGAGGAAGGCGAATTTATGAATTTGGAAAGGTAATGAAATATGCCCAAATCAGAATAGATGGTTTGTTATTTTAAGTTTCTTACAAGTACAGTGTATTACGATTAACACAGTAAGGCTATATGTAATGTGTCTACTACGATTTTAAATTTATCTGTAATGTACTTTCTTATCTACTAACATGATTTTATTGCCCAACTAATTCAATGTGTTCTATAAATAGATATGTATAGTCGCTAATATAATCTATCTATTGATGCGACTTTAAATAAATGACCTAAAGTTGCCTTTATTATGATTTTATTATATATCAAAGGCAGAAACAGAAATTGAAGAAAAATCACAGGAAACTTTTGGACTTGCTGCAGCTACAGATATGCATTTAAGTACTAAGATTTTTGAAGAAGGCCCTCAAAATTATCAGCTCTATTTCAATAATTATTTCTCGAGCTACAAATTGTTGCCAGCACTAAAGAACAGGTGTGTATTAGCATCTGGCACAGCCAGAACAAATAGATTCAGTAATCCTGTTGTCTTAGCTGACAGATTCAGAAAAAGGTAAGGGGGTTTACGCGGGAGGTTTTCAGTGCTGATGGAGATATTGTTTTTCTGAAGTGGTTGGACAACAGAATTGTCAACATGGCATCAAATTTTGTGGGCATTGGAGACACTGATAGTGTGAAACTATGGTATTCCAAGAAGAAAGAATACGTGGAAATTCCTAAGCCAGAAGTCATAAAATTGTGCAACATGTCAATGGGTGGAGTGGATAAATTAGACTTCCTTATTGGAATCTAAAGAATATTCACAAGAAGTAGAAATGGAACTTCGACTTATATTACATGCTGTTGCCCTTGCAATAGTAACAGCTGGCTGGAGAATAAAAATTGTGCTTTACAATGCAAAATTGGGAAAAAAGCAAACCTTTACCTCCTCCATTTCAGAATAAGATTGGCTGAATGTCTGGAACATGGAAAAAGCGTCTCCAAAAAGGAAATGTGGTCGTCCACTATCTGCGATAGATGTAAACTCTGATAAAAAACATCAGCATGACAAAAATTGAACAAAGACCCAGTAAAGAAATCAGAGTAGATCATTTGTCAGTACACTCGCAGAAAAAAAGAAGCAGAGGATGTAACAATCTACACTAAAAAATATAGAAGTTTAATCTACAACATTCTTTGATCGAGAGAGACGATCCAGACACGTTTTAGACAAAAAAGTAATATCTCCAATGGGAAAGTCTACCTGACCTAAATCAAATCTCCCTCCCCCGCCCCAAGTGGTGGGAGAGACAACTTTGAAACTTTAAATGGAAACGCCCATTTTCATTAAAGAATTTGATTGAACGTGGTTAAATCAGCGCGGCTGATTTGAAGCCTCTCGACGTACATGAATACAAATAATCGGATGTTTCTCGATCAAAAAATGTTTTAGACCAAACCTATCTATTTTTTAGTGTAGACTCCGAATCTACAATAAAAAGTTGCGGTTCCCTTTTAAGATTTCAAAGTTGGCTGCGGTGCGCGCGGGGAAGTTTGAATTTCAGGTCTGACAGGTGTCTCTCTTGGAGATTAATTTTTGCCTTTGACATTTCTTGTACGTTGCATATTCTTCGAATTATTTTGATTTGTCGAGTTAAATGCGCCACTCTGTATACACACACACATATACACGTACACACACACACACACACACACACACATATATATATATATATATATATATATATATATATATATATATATATATATATATATATAAATACACAACAGTTGAGATAGTGAAAGCGAAAGGCGAAAAAACGAATAGCGAAAGGCTTGCTTATCGAGTTCCTTCCTCCATATCATGACCATGGATGATATTGCTATTCACGAAGTTGCATTTTTGACGTTGCTTACAGTCGCAAAACGCAAAATCAGCTGGTTACTCTGCTTCAATCGCGCCGCCACCTCCCGACACCGCAGGGCTGTCCACCTCCGAAGGCTTAGGGGCCACCTTTCGAATTCTAGTGAAGCCGCGGGCTGCACGGTACTTTAAGATGTTTTTTACCCTAACAACTGAGATTATACGGAAACAAATATTTATTAGTTACGACTTTTATTCAACGTGATTAATGTACACACGAGAAAATTAATATATCATTAAATAAAAATAAGGTGAATTGTGCAATTGTATTTGGTTGACGTAGTAAAATTTTTCAAAGCAATCGCGGGCCCAAAAAGATAGGGCGGGCCGCATGCGGCCGCCAGTTAGAAAGCCCTGCAAGATAGAGTTCAGATTTCTTGTGGGCGGCGGCTCTTCGAGGTTCATTTTTCGAAACCCAAGGACACGATATTCAACAGATTGATGAGAAAGAATCATCGAAGTGATCGCCAAACACAACGAGAGGAAATCCAGGATGCTGAAATTCCAATGTGACAGTTGATTGACGTGCTGAATGGGAGGAGGCGTTAGAGAGTGTGTCCGGGGTGAGTCACATCAGATAATCTGAAGGCGAACGTGAGGCTTATCTGCGCACAATGAGGGAGGTGGACGTGTGACTCGCGACTCTTCACAATCAACGCCTCCAACCGTTCGTGATTACTTCGAATTCACGTGTGCCACATTTATCCTTTTCCTCCTTGTCGCTGTAATCGTCTTCAGATGTTCTACGCCACAGTTCACCATATTTACTTAAGGCTACACTCGACAAAACTCCGGAATATTGACAGACACCTTTCTCTTGAATTCGTCCATAAGAAGAATTAAACTAGTGGTGGTACAGAATAGCACAGGCTTTCCCGTATTAGTTTTCTGTTTCCTTTAGCCTCGGCTAGCTATTCGGAAGTGCCACATACTCTTGCTAGCTGCCGTCTATCGCCGCCCAAAGTACTTTTTTTTGACATTTTTATGAATTTGCCGGTTTCGCAATAGTAGAACGGAAATATTATTTTCAGAATATTGAAGAACAGTAAAACCTCGCCCATAGAGCCAATTTTCTTTGAAAAAATTGGAGCCATTTTTAAGAAAATGGTGTTTAAGCGCTATTGTAAATTTTAAAATTTGAAGCTCTTATTCATAGAAAACTTTTGAGTTTTCAAAAAAGTCATTAAAGTCATTTTAAGCACTTTAACTCGCAAAGCTTTTGTTTTTTGACGTTAAATATATTAATTAGAAAAGGGAACTATAAACATTTGCATACTATTTACTAATATTCGTGAAAGAATGTTAATTTCTTCAATGAAAAATTATGCCAGCTTAAACTAGTGTATTACTTACAAGACTTCTCAACACATTTACAAGCAATGGAAATAGTTTTAATTAAGATAGTTTGATAAAATGAATCCAACATTTACCTAGTCAATATAAATTGCAATGACTTCTGTCCATAATATTTATATGAGCTACTTAAATGTAATTTCATAATTTTTAATTACAGTCACTTACATACATTCAGTTTCATGGTGTAAGGTTAAGTCATAAAAGTAAGTTTTTTAAGACATTTAAAAGAATAAAATGTAAAAACACTTAATGTTGTAAAAGGTGCTCTTTAACGTTCTATAGTCGAGAAAGAGCAACGTGATTATTATGTAAAAATATAAAATAAATCTTTAAGTTTTGGAAATTCTTGATTATTTTTCGACTCTCAAAATATTTTACCCCAAAAGCGAAATTGATTGTATAAAAAAACGGGTAATCAATGTTCTACGGAATTGTTTTATATTCTTTGAAATTTTGAAAGATATAACATGGAATGTATTACTGATGAAATGCAAACATATGCTTAGGTAAGTGACCTTCCGTTCAGTGAATATATGTATTGTCCTTGCAACACGGAAAAAAAATCATGATTATCAAATACTTTTCAAATAATTTCTAAATGTCTAATTTGTAAACATACGCTTTACTAAATAAAACAGCTTTATCTTATCACTGCTACCATCTCGTAGTTCACCAACACTGTACTTCTCAAATATCCATTGCGGCATTGTTGCACAAATGTCAATAAAGCTTTGCGGATTGCTTGAAACAAATAATTACATATTAATAATTACAATTATATATTATAAAATACTATTTTTTTTCGATACATTAATCTCGTCGACTCCTATTTGCTTGAAGAATATAAAGAAAGCTGTTTTTTAAATTTCAGCTAGGACAGCCGGTTGTTTTAAATGTTATAAAATTTCATTTATTAAAAATGGTGCATTTTCTTTACTTATTCTCTATATTTCAGGGTCCTGCACCATTCTCTTAAGCTTGCTTTATTCTACCTAAGGTCCCACTTTAATCAAAAATTGTTGTGCGGCGTATTAACTTCCGGCGCGCGCGCGGCAGCGGCAGCGTGCTGCCTTTGTGCTTTTATTGTTCTAAAATTAAGAACCGCTATTTGACATAGGAGAGGTCTTCAATATTCTTATTTTGCAACATTCTAAACGAAATGCGGAAATCTCCGTTCCGTTGCCTTCTCCCTATCAGTCGCAAAGGAGATTTCAAAATTAAAAAATCTAACTGCATCACACCGTGCTCTACCGTGTACACTCGTGAAAATATTTTTAGTATTCAAAACGAACATTTTACTTATTCAGGTTGTTCGTTTACATGTATTTTGTATCATTGTAAGCTAAATCAAAGATGTTGAAAATTGTTTTGTGTTGATTTTTTCCTATTACTTGTAGTCTTATTTTTGTTTTTATCTGCTGCTGAAATAGACGAAGAAATCAGGCATCTTTTTGAGTCATTGGAAACGTCTTGATAGAAACCAATTCATGATTTTCTAAAATTTAAGGACAATAATTGTTTCATTTAATTAATTTTTCTATTTAATAACAATTTTCTAGTTCATTTTTTCTTGGTTATATTTTGTTGAACAAGGTTTTCTAAAACAATGTGTTATTTATTATTCTACACCGAAAACTAGCCACATTTCTGTGATTCTGTGACATGTTTTAACATTAAAAATGTAATGAATAGTTGTGAGTTTTTATTCTTCCTTCTTCAATTAAATAACACTGTTCTACAAGGGTTCTATTTCTGAGATAAAAGTATGTGATTCATTATGAATTTGCAATGGTAAGTTCATATCTGACATAAAAATGTCGCGTTCAGGGATAGTTTTTCAGTAATTTTAACTTTTATATCATGAAAAAGGCAATCTTTTCCGTAAATTTAGGGAAAGTTTGCAAATAACACTTGGCAACATGGACTCCTGTATTTATGTCAAATGTTTTAGCATTCAAATGTTGGTACGCCTCTCTCGATTATACACTTTCATAAACAGTACTTACCTCAAACCTAGCCTCACTGTCACTGTCAGGAAGCCTCAAGTGTGAGAAAGTTTAAAGTGATATTTTTGTTTTTCGTGGTGGTACAGAAAGTGACAAGTAAGTTTATAAGAAGGAAAGGAGTAATAAGAATGTTTTTGTGCAGTATGAATTCAAGATTATTATGATATAATTTTGATTTTTCTAGAAAATGTCTTGTCGGCGCTCCTGTCAAGATACTCTTGACAACATTTGCTATATCTGTGGAGAATTCACATAGAAACAGGAATAGTATGTTGCGCATCTTTTTCTTGTAAATTAATTAATTGGTGGAAAGGAAAAGAAAAATACCATGTTTTTTGCTATACCTATGGTATGGCGAGAACCAAAAGACCATATATCAGACTGTTATTTCTGTGTCACGAAAATTCGAGGTTTTAAATACTAGAAGTCAAAGAAACACATTGCTTACCCGGACCTACCTTATGCGCAAAGTGCCACACACTAAAGTCTTCCGGTTCCATTTTAGAAAATATTTTCAAATTAATTATATACAGTGAGTATAAATGGAAGGTATGTAGCGATTTCAAAGTAATTGCATTGTTATTAGGCCTGCAACAAGGCTACACAAAATATGCTTGTTTTCTTTGCGAGTGGGATAGTCGCGATGGAAATTCCCACCACATCAGAAAGAAAAGACCGGAACGAAATTGGAAAGTAGGTGAAAAAATGTCCAACGTCAAAGTCTGGTAGCTCGTTAAGATATTATTCTACCACCTCTTCATATCAAATTTGTTTTAATTAAACAATTTGTAATGGCGATGGATCCAACTGGCGAAGAGTTTACATATCTTGCTGACAAATTTCCTCGTCTTTCAGCAGCAAAGATAAAAGGTGTATTTGTAGGCCCTCAGATCAGAGAACATCAGATAGATAGAAATTTTGAAACATGCCTCACTGATGCAGAAGCGCGAACATGGGAATGTTTTAAGATCGTGTCAGAAAACGTCCTTGGAAGAAAAAAAAGCTGAAAATTACAAGGAAATAGTGAATCAGATGATCAAAGCTTATCAAGAATTTGGATGCAAAATGTCTTTAATAGTACATTTCATAGATTCTCATTTTGACTTTTTTCCAGAGAGTTGCAGCGACGAATCGGACCAACACGTAGAGAGATTCCCTAAAGGTATATCTACGATGAAAGGACAAGGCAGACACTCGTTAGAAAAGAAAAAAATAAGATATGTAAATTGCTGTTGCCACATTTGTATCATTTTCGCTTTTTCTATATGCCTTCCTTTAAAATACATGTTACAAAGTGAATTCTTCTGTGAATATTGCCTCTGACAGCACCTTCCTCGGCTTTTCTAATATGATAGAGTTAGAGTATGTAGCTGAAATCAATCATCAAGGTCACTCTAAATTATTTTATTGCTATTTCTTGAATTCCGAAAAATAAGTTTACATTTATAGAGTACTGAAAGATAAAAATTAGAATTCCGGTTAAGCTATCCCTGGCAGAGAAAAACTGAAAACAGATTTGGATTCACCTTTGAAATTACTATAAGAATCAACTTTTTTCTCCAGAAATAGAAAAAAATATTTTTTGTAGAACAGTGTAATCGAAGTTTTTAGGACTGCTTTCTCGAGGCAGCATACAGTGCTCCTATGCGCCTGCTTTGTGAGTAAAATAGGCGCGCCCACCGGAAGGTTAGGAAAAAATGGTTTAAAGAAAATACAAATTGCCTGTTTGACAAAGAATTTCGCAAAAAACTCAGGTTTTTGAAACTTTTAACGTGATCTTATTTAAATATCTGTTTTTTAAGAACACATTTCATTTAGAAAAAAATTGTATCTTGATAATTGTAGTTATAGGAAGAGGCAAAAAATTTAATTTTTTGAATTTTCGAAAAAATCAACGTTTTTAAGCAACATGAGATCTGCGCCATTCTCTTAAACGGCCTTCACACTACCCAACTACAAAATTTTGTCAAAATTGTTGGCGCCATTTTTTTAAATTTGAAAACGTCCTAGGGGTTTAATGTAAAGTACCCCCTATCCATTTTAAATTGAAGGGCCACGACCTCAGTCAGTTACATCCATCGGGGAATACCAATTTTAGAGAAAATGGGCTGAACGGTTCAGTCACTAGCGTTGTTCAGAAACGGACGGATAGACGTTTTGCCGTCAATAGATTTTTCGATATCAAGGAGCCATAAAACGTGGATTTTGGCTGCACCACGTTTTAGAGTTTTTTTTCTAAATTTAGCAACTGGATTTATCCACTTTTTCGTTACCAGAGCCATGTAATAAAGAGTTTTTCTGCCAAATATCCGCCGTTTCTACTTACCCATATACGTACGTATATACGGAGTATGTGTACAGGGAAAGCTATGTAATTCTGCACGAAAAAACAGGTATCTGAGCAGGTATCGGGGAGCGCCGGACCAGCAAAAATGTAATAGAATGTTCATGAAGGTCTCATCCAGTAGATTACAATGTGAGAAACGTTTCTTTGAGCCCTTAGGCCTTTAAGGCACAAGAACGCTTCGTTTAGGAGTTATTTAACGATATCGATTAAAAATTCTGACGTTTGTGTTGCGGGTTGCATTTTACGTAAATATTTAGTTTTGCTCTACAGCGCCGTGTAGATGAGTTACAACTGAATTAACAGCACATAAACCTTCTGTGTGAGAAAAAAGGTAGAAGTGCCAACTTTCATGGAGATCGGTCGCACGGTGTCGGGAGTTTACCTCACATATATCCCAACATCATGTTTTACGTTGTATATTGATATGCATTGTTGCACGAAAATTATCCATTAATAAAAACTTTGCAATGCACATTCACTGTGGGAAGAAAAGCCCTACTGCTGATGATGTGAGGTCTCCGAGACCGCTCCGAAACTTCAACTGGCCCTCAAAGGCGAACGGCTGTCACTGGATCCGCTGCCCCGCGTGTGAGTGTAGATTAGAAAGAGACAGGAAGGTACTGTAAAATCTTATTGCGACGTACTAGAATGGAGGGCTACGCGTCTATTTTTCCTCAGCGGTCTCAGAGATCGCACGTCACCAGTTAAGGGTTAACGTTGTTGGAGGAAAAACATTTCCGTTCGATGACGAGAGGGACCTACTGAGACATTGCGTGCAAGATACCAGCCCACCGTGCGTACTTAATAACTTTATAATATTGAGAAGCGAGAATAAAACTGAATATCTCCCGGAAAACATTAAAGGCTGATAACGAATGTGTAATCAAGTGATTATCCTCGGTGTACATCACTTGAACAACTTTCAGATGATAATTTTATCCATGTAAGTCAATCTGATTTGTCCAGATTAGTAAAACATATCAATACAAGGAAGTATAAGAGTCGGCCCCATGGCCGAGTTCGTTAAGGCAGTAGTATCGTGGCGATCTCGGACCGCAGGGTCGCGGGTTCGAGTCCCGCTTCGGACGTGGGTGTACTTTTGATTGTCTGTATGTGTGTGCCTTCTTTTCATCCCTCACTATCATCATCTCATCTTCCATACCGCCAGGGCTAACAACCCTGGGAGATAAAAACGGGATCCAGCTACACGCTGATGCCCTGGCTCCGAGATGCTTCTGAGCCCCGGTTGAGGCAGTAGGTATGAACTTGTGGTCCGAGTCGGCCTACACGCGAGCAAAAAGAACTAGTGGTGCTACAACAGCACTTACTTTCCCGTATTAGAGGAAACAGCTACGTAGTACTCATATATTGCACTTCATGCGCTACTAACAACTTAGCTATTATTTGAAAATGTCCAATTCAACCAAGAAGCGAACAACTCACTCTTTCCATCGCAGTGTTGTCAGAACTATGTGAATTCTACAACTGCACAAAAATAGAATACAAAAGTTTTGTAAACCCTGTATTGGAAAAAGAAGCCTGATACCCTGGACAATATAGAAATGCATTCCATAGGGCCATGATTAGAGTATTCTAAAACCATGCAACAAATACTCTACTCACTACAAATAGTACAGCATTTGGTGCGAAAACTAAATATTTTCATGCAAATATCAACATAAATTAGACAATTATATCTCCTTTTCATACAACTCCATCAGGTCATAACAATCACACGTAAGTCACAGATATTCGCGAGCGCAAAGTGAATTCCATTGTTGCAGACTCTGCATTGTCGCTATATTGGTAGCTATTCATTTTTTTTTTTTACTTTTTATTTCAAATATTTCAAAGTAAACAATTTCTAAAATATTAATGTGTAAATGTATAACAAAAGGTCGAATTTAAGAAACGAACAAAGAAATAATATACAAAGTTGCAAATTCTAATTTACGACGCATCCAGCTATTCGAAACGCAATAAATTTACAGCGAGCTATTATGTTTGTTACAAAATTATGGAAAAACCTCTCGTATTTTGAAAAAAATTAAGCATGATATTATTTGAAGATGTAGTTTTGATAAATACATTCAATTGAGAAAAAATTGTGTTTTTAAAACTGTAGTTGTAAGAAAACGACGAAAACGAAGCGTAGTCAGTTCCGAGCAGGCTATTATGTTTGTCAGGAAAATATAGAAAAACTATTTATATTTTGAAAAATTTCAACATGACCTTATTTGAAGATCTAATTTTGATGAGCATATTTCATTAAGAAAAACAATCGTATCTTCACAATTATAGTTATAGAAAGACGCCGAAATTTTTTTAATTTTTAAAAATGTTTGCAAAATCAGGCGTTTCAACGAACATCATACCTGCACCATTCTCTTAAGCTTTCTATATGCTATCTCAGGTTCCAATTTAATAAAAAAAGGTTGTGATGTTTTTAAGAAGAAATGGTTTAAAGAATATAAACTATGACACAATTTTTCGCACAAAATACTTATGTTTTTGAAAAATTGAATATGACCTTATTTGAAGATCTTTTTTTATGAACACATTTCATTAAGGAAAAAAATGTATCTTCGTAATTGTAGTTGTAGGTAGATACCGAAAAAATTTTGATTTTTTTCAATTTTCGAAAAATCAGAGTTTTTAACCAACATGAGACCTACCTCATTCTCTTAAATGACCTTCAGATTATCCAACAACAGAATTTAGTCAAAATTGTTGGTGCCATGTTTTGGAAAATTTTGTAAATGTGCCAGGGGCTTCATAAAAAGTACCCTCCAAAATTAAATATCGGTTTCAAATTCATGAGCCCGCGAGATCATTCAGATCCATCAGGGGGTATCAATTTGGAGTAAATGACTAAACGGTTTAGTCGCTAGCGTTTTTCACAGAGAGACGGACAGACGGACGGAAGGACAGACGTTTTGCTTTCAATTGGGTTTTCGATATCAAGGACCCACAAAATAGGGATTCTGGCTGCACCACGTGTTAGGAGATTTTTTTTCTTAATTTAGCAACTGGATTTATCCACTTTTTCGTTATCAGGGCCCTGTAATAGGAGTTTTTCTGCCGAAAATCCAGTTTTTTCGCGCATTACATAACTTTCCCTATACTATACGTACGTATGTATAGTATACAAGGCCTTTCGTGAGGGCAGGGAACAGGTGAAGACGAACCCCGTTCTGGACGCCCGTCGTCGGCCCGTACTGAAGTGAATGTGCAGCGAGTGCGTGAATTTTTGGACACGGACCGGCGTTTGAGTCTCAGAAGTAGCAGAAGTCTCAGAGTAGCAGAAGCTCTGGACTTATCGGAGACAACGCCCCCAGCCGCACTGCCTTCATCGTCACCGAGTACCTGGTCCGAGTCAACGTTCCCGTGGTGCCCCAGCCTCCCTACAGTCTGCACTTGTCGCCTCCTGAGTTCTTCTTGTTACTGCGCTTAAAATCAGCGCTGAAAGGAAAACATTTCGACTCCATCGAGAACATCCAAGCAAATGTCAAGGCAGCTCTTGCAGAAATCCAGGAACAGGACAAAAGGGATGCCTTTGAGTCCTGGAAAAGCCGCCTACAGAAGTGCATTGATGCAGGAGGTGCCTGGTTTGAAGACTTAGTCAGTTGTTACGATCACTTCAATAAATCTATCTTTTTGAACTAAGGCTCGTTACTTTTGAATCCTACCGTGTATAAGCATAACGTCGTAGAAAAATGATTATATTTCGGGAGGGGGGAGTTATTGTTTTGTCGACCTGTTGGACTCGGCAAAACCCCTCGATCTCCATTATCGATCTCGGCAACAAACTCTCCATCTCGACCTATCGGTCTCGGCAAAAAGCAACTCAATCTCGATCGTACAAAAAACAATAACTTCACGTACGTAATATAAGTGTCTTGATGTGTACTCAAGAGTAACAAACCTATGTCATGGCATCTCACCTCGAACAGTAAAAGATAACGAATAGGTCTGTGATGTAAAATGTAATTTAATGACAGAATTTTTGCGACGAAAACGGGATTTTTTCAAAATGATTTATTTAAGGTTGCCCCAGAAACAGCTAGGTCATTGGCGACCACAGTTACAAACATCCAGTACTTACAAAAATATACAGTGGTGTCAAACACACATACACTTACATGGAATACACACGTACATTGGAGATAAAATAATCAATAAAGTACTCAAATTGTTAAATAGAATTTACCAGATTAAATTTGGTAAGGAGTTGAATAATCTTCATGTGGCCCGAGTAGGAGTTGAATATACAATGAAGATCATTATTGATGTTGAGACTTGCTCTTCCAGTCGTCATTGCATGACAATCAACAATGAGATGATTAGTCGATAAGGGATTGATAATGGGAAAAATAAAGTATTTCTTAGATTTATTTCTTACACTTAAAATGACTTGCATTTATTTCTAACGCTTATTATGTGTAAGGAATCATTTATTTTTCACATTAAAGTATGTTAGGAAAATAATAAACGTACACCACAGTATTTGGTGAATTCTCAAAAACATTTACGAATTCAATTCAATTACAAAACTCACATTGAATAATCATGAAAGTCATCTATGAATACTAGCAGATCCTCTTTCGTTTTGTCAACTTCATGTCTATACCTTTAAAAACAATACGGTGCAAATGTGTCACAAGTAAAACAACCCAATAACAAAAACATTCACTGATATACAATTACAAGCAAGTAAAGAAGTTTACAGATGCTTTTTGATACTAAAATATTTTATTTTTTCTTCATTACATTTACAATAAAAGCAGAAAATTGTAATGATAAATAACTACTACCCCTGATGTTTAATCAATATAATTTTAATTCAGTCTATGGTAGTTGTAATGCAGAAAAAGTTCGGTGACAGTTTTTATCAAATTTTTCTGCAAATGTTGTTTCTATAATGTAATTTTAAAAAAACAACCAACAAAAATAAAAAAAAATATGAATGTAAATAAAACTCTTATAATAACAAGATTTCAGTGTTTGCTTGGCAACACAGCTCAGTTTTATTCAACATTGTAATCATACAATCCAACTCGATATTGCAGTAAATTAAAACTATGTAGAATACAAACATCCCATTTCAAAAAATAATAATTAGGATAATAGAAACACTAAGAATATTTTAAATGAAATTCATTTGATTGTAATACAAATGAAAGTTTAAAAACACTTAACATTTTTTAATGAAAATGTAAGCTTTTGATTTAGATATAATACATTCTTCAAATTAATGAATTTCAGTCTGAATGAATTCTTCACCTGGTGAATTTGTCATGCAGTAAATTAAATTCAAAGCCTTGATAGCGTATTTACAAAGTGAAATGCCAGTTTGAAGTCTATAGTTAACCGAGTTTTGTAGGTAACAGTGGTGGCTAATTCTAGAAAATTATTGTTATTACAATAATAGATCTTGATGGAGGTTATATAAATTGTCCAATATTTCTTTCAATGCGTAAATTAACAATATATTAATTCTCTGAAATTCAATAATATTAATTCTCTAAAATGTATTCTGTTACTTTCTAACAAAATACGTTGTGTCATGGCATTAATAAAAACTTGAGAAATCTGCTGTGGTGTTTTACTAACTTAAATACGATCGTAGAGCAACAAATTCCGTAATAGCGTTGGTAAATAAGGAACTAAGCCATATAACCATCGAATATATTTTCTAAAATAGATATTATTTGTCACAAGAATCAGCTTTATATAATATGTTAAATGTTTAGAAGGAATCTATGTTTAAAATTTACACGTTTTGAATGTCATTAATTTAAATAAAATATAATTATATTTCCCCATTCAGTACATTTTCACATTCTTACCTTTTGTACTATTATGTATATTGTGGCTCTGTGTTCTAAATGAATATTTAAAATGTTTCATTTGAACACTTAAGATGTAAGGTTGTTCATGAAAATGGAAATTACACCCGCCGCAGACCAGACTCTTCTGGAAAATGTTGAAGTGAAAACCACAGTATATCACATACGGCCATCATTTGTTGTAAATTATAAGGCGACGCCACGACACCGGGGGAGGAGAGATGAGACGATCGGAACATCCGATGGCAATGACAGTGTGGTTCCCACTTGCAACAGAGAGGGAGATGCAGAGCCAACGGGGGCGACCAGAGGGGGGCAGCCGGGGCAAGGGTCGACTTTTTGGGGGGCCCGGAATTTCGTTTTCATACTAAAGTCCTAAAAAATGTATTCATCTCTAATCCAATTTCAACGCTGTTAGTTGTTGCTGATGCATGGAGAAATTAATTCTGCTTATGAATTGGGGGAGGAGGGAATGTTTCGTTTGAAATTTGGGGCTCCCCAATGGGCCGTGTGGGCTCCTGCGATGGGCGCTGCTACAATAGCCCGCGAACGGGAACGGCAACGCGAAGGCGAGGACGGGAACGGGAACGCGAGGGACTTGCGCTTCACAATAAACGCCAACGGGAAGAGGAATAGCGCTAAGAAACTGTAGCGGCAAAAAAGAGAACTTCAGGAAACAGAAGCCGAAACCGAAGTACTCCTAACTGCACTACTCTGTTCATCCTTTGCATTGCCATCTGTCAGGTTTTTGCGTGTGCTGGTATGAATAATGAATTCTTTAACGAAAGAATATTAATTAGAAAAATAATTCATCACAAAGAAAAAATTCAAAAACTACTAGGAACTTATGAGAAATACAACTAACGAAAATTTTATCAATTAACATACAACTCCAATGTACTTAAACGAAACATACAAATTTATTTTGTGGGAAATTTTAATTCGATGTATAAATATGAATAGAAAACGAATTATACTGAAATCACTAAAAAGAACTGAAACAATTCAACAAAGATTAACTAAATCAGCCTCAAACCCTAACCTCGCCAATCCACGCGCTAACCTCAATATCGCTCTACACTCTCAACTCCGCTCCAGACCAGTTTCGCTGGCCGCGCGCTCGATCAGCTGGAAGCTTCGCCGCCATTTGCTGTGCTCTCATTGGTCGAGAGGCTTCCCGTTCCCAAACCGAGATGAATGTTGCCCATCGTTCCCGTTCTTTACATTCCCGTTCGTGTTCCCGTTCCCGTTCGCGTTCCCGTTCCCGTTCCCCACACCGTTCGCGTTGCCGCCCCCGTTCGCGGGCTATTGCGGGGCGGGGCGACCTTCAGTCGCGCGCGGTGCGGAGCGCGGGGCGGTCGTTGGGGCGGTTGAAGTGCAGCGTGTAGTCGGGCACGGGCACGGGCGGCTTCTCGTCGTCGTCGCTGTCGTAGTCCTCGTCGGGAAGTCGCTGGCCGGGGAAGGATTGGCGGGCGAGGGCCGGCGCTCGGGCAGGTTGTCGCGCGGCGGCAGCACGTACGACCAGAGCAGCTGGCTCTGCAGCTCGGCGATGCGCGGCTTGGGCGCCACGGGCGGGCCCGCGCGCCGCGCCGCCGCCTCCGCCTCCGCCTCCGCGCGCCGCCGCCGCCGCTCCTCCGCGCGGTCCGCCACCTGCGCAGCCATGACACCCACATTCTACCCAAACACCGATACATCGACATTTCGATACATCGATATTTCGATACATCGAGATTTCGATACATCGTCAAAAGGTTTTTAATTTCCATGAAAATATCGACAAAAATGCATGTTTAAAACATCGATGTTTTAAAAATAAAGCAAGGGGGATGTTTACATCCTATTCCCAGTTTAATTATTGTTAACAATTGTTAAATTGACATAAGTTTTTTATTGTTTGGTCAGGTATAAATAAAATGTTAAAAATAATCTTTATCGAATGTAAAGGAGTTTTTAAATCTGCTCATTTCACATAATAAATACTTTCCAATCGTTTCTTCATTAAAATGGTTGGCGCTATTCTTTTGAACATTTTCAAAATGTCTCAGGGACTTCATGTAAAGTATCTCTCAAAGTTCAAATATCGGTTTCAAATTCCAGGGTCCACTGCATCAGCCAGATCGAATGCAACTGCAATGCAACATGATATTTAAGTTAGGGTGACCAGACGTCTCGTTTGTAACCGAATTGCCCTTTTTTTCATTACGTGTCTTGTTGTCCCGAGAAAATATTAACGGGACGCGAAATGACCCGTTTTTTCGTACTTGGCGGTAACCTCACTCTCCCTAGACGCACTCTGGTTTTCGCAACTTCGCTAGCTGTTACATTTCAACAAACTTCTATCCCGAACATTTGATGAATGGGAAAGAGATAATGTAGAGATTGATAAAAAATGGTGTGATGTCTTCCATACATTTAAAGATAGAGGCAATCCATGTAAAAACATAGAAGTGGTTGTGAATTTTGCTCTGGCTGTACCAGACAAAAATGTTGTGGTGGAAAGTGTTTTCACTTCTGAACTCCCTTTGAATTGATGAAAAAAAAACAACATTTTACTACCGAAACTATTAAAGGAATCGGAATTTTAAAAACTCGTTTTCAAGGTTCAAGCTGTGAGGAATTCTATAACCTGTTGTTAAATAATTCCAAACTCTTGCAAGATTTCAAATCTTCTGATAAGTACAAAGTTCACACCGATGTTCCTGAATGAGAAGTCACAAGTTCATATTCAGCAGGTTGTTCATAAGATGGTTATTAAAATATTTCATTTTACGTAATATAAAAAGTAATTTGTACGTGAAGCACTGCAGTCACATATGAAGCACATTTTTTTGTAAGCTCATGTCCTGATTAGTCCAATTTTTTCTTCCATATTTCAGAAATATCGTGTTTTATGTCATAAAAAATCTGGTCACCCTAATTTAAATACTATACTAACGCAACCCGGCAGACGTTGTACTGCTCTTTAGCTCCCACTTTCCCCTTCCATCTCCCTTTCTCTCTCTCTCCCTCGCCTTTCTCCCTCTGTTTTTCTCTGTCCCTGTGTGTCTCTGTCTTTGCGTCTCTCTGTCCCTCATTCACATTTAGTTGCATATTCTGCACGTCTCTGAGCAGGTGAGGTAATATCAAGAAGAGCCGGACCACCAAAAACGTAATAGAATGTTCATGATGGCGGTCATCCTGTATATTACAATGTGAGAAACGTTTCGGTCTCAAAAATTTAGTTTTTAATGACCTAGAACGCTTTAGAAGTTATTTAACGATATAGATTCAAAATGCTGACGGGGGCTGCAGGTTGCATTTGACGCGAATATGCTTTGTTCTACAATGCCCTGTAGTGGAGTTAAAACAGAATTAACCGCACATGAACTTTCTGGGTGAAAAAAAACAAACAAAAAACACGTAGAAGTGTAAACTTCCATGGAGATCGGTCACACGGTGTCGGAGTTTACCTCTTATGTACACTAACTACGGGGCAGACTTAACGGTTTCTGGCCGGGGGAGGGGGCTCGGGGAATCAAAGAACGCCATTGTGGTGCCAATGACCGGGAGGCCCTGCATTCGAGTCTTCACGATGGCAGTATTTTCGACACTAGCCAGGTAGCTACGTCAAGATCTGTCACTGAGTGAAAAACAATTCTAGCAAGCGGATGCGTTGATCGGTACTCTCCGTGGTTTCTCTGACCAACGCCAGGAGACTCGTACATACGTGTATACGCAATATATACGAAGCTTAGGGAAAGTTACATAAAGCTGCACGAAAAGTCGGCCAGTTTCGGCAGAAGAGAAGAGAAATTCATTGCCGGGCCGTAATAGCGAAAAAGTGGATAAATCCCGTTGCTAAATTAAGAAAAATTAAGAAAAAATCTCCTATCACGTGGTGCAGCCAGAATCCCCGTTTTGTACGTCCTTCATGCCGATAAATCAATTGAAAGCAAAACATCCGTCCGCCTGTCCGTCCGGTGTCTGTGAACAACACTTGCGCCTAACCATAAGCACAATTTCTTCCAAAATGAATACTCCCCGGTCGATCTGGTTCCACTCGAGGCACCGCGATTTTGGAAAACTTTCTTCAAAATTTGGGGGTACTTTACATGAAGCCCCCCGGACATTTTCAAAATTTTCTCAAAAACGCCTCCATTTTTTTTTGTATTTAAGGTCACATCTACTACTAGGTAATTGGCGACCACTATTGGATTATTGAGCTCAGCTCAGCTCAATTTTCGGGGAATCAGAGGTTTTAAACAACGTGAGTCCTGGTCCATTTTCTTAAACTTCCTTCAGACTATCCAACAACAAAATTTAATTAAAATGGTTGGCGCGAATTTAAAAAAAAATCAAAATGTCTTAGGGGCGTCCTGTAAAGTACTCCTCAAAATTAAAATATCGGTTTCAAATCTAAGGGGCCACGAGATCAGTCAGATCGGGGAGTATCAATTTTGGAGAAAATCGGCTAATCGGTTTAGTCGCTAACGTTTTTCACAGACAGACGGGTGGACAGACGTTTTGCTGTCAATCAATTTGTCGGTTTGAAGAACGCACTAAAGATGGATTCTGGCCACACCATGTGTTAGAGGATTTATTCTAAATTTAGCAACTGGATTTATCCACTTTTTCGTTACCACGGCCCTGTAAATTTTGAAAGATTATACTATGTATTTTTTTATTAAGGTCTTATCAACTACTATGTCATTAGCAACCACTATTGGATTTAACGTAATGATATGAGGATGAAACGATATGGTGATTATGGGGGTGAAAGAACGAACACATACAAGCATGCCAGGGGCGGGACTCGAACCCGCGAGCCCTCGGTCCCAGATCACTATGGTTACTGCGTTAGAACTTTCACCCTTCTGCACGTTTTGGCCAAGCCTCCATCCACTTCGACCAAGTCCCTAGCCGTGTTGCCCACTCTAGCTCCACTAGTCATTTCCCCCATACGAACCCATCGTACTAGTCACTCTGTCTACTCTAGCTATGTTGCACACTCTAGCCCCACTAGTCATTTTCCCCCACTAGCCACTTTGCCTACTCTAGCCATATTGCCCACTCTAGCTACCCATTATACCCAGTATATTCCTCATTCAAAAAGCACATATTCCTAAAGTACTAAGACCTAAGTTGTATGTTCAGCAGACCCATAATATCTTTAGTCGTGTTGTAGAGGAAAAATAATAAAATAAAATGAGAATGTTTTCATGCTTTTCGATTTTATATTACATAAATTTCGATATTATACAAAGCGAACTTCATGTGCATATCTTTATTCATTCTTTTACGTTATGTGCCACGACCGTAACATCAATAAAATCAAAACCCGACAGTTAAGCTATCCTTGGAGACTAGGAAAATAGAAATGTATATGAGTAGTACGTTGTGGAAGTGCACCTTATCAGCGGAACTTGAATAAGTTCCAAGCGATTCAAAAATGAGTTCAGCCGCACGCGTTTTGGCAAAATATTTTGCCGTAAACGATTTCAAGATGTTTAAAATGCGACTTCTGATGAATCTTCTGATCAAGCTTTATATCTCTTAAATATTTTATCTTAGTTGTGATGAGAAATGTAGAATACCTGATAAATGAATATGAAAGGTTTTTTTTTTAATTTTCTGTATGAAAGTGTTTTAATACAATAAATTGAAGACCGGACCATTCTCCACATCGAAAGTACAAGCTACTCCTGCCCTCTAGCGGCGGTCGCTAGCACTACGTGCAGCTTAATCGAGGCATCCGCCGTATCTGATCGCGAGTTGATAAGTTCAGGGTAACCCTCGTACCATATCTGTAATTTACAATCAAGTGCTATATCTGGGGTATTTTTAGGTCCCAAGCTTTACTGACAATTGGAAGAGGTTAACACGAATGTGTACGGAAATATACTGAGTGTGAATAATTGTTTTTATGTAAGAATACATTTTATAAGTTATTTTCAATAACATAGTAGATGTAATTTACTAACTCAAAATATTTTATATAAAGAATGACCTCTACCGTACGTACCCTCCATTGTTGGTACTTAATGGTTCAGAAATATTTATAATAGTTTAAGAAAGTTATATCGAGATAAATGAAATATTGAGTGTATTATACGCTCAAGTTTTCTTGAGCCCCGGAATACCCACCCCCACTCCTTTGCCAGCATTAGTTGAATTAAGAATAAATGATAGCAACGAGCGTTGTAGACAAAATCTGAACCAGAAATGTTCGCTCCCGTGTATTAGAAACTATTTTACACTGAAAACCCAATTTCAAATTGGATATAAAATACCTTTTGTCAGAATAATTCTACTCCCCACTCCTCTCGCAACTAGCGAAGTGAGGGCTCAAGAAAACTTGCGGGTATAATAACAGACACATTATTTGAATTTCATGGCAAGTTGTTTCAAATGAGAATAGGAAATTAATACGCTGTACCTTAGTACCAGTCTCATGTAACGAAAAAAAATAATACCTTTCTAATAATATTTGGAAAATATGTGAAAATGGTTTGGTACCTGCTAAATAAGTGCATGAAGGCATATCTAGAAGACTAAAATTATCCTGCAAATATTCAGAAAAATATTAAAAAATGATTGATGATGGGGTCCAAAAAGACTACGGGTACGAGGTTTAAAAAACGCGTAGCCATTAAATATTCAAAATCACCTATCATAGGCGGAAAAATTATGGAAACCAGTCATATTAATTTAATTTTAATTGAAACAACATTACGCCATAAGACTTTTTTTTCAGAAATTAATTCGCCGATTCCGTTCTACAATCTACAAACCTGAAAACTATTTGATCATATACCATATATACATTTGTGAATTTACTTTCGTCTGACTATGCATTAGCATTAACTTAAAACTTCTGATTTGAAAATACACGTCTTAGATTTCGTTCTTTCATCGAACTTCAGTTTTTGCTAAATGGAAAAAAAATGATTGAAAACCTTTAAATAGATGAAGTTTAATATTTTTACAACACTCAAAATTGAGATATTAATTTATACTAGATATTAATTTATACGAGTCAACATGCCACGCACTTTATATACCCAGAAGATGTTCTTGTGTGGGCACGGCCTTCTGGGACGGACGTTGTGCTGGCAAGGTCGAACACCAAGGCGGCAGACAAGATACTCAGAGGGTGAAAATCAACAAGCTAACGATAAGTCGATGCCACACTGAATGGAAGTGGTTTGCAGTTTGGTGGATTGGACGAATGTACGCAAGGTGCAGAATATCTATTTAAATACGAGGAGCTGCATATTCAAATTGAAAGACAGAGTAAAACGTATTGGAGTCATTGGAGGTTCGGAATACGAACGTCAAAACGATTAATGGAGGTGAACAAGGTGTTTCTTGTATGCGGAAACGTGAATGAACCGTAATACAGAGAACTGTTAAGTTTTTTTTGTTTTGTCTCCCAGTTGTGAATTCTACAAAGTTTTTTTTCCTTTATTTTCATTCTATTATCGTTTTGGTTGTTATCAATAAATGTCTTTTGTTCTATGATGAAACTTGGAAATGTTTTATAAATTTAATTAACGTTAAGTTACCATTATTCAGGTATACGGTGTACGTCGTATAATCATCGGCCCTCACAAATAAATGGATTTTTTTTTGTTAACGAATTTGATTCACTAAAGGAAAAAAGGTAGAACCTTCGCAACACTCATTCAGAATCACCCATTCTCAGAGAATTTGAGACACGCCACAAGACCTCACCGTCAGACACCCATTGCAAAATGGAGACCTCCCATGATATCAGAGAGTCTTTAAAAGTAAAATTAATATTTAATGTCACGCGCAAATCTTAGTGTTGTTTGCATGTTACAAATGAAATTACCCTAATTACATTCATAAAAAGCATGAGTAATTATTTCCGTTTCATGAATTATCGTTTGTGATGAATCTTTACATGACATTGATATAATTTCTATCACGTGAAAATTATATATTGTATTTTGCCTCTTGAATTGATAGTAGAGAGCACACAACGTCACAGGAAATACGTGACAAACTGATACGCTATTGTAGAGTTAAGCTATTGATAAGATAGAAGTGTGAATCCCGGTATAAATTTTATATTGTAAGAGACAGATTCAAGAACACTTTTAACAAACGCATAAAGGCAAAACTGAGTTGTTGAAAGCAAACAGGATCGTTTATAAAATAATAATTCGGCCTATAATATCTTATGCGTGTCCAATTTGGTGAATAAGGTGTTAAGTTTAATAAGAATAAGCGGTTAGTCACATTCATTTGAAAACCGGTATATGCGCCTTTAACCCTTTGCACTCGTTGGGCATGTGTGATATTTCACCTATGAATGCACTCTGCGGTCGGAGGTTTCTCAGCACTGCAAGCTCCTACAACTCGTAAGGCGTGAATCGATTCAACAATGAAAACTTTATTTTAGATTCCAGAAAAATACATGGGCATCTGTGGCATGCCCTACGAGTTAATTAGGGATTTTGGTGGGGCATCTGAGACATGTACGAGTTGTACACCGTGTCACATTCCACACTGCTACGAGCTAGTAGCCATTATTCTCGTGGCATCTCTGCCATGCCGTACGAGCTGTAGGACATGTATTATGCTTACGAGTACAAAGAGTTAAGAACATAAATATGAAAAGTCGAATAAGGCTGTGTTTTCATTCTCTAGTAATGGTCACAGTTTTGGTTTTCTTTGTATTCACTTGATGTCCTTCAAATTCAATAAGTTTCAAGGTAACTCTGTATGTAGGTTTCTGCATAGAGGGGTTGGAAATCGCCTGAGGGGCAAAAACATCTATTAACGCCCGTGATGCATACAAAACAAAATGGTTTACTAGTTCGTTGCTGAATAAAACAAGAATTCGAAACATTTTATAATATTTCTTGCGTCTTAAGTGAAAAGACGCATTGTAATAGTCATTTGTCAATATGACGTCAAAGAAAAAAAACGAAGTGTTTAATTACTATTGCATAATCGTTATTGGACTGATTTGGTCGTACAATATGAAAGAATATTGTGAAGTTTCTGCGAAAATTCTCGCGTAAGCTAACAAAACTACGGACAGTGGTTACCATTAAAATCTCGAAAAATATATGAAACTGTTTATGGTGTATTTGAGAATTACCATTGTCAATAACAGTGTAAATTGCGCTGATGAAACGGTTCTTTTAGGTTATTAACCAACCTCTATTGCCAAAAGTTATTTAGAATGTCATAACACCAAAAAATATGATTTCGAGAATGTTGGCCGAAATGCTTTATACGAGACCTGTCTAAAAAGTATCTGACCTTAATTTTTTCCGCGCAAAGTAGTGATTCTAAGGCGACGCCACTGTGCACGGTGAAAGGAGGATCCTTAATACGCATGCTTGAATTTTTTCACCACGTTCGCTTGTGCCAGTCGCTGGCTGGTGGTCGCTAAGTAAGGTGCTGTTCGTAGTGTTCGTCGGATTTAGTTTTCTCGCAAGATGACTGAAGGAATTGAGCAACGATATTGCATCAAATTCTGTCAAAAGCTAGGTGATTCTCAAAGGCAAACAATTCGTAAGATTCAGCAGGTGTTTGGAGAAGATCCAATGGGTGTAACACAAATTAAGCAGTGGTTCAACCGATTCAAAGATGGCCGCACATCAGCCGAGAGTGAGCAGAGTGGCGCCAGGCCTCAAACTGCTCGCAATGCAGCTGTTGTTGAAAGGGTGCGAAATTTGGTGATGGCAGATCGCCGATTGACAGTGCAGGAGATGTTCTCCGGCGACTCCGTGACGCAATTCAGCGCAAAAGACCAGACATGTGGACGGCGAAAAACTGGCATTTGCATCATGACAACGCCCCTGCACATTCATCCCAATTGATCCACACTTTCTTAGCTTCTCTGGTTGTTTCCAAAATTGAAGATGTCACTGAAAGGATCCCGTTTTGAGAGTAGAGAAGAAATAATGCGGAACGCGACGACGGAGCTGAACACCATTCCAAAAGAAGACTTCCAGAGGTGTTTCCAGCAGTGGGAGGGCGGTGGGCTAAGTGTGTGGAAGCACAAGGGGCCTACTTTGAAAGGGATTAGGGTCCCAAATCTGTCAAGTATTCGAAACATTTTTTTCTGGCCAAAGGTCGAATACTTTTTAGACAGGCCTCGTATATCTTATTACTACTAGTAGTACTGCTACTCACGAAAAATATAATTATGTCTCTAAAAAGGCGATACGTAGCAGTGAAATGTGACTGTTGGCAATTATAAATTCACGGGAATATTCCAAAACTGCCATTTTCATATCAAATAAGCGAAAGAAGGTTTATAACGAGTTATTGTACTTATTTGTGCATTATGCCATTTATTTATTGTATTTGCTTACATCTTAACTGTAAAAAGTCGAATTCATAAAAATGTTGTATGTTTTGTATTGGTATTAGAGCGGGTCACAATGTATTCAAAAGGCCCGAGGGTATAAAAAATCAGGAAGGTCAGCAAGGATATTAACAATACCATTACGGGTTTTGTTTCAGGTCCGTAAACACACAGCAATGAACCAGGGAACCGTAAAATAATTATGACTTTCCTACTTGGAGACCAAGAAGCGTGGAATGACACCTATGTCGATAGGTGGACGGAAATTGGTCTAACCGCGAGTGACGGACACACGGATAAACACTCGTAGTTACTCAAATTCTATAAAGCGATATTGACGCCTGAATGTATAATTTGCACAGCTTATTTTTAAACAATGAAAGTGTATTTTAATATGTTTTACATTCAGATCCTACTCAGATCTTTGAAATAAGTCTGCAAAATTTCGAAGTATTTGAATTAGAGACCGTCCATAAATTACGTAACGCAAATTTGGAATACTTTACTTGAATACTCCCTCTCCCCCCTGTAAAGCACTCGTAATGTGCGCTTTAACTCCCCTAAAATAATTACGTAACGCTTGCGACAACACCTCTCCCTTGTGAATGCCAGAATAGGAGCAAGTTGTGAGTGAAGGAAGGTCGCATAGTTATATCACACGTCATGCACACACCGCCATGGACGAAAGTCTATTACGCCAAGTGAAATGGAGTTTCGAAAAAACTGCACTTCAGTTTTGAATATTTTCTTCGCAATCTTAAAGATTTATTAACAATTTGATAAAGAATATCTACATTTGTGACAATTTACATCTTATAACTTTAATTTATTTTTGTTTTAAAATTAATTACTTAATATTTTAATGTTTTAGTACAAGTGTCAAAACAGGAATTATTTCAAGAAATGTTGAAAAAAGTAAAAAACTAAATATCAGTGTTACGTAGCAATAAGCCAATACCCCCTACCTCTATGTAACGCAGCGTAACGCTGCCTCAAACCCCCTCCCCCCTCTTTAGCGTTACGTAATTTATGGACGACCCCTTAGGAGCTTACATGTGCCAGCACAAGCTTCAATTTGCAATGGGGAAGGATGGACATTGGCATAGGATTGTGGGGTATTGGTTTAGCCCACTGCGTGCGAAATACACAGTGTTTTAGCATCTGCCTGTGGATTTGATTTTACCTGACAATTTGTGAGAATTTGTATTTTGATCCAGAAAATGATCTCTTTTAATCCTCGTACCATATCTGCTTGTTTACATCAAACACTGTACCTGGGGTCTTTTTGGACCCCAAGCTTTGCTGACAGTTGGAAGTGCTAAACGTGAATGTGACCCCTTATTGGGTGTAAATAATTTATTTTATGTAGGAATACCTTTTCTAAAATATTTTGAATAACATAATAAATTTAATTTAATTTGATTTAACCATATTAAATATGTCATAAAAAGAATAACATCTACCATACGTAGCCTCCCTTGTTGATTCGTAATGCTTGAGAAATATTTATAAGGGTTTGTGAAAATTATTTCGTGATAAATCAATTGTGAGGCAAAAAAAGACAGTATCAGTCACATTTTTCAAGTTCATGATAATATGTTTGAAATAGGAAAATAATGATTATACCTTAGGTCAAAACGGTGCTATGTAACGAAAAAAATTAATAACTCCCCCCAAAAATTGTAAAATATGTGTAGATGATTTGGTACCTGCTTAATACTTGCACGAAGGCATATCTAGAAGACTGAACTTATCCTTAATATTCAGGAAAATATTAACAAATTACAGATCATGGGTTTCAAAAAGACCCCAGATATGGTACGAGGGTTAAATAAATGAAATGGTGCTTGAAGAACTAGCTCATTGAATTTGAAAACAAGAAAACTGAAACTATCAAAAATGAATAAGTGAATTTCTTCACACAGTAATGTGTGCATGAATAATGATTTTGCATGTCAATTTCAATTAATGAGAATAATTGACTAAAGTCATTGACGCCAACAATTTACTTCATACGAGGAACGAGATGAGTTATCTTCGTGAAATGAAATGCATTATATCTCATAATAGTATCATTTGTAATTCAGTTTCATTTTCTACTTTGTGTTGTGCCAAGTTTCCCGCCAAAGTATTGATTTTCAATTGACTATGATTGATTTGTCCAATCTATGAGGCATTTAACATAATGTGTCGTCATCATAAAAGTAGATTCATGTCTTTCAAACACAATCCTCTGAATAACTATCTCAGGTTCATAATACTTTTTTGATGATCAAATGCTTGACATTTCGCTCAGCAAGTAAAAGAGTGATTTTACATTGAATAGACGCATTTAAATTATTGAAAACAATTCTTTAAGAAATAATACCTAAAAGAATACAAAAAATCACTGTAACGCTGAAAATGAAACAAATTGAGACGAGAAACGTTTTGATTCTCTGCTTTAAAATGAAGACACAGTTAACATACCCAGGACCCTTGAGTATTACATCCCTAGAAAGTAATTTGGAGCATTAAAAGCGTATAGAGCTACTTTTCCGACTTTTTAGCGATAATTGTTTTTTGAATTATAGCTTATTCCTTTGTATAACATATTAATGAATAAAGCAGTTTCGGATAATGAATGAATGAAGGCAATGAACGAATAAATGATAATGAAATGAATACTGACTTGTGAAAGATATGTTTAAGCGAATGATAGTTGATGAATGACTCATCGGGTTAATTGGTCTCTGACTATAAAGCAATAAATTATGAATGAACGTCTATGTCTTGCTCAAAAGGGCACATCTAATTTACTCTGTCCGTTTACTGCCCACTGCCTCTGAACGCTGTCGAAACGTGTCAAGAAACCGCTGGGGAAATGGGCATCATGAGCCCGTGGCTGGCCTCTTACTAGGAGTGAATCATGCGACGAACGCACACCGTGTGGGTGCCGCTGGGTGGCAGCGGTTTCCTCCTGAGTTGCCGTCTCTGAAGAGGACTGATGCACCGACGACCGAGCGATTTAAGACAGATCTCAACACAACAGATTATGAAGAATCTTGAAAAATGAATTCACTGAAAAAGAATGTGGCCCATAATTATTTTTAATATGATTTATCTTCACATACTTTTGTTCTCGCAATTTCTTCGGGCTACCGCCGGTAGCTCACAGTATGCGCCACTGATGAATAAACTAAAGGAAGAACGGATGGCGAGATGTTTGAATGAATGAGTAAATTACGAATGAACGAATGAATGGAAGAAGGGATGGAGAGATGTGAATGATCTACGCTGTGCGGGTGACGCCGCGACGAAGGTTGTGTTGCCGACGTTTCGACCATCCTCAGGGCTGGTATGCCGGTCTTCCTCAGGGCTGGTCTACTGGTCGCAGACCAGCCCTGAGGAAGACCACGATAAGATGGTCGAAACATCGGCAACACAGCCTTCGACGCGGCGTCACCCGGACAGCCAAGATGACTGGCCGCGGAAGCCCACGACTTCGGGATGGAGAGGTGGTTGGACGAATGAGTGAAGAAATCAATGAAGGAAGGAAGGAAGAAATGAGTAATGAGGGAATGAATGAGTGATGAGTGAATGAATGGAATGAATGGAGTGAGTGAGTGAGTGAGGGGCGTGGTGTACCTCCTGCAGCGCGCGGTCGCGCTCCCTGCGCTCCTCCTCGTGCAGACGCTCTGCGCGGCGGCGGCGCTCGGCCTCCTTGAGGGCGTCGCGGCGCCGGCGCTCGGCGTCGTGGTCCTTGAGGCGCTCCACGTAGCGGCGCTCGCGCTCGCGCTCGCGCTCCGCCTCGCCCGCCTCGGCCTCCGCCCCCGGCCCCGCCCCCGCCTCGGGCGTCGGCGACGGAGAGGGCGAGGGCGAGGGCGGGCGCGCCGCCGGGCCCTGGCCGGGCACCGTGGGCACCGCCACGGGCACTCCGCGCGGCTGCGGCTGCTGCTGCTGCTGCTGCCCCGACGGCCTGCGCACCACACAAGCGCAACGTCACACGCTGCAAAACAACACAATAACCTTTGCCCACAGAGAACCAGCTGGAGGGAGACACCTGGGGAAAACCCAGCGGGCTTCCGTGTAGGTAGGCGATCCAGCGGGCGAGGAATATAGCATGCACTACACTTACGACACTAGTGACGTATGTAGTTACCGCGCCTTGAATATCTCTCTGTCGCGCGCTCTCTCTCTCTCCTGCTCTCTCGCACTCTGGCTCTCTTTCTCTTTCGTTCTGTCTCTTGCTACCTCTCTTTCACTTTCTTCCTCTCTTTTTCTCTCTCTCTCTATTTTTCCTTTTTCTCTCTTTCCCTCTCTCCCTCCCTCTCTCTCTGTCTCTCTCTCCCTGTTTCTCTCTTATTCATGGCATATAGTGTTTTCTCCATCCTTTGTAATAAAAGATTTTGCGAATGGCCAGTACAGGCATCAAACGCCCAGCAAAGTCGTCCTGTGGGGACCCTGTGCGCCGCATGCGTCTCACCCAGTGTCGTAGCGTCAGCAGACGCTAAAATGCTGAGCACTCCCATCTAAAATATTCATCAAAGGACCCTGAATATGGTATTGATAATCTTCCAAGTGAGTGAAACACATTGAGCGAAACACGTTTTGAATTAATTTGAAAGTTACTTCGTGTGATTGAATTCGGTTCCTTGTTGCAAGCTAGCCTCTGATTGTTTGGGCGCTAAAATATTTCTGGCGTCTGCCGCGAGATTGCGACGGTAATGCCGCATGCGCAGAGGGCGAGGTTCCGCAAATTGGATTGATTGAATGATTCGTGTTTCCGGGCGCGTCAACTACGTAGGTCATTAGTCCCATAAGTGTAGTGCGTATTTTTCTCGGGAGATGGCGATGATCTTTTCCCCGCTGGATGGCGAGATCCGGCACCGATCTATCGTCGACTAGCGGGGTTTTCCCCTCAACCAGGTATCTCCCACCAGCGGGGCACCGCCCCAGCCGGGACAAGCTGTAAGCTCCCGACCGGTCTCCTGGCATGTTTTGTAGTGTAGTGCATGTTAGTGTGAGAGTAAAGGGGAGGATAGGACAAGGAAGAAAGATCGCGCGCGGTCCGTGGCCCGTTTGTAAGGGTACTGCTCGGGCATTCGCCTGGTGTTGATCGTAGAAACCACAGAAATCTACCGATCAGAGCAGCCGGCCGCTAGAATTCGCGTCCAGAGAGCGACTGAATTCGACCTAGCTGACAAGCTAGTATCGAAAATCCTACCTAGGAGCCCCCAGTCAGAGGGACTGCAGTGCCATCACGTTGCTGCACTGAGCCATCTCTCCCTGTCCGCAAATTGGGCCTCCCTGTGCTACGAAGAGCGTGTGCACCGCGTGCGTCTCACCTGAAGGGCGCGTGCTGCTGGTGCTGCTGGGGCGGCGGGTGGCCGAAGGAGGTGTGCGTGGGCGGGGCCGCGCCGAAGAAGGCGTGCGGGGGCGCCTGCTGCTGCTGGGCGCCGGCGGGCGGCGGCAGCGGCGAGCGCGGGTCCCACGCGCCCATGCGATCGGGCGACGCCTGCGCGGGCGACGCCTGCACCGAGTCACGCGGCTGCTGCTGCTGCGGCGGCAGGTGCAGCGGCGGCGGCGGCGCGTGGCGGCGCGGCGGCGGCTGCCCGCCCCCGCCCCCGCGGTCCTGGCTCCACCGCTCTGGGCCGCCGCCACCGCCGCCGCCGCCGCCGCTCCGCCAGTTGGGCTCCCGCGGACGCGCGCCGCCCCACGCCTACAAGGGAAATGTTATTTAAAGTAAATTGAGTCGTAATTTCTTTTTAATACCATTTGACTAGCGCAGTGCTAGTTATTGGAAAGAACATTTGAGTGACGTTAAGATCTGAACGCAAGTCATTTGTTATATGTTGCTGCCTAGCGGTTGTCCTTAAAAACCGGCTAATTCTAATTAGTACAAAATGTTTTGTGAATGATGGTGCTTTCTGGTGGTGTTGACATTTTCAGAAATTAGAGAAAATGCGAAAATGGTGACGTCGGAATATTATTGACGCGACTTTTGTACTCCCTCGCAGGTGATCTGGCGAAACAAAGCCACCTGCGGGGGGGGTTAGAGTAGAGAGCTGTGCGGTAGGTGGCCTTGGCTGACACCTGCAATGTCAACTGCCACGAAACGAGTCAATGTAAAAGTATAAGTTATTAAAGTAGAAAAGGTACGGTATGAAACTCGATGTAATGGGTATGAATACACTTGTGTGAAGTTTACCATACTGCTTCTTGACCAATCACAGACAAGTTCCCAAACCAAGTATTAACACTTCATTAATCATTGAGAATTTTTATAGTGAATGTTTCGTTCGATCGTGTACATTAAATTGTATTTAATAATATATTCTGCTTCTCAGTTTTAATTTCTTTTATTAGTAGTAATTTTTAACAAGAAATGTTATTTAAAATAAATTGAATCGTTATTTCATTTGATCCCTTTTCACTAGCGCAGTGGTACTTACTGGAGAGAATATTTGTCTAAAGTTAAGATCTGAACACAATTTTGTAATTTTGGGTTATATATTGCTGCCGTGTGGTTCTTTAAAAAAGGCTACTTTAAATTATTTATTAGTGAAATTTATTGAAATAATTGTTACTGTACATTTCGTCGCCACCGAACGCTTTCGAGTGCATCCGCACCTGTGAGTCGGCGGGCACCGACAAGTACTCGAGGGAAGGCGTACTGATCTCCTGGTACTCGGAGCCTGGCTGGCCGCCGCCGGCGTTGCTCGCGCGGGGCCCAGGGCGGCGCACCACGTCAGCGCCGCTGCCACGGGGGCCCCCGCCACCGCCGCCGCCGCCCGCCGTCACCCAGGGCGCGGGCACGGGCGGCGTGGAGCCCCCGAGGGCGCTCGCGGAGGTGCTCTTCACCAGCCACTTCTCCTGCAACAGCGCCCCTTCATTCATTTAGGCATCCAGCCAGCCATTCACGTATTCTCACTGATTCACACATTCATTCATTCATTCTCCCGTGCCTTCAACCATTCATTCATTTAGGCATCCAGCCAGCCACTCACTTATTCTCATTGATTAACATATTCATTCATTCTCCCATGCCTTCAATCATTCATTCATTCATTTAGTCATCCAGCCAGCCATTCACTTATTCTCACTGATTCACACATTCATTCATTCTCCCGTGCCTTCCATCATCCATCCATTCATTCATTAGGCATCCATCCAGCCATTCACTTATTCCCATTCCTTCACACATCGATGCATTCTCCCATCCTTTCAATCTCACATCCACCACCATCCATTCGCCTAGTGTTGATCGGAAATGACTACCGAAACTACTGATCAGAGCAGCTGGCCGCTAGAATTCTCCTCCAGAAAGCGACTGAATTCGACCTAGCTGACAAGCTAGTGTCGAAAATCCTGAACCTGGGACCTCCCGGTCAGAGGGACTGCAGTGACGTCAGTTGATGCACTGAGCCATTTCTCCCGGTGACTGTAAACAACGATGAAATGGAGCAGATGTGGAGGTTTGCGCGATAGTGCCAAGACGAATGTCGTGGAAGTGATTTGGGGCCACAAAACGATTTCTGGAGACGTCTTTGGGATATTTTTCGTCGCATTGTCTGGATAAAGGCCGCTCAACTATAGCCCGCAAACGGGAACGGCAACGCGAAGGCAAGAAGAGAAACGGGAACACGAGGTACGTGCGTTTCACAAGAAACGTCAACGGGAAAAGGAGTAGCGCTGCGAACCCGCAGAAAAAAGAGAACTTCGGGAAACAGTAGCCGAAACCAAAGCACTTCTAGCTGCGCTTTTCTGTTCACTATTTGCTTTGCTGTCAGTTTTTTGCGAGTGCCAGTATGATTAATAAATACTTTAACAAAATAATATTAATTAGTAGAAAAATAATTCATCAGAATGAAAAAAATTCAAAAACTACTACGAACTTATGGAAAATACAACTAACAAAAATTTTATCAATAAACAACTCCAATGTATTTAAACGAAACATACAAATTTATTTTGTGGGAAATTTTAATTCTATGTATTAATTTGAATAGAAAGCGACTTATACTGAAATCACTAAAAATAACTAAAACAATTCCACAACGACAAACTAAATACGCCAAATCCCTAACCTCGCAAATCCACGCTGTAACCTCAACTCCGGCCCAAACCAGTTTTGCGCAGGCCGCGCGCCCGAAAGCTTCGCCGCTATTTGCTGTATTCTCATGGGTCGAGAGGCTTCCCCTTCCCGGGCCGAGATAAATGTTGACCATCGTTCCCGTTCACTTCAAGCTTCACGTTCCCGTCGTGTTGTGAACACCTGCCTTGGATGTCCATCTATCAACTTTCTTTACGTTCCCGTTTGCGTTGCCGTTCCCGTTCCCGTTTCCGTTTGCGTTTCCTTTCCCGTTCGCGTTTCCGTTGGTGTTCGCGTTGCCGTTCTCGTTCAGGGCTATTGTGGAGCGGCGTTAAGGCAAGTCGGTTCCCGCACTTACCTCTTTTCGGTCCTTGAGGAAGGCATGCACGGCCATGGGCAGCATGATCGCCTCCGGGATCCACAGCACCCCGAAGCGCAGGCAGGCCAACAGCATGAAGATTGGCACCGCAGGCAGTGCCCAGTACTTGCCCAGGGCTCCCACGGTGTCATCACTGACGTCGAGGCCAAGGAGAGTCCATATAGTCTGCCGGCAAGCGCAACCCTTTCTACAGCACACGCCAGCGATACACGAGTGATATGCATAGTACACGACCAAGGTCTGTATCGATTTCATCAGGCAGAGTGAACATCTGCATGGAGGGGATGATGCCAACCTGCAAGAATTCTGTCAATGGATCATTGCCAATGGTCGATTAATTCAGTGTATTCTGTTCACTTGTGAGTCAACATTTACCCGCAACGGAATCAACAACACGAGGAACTCTCACATATAGGCAAATGAAAATGTACACGCTACTGTGGAAACGAATTTTCAAAGTTTCTCAGTCAACGTGTGCGGTATTATTGATGACCAACTCATCGGTTCAGTTGCTTTAGATAACCGTCTTAATGGAGATAGGTAAATTAATTTTCTTCAAAATCTGTTACCTGAATACGTGGAGGATATCCCTTGGCAACACGAGCTCGTACGTACTTTCAGCTTGACGGAGCTCCTGCACATTCCGTACGGCAAATGACACAGTATCTCAACGAAACGTATCCTTGTTGTTGGATCGGTCGCCGTGGAGTCATTGCTTGGTCACCGAGGTCACCAGATCTTACCCCATTGGATTATGCTTTGGGGGGCCGGCTAAGAGTGAAGTCTACAAGTGCAGAGTGGACACAAGAGAAGAACTGCTTTTAGATTCTTGTTCTCAAGTAAAGGAATGCAGAAATGAGGTCAGATACCTGTCTACAAGAGCAGTAAAATGCATTGAAGTTGACGGTCGAATGTTCGAACATTTTTTGTGAGGAAACTTACACTTAAACCATAACATAACATATCTTCATATACTGTTACCTGCAATTTTCCTGTTCCCAGATGTTTTCATAAGGGCATATGTTTATTTGTAGTTTTTTTGTTCAGAATCATCACAAGTATCACCCATCAAAGCATGTATCTTTCCTCCTGACTCAACCTGTGTATATATATATATATATATATATATATATATATATATATATATATATTCGCAGTAGTCATTAGACATCGTGAGAGAGCAGAATGGGGCGCTCCGCGGAACTCACGGACTTGGAACGTGGTCAGGTGAATGGGGGTGTCACTTGTCAGAAGTCTGTACGAAAGATTTCCACACTCTTAAACATCCCTAGAGCCACTGTTTCTGATGAATAGTGAAGTGGAAACGTGAAAGGACACGTACAGCATAAGAGCGTACATGCCGACATGAAGATCAGATCGTAGGTCATTTTGTGATTTATTTTACTGCCGTGTGGTTGCCTTAAAAAACAGCCAATTATTTATTTTAAAATGTTCAGTGAAATGAGGTTGAGTTGGCACTATAAATAAGAGCAAAAACGAAAATAGTGACCGCGGAAGTACTTCTGTACTTCCTCGCAGGTGGTCTGGTAAACCAAAGCCACATGCGGCAGGGTAGAGAGGTGTTCGCTAGGTGGCCTTGGCTGAATCCTGCATGATAACTGCCACGAAACGATTCAATGTTAAAGTTTAACTTTTAAGTTACCATAACGCGTAAAAAGTGCTGTATGCAACTCGGTACACTCGTGTGAAATTTTCGATACTCGCTCGTATTGTAATATCACACTCTCGTATTAATACTCATCATTAGGTCATCATTTCATAATGTACTATACTGTTTCCAGGAGCCTTGCTATCTACTATGCCAGGGCTGTCCAAATGGCAGCCCGCCGTGCCATTTGCTGTGGCCCGCGATAGGTTAATTGTCAAACGTGAAAGTCCCTTGTATCCATATTGGATGAGAATATTGCGCGAAGTGCATGCGCCCTATAGGGGTCAACAACCTCCTAATGTAAAAATAGGTTAAGTTTATATTTAAGGATTTTTATAGTGAATCCAGAAATTCAAAATCAATCCAAATGTGTTTCACTGCGTTATGCATTGTAATCTTTGTTCAGCCTAAGAATGATCTTGATGTAAACAAAAAATCATAGTAAAAAAATCATCCGCGTCTGCTAATCTGACTAGCCAATTGCCCCAGGCGCCTCCTTAATGGTAGACGTGCATACGAACTGTCAGAAGCGTACGCGACAGCAACATTCTCACCTGCGATAAAAATGAATTTCCGATTTCCAGTAGTGACACACACATCCCGTTTCACAGTCATCACTCCTACTCATTGCCGACGCTCCGGACGAGGTTCAACACCAAAATTGTTTACTTCCGTGACGTGACAAGTATTCTGCGTGTACTCACCTCTCTGCGTGCTTTCATTACACTTGACGAAGACACTTCCGTGGTCCGCGATGTGCGTTCGGCAATCTGTTTAACGTTATACAGGTATCTCCCACCAGCGAACACCGCCCCAGCCGGGGCAAGCTCTAAGCTCCCGACCGGTCTCCCGCCATGTGTGGTAGTGTAGTGCATGTTAGTGTGTGTGTGTGTGTGTAAGAGGAGAGGATAGGCCAAGGAAGAGGAAGGAAAGATCGTGCGCGGCCAGTGGCCCGTTTGTAAGGGTACTGCTCCGGCATTCGCCTGGTGTTGATCGTAGGAACCACAGAAATCTACCGATTAGAGCATCCGGCAGAATTCGAACTAGTTTTACATGATCCTGGGAGCGAAGACATTCCACCTAGCACGTAGTCGGTGATGCTGCAGCAATTGTAGATGCGGCTACTGAGCAATCCCAACCGATGAGAGCGAAGGCCTTTGGTGCTGGAGAAAGTAACGTCGTGATTGTCCCGGACCGTCCCGCGACTTTCCTCAGAGCGAAATGCCCTGTATTGAACTGAACTGAATTGATGCCTTATTTTACGTGGCGAGACTCAGGCCATGAGGCCTGCTCTTCCGTCTGACCGCACAAATTTCGCACCTTTCACCATATAGCGGAGAAAGATGGTATTACTCGGGCGTCGAAACAGGCGATTTGAATTTAGCTCAGAGGCATCATGTAGACTTTTACATGGAGTAAATCTACGATATGGGACAGCAGGGCGTACGAAGGATTTTTTCGCCCTTAAAATCCCATGGCTTCGACCGGTTTTTTTAAGCGTTTGAATCTGTCAATTTGCGTATAATAGTCCGATACGCTAAGCGCTACACCATCGCCGCCAATGCCCTGAGCGAGGTACTTACGTCGGTGTCGCTGAGGTCCGTGCCGTAGACGATGGCGCAGACGACGTCGCCCACGAGGCAGCCGCCGGCGATGAGCGCCCACGCCCAGAAGAAGCCGCCGGTTCGGCTGACGCCGCGCCCGCGCCGCCCGACCACCGTCAGCGCCACCAGCAGCGCCGCCGACGCCACGGCGCGCACCGCGCACGACACCAGGAAGTACAGCAGCACGGCGTCCGTGCGCGTCGTCTTGGCCGGCACCCAGTCGCGCAGCGACACGTGGTCCAAGACCCACCCCGGCACGCATTCTTCGTCTGCGGCAGAGGCACGCTCACATATATTAATGCTCTCTCTCTCTCTCTCTCTCTCTCTCTCTCTATATATATATATATATATATATATATATATATATATATATAGAGAGAGAGAGAGAGAGAGAGAGAGGAGACGTCCGTGCGCTTCGTCTTGGCCGGCACCCAGTCGCGCAGCGACACGTAGTCGGAGATCCACTCCGACACGCATTCTGCGTCTGAGGCAGAGGCACGCTCATATATAATTAATGCTCTCTCCCTCACAATATATATATATATATATTGAAACGAAATATTGTTATATTATTATTTTTATTATACGTTTAGCATAATAAAGTGCCGGCCGACCATGTTCAAATAGCGCGGCAATTATGGCCGTTGCCGCTTGACCCGTTCCGAACGAACAGAGAAGAACGAATGAAAAAATTCGGAGTCTCCATTTAAGATTTGAAAGTTCCCTCCCCTCACCCAATATTGTCAGAATCTGCGTCTGCAGAGGCAGTCTCAGAAATATTAATGTTTTCTCTCTCTCTCTCTCACTCTCTCTCTCTCTCTATATATATATATATTGAGAGGGAGACGATATATATATATACACATATATCGTCTCCTGTATTATTTGAGTAGTATACCTTTGCGTTACGGCTCTCTCACGCAACCAATTGGTATGAATGAGATCTCAAAAGAAAGAGAATTTTACGGACATGTGACGAACGAAAAAACAAACAGAGAAGAATATTTTGAAGTGTGCTAAGGAAAAATGCGAAATATTACGGGAATAAGATAATATTAGTTCATTAATGTTAGAATTTGTATTAAATATTTCTTAGACAACAAAGGCGAAATTACAGTTGTTACATCATATATTACATAACATTATATTACATATACATTACATAAGATAGTGCAGATGCTGCCTCATCACCTCATGTTTTTTGTTTATATTATTTAAAGTCCTCTCTTGTGTTATTTTAGTACTATAGATACATTTTGCGGCTCTCGCATGCCACGAATCTTTATAAATGAGGTCTCTAAAAAAAGAGAATTTTACGGAGACGTGGCGAATCGCACTTTGACTTTAAAAATAAGAAGGTTTTGGTTTAAAAAAAAGGCATCTCAATATTGATGTCAAATGAAACTTGCAACACTCTAGCATAATTTTAAACTATTTAGTTTAATAACTCGTGAACCAAGCGCCAAATATTTTGAAATTTTGGGGCCAAAGGCGTCACAGAAACATTCTTCGCACCATCTATAGAATGAGAGCTTCTGGGACATTTTATTACATTTTGTTGGTCCAGCACTTCTCGATACAACCCTACCTATTCGGAGACGTGCAGAATCTGCAACTATAAGTGAAATTAAACTATTTTCTTGATATTCTAGGCGACCGAATTGCACGGGTGTTCCTTTCAATTCGGTAATAAACTTAAATAATATTCTAAAGAGTAGAGTAGTACTTGCCTGATGCTGTATTTTCGCATGGCCAACTTTACGTAACTTTCTCAAGAGTAAAAACTATCAGAAAAAAGTCTACGTGGCTATCAAGAAAAGCGGAAATCTGTCAAGGAAAATTGTATAATTATTTCACATGCTATTTCTAAGGATGTGTTGAGAATTGTTCCAAGACAATTTGCCTATAATACTGAAATAATTAAAAATTTCTTTCCAGACATCAATTTCATTGTTTTTCTTTTTATTTCATGTTCTATAAATAGATCGGAAGTTATCATTATACATTTTTTAAACAAATTAACAAATTGAAAATTAATTTTTTTTATCAACTTTCGGTGTGAATATGGAAATGGAAAGATAGGGAAGGAGTGCAATTTAATAGACGAGAGTTCCCGCACGGGTACGCTAGGGGTGTCCGGGGAGGAAACGTCGAAAGCTCTTAAGACAATTCTAAGCATATTTTGTCTAATAAACTACGTGGATATTCCGAATGTTTCAGCCGCAATAAGCACTCAAAAGTTGAATTGACAAATTGATTTTTAGGCAAAAATGTCCATTATAGAAGCTTAGAAACACTCCATCAACATATAAATTCTTTATTATTTACAAAAGAATTGCATAATATAATTAATAATAATAATAATAATAATAATAATACTTATAATAATACTCCACCTAGGGAGTACACGACCTTGGAGTTGGTGGTGGAGCTTGAGTACCCCCATGAGCCTGAGAGCTATGTCAGTGGTAGCCTAGTTACTGGTAGGGTCTCCCTTGCTGAATAGGTTGAAGGTGAGGGGTCCGACGAAGAAGTACTCCATTTTGAGGAGAGTGGGAAGTAAGTAGAGAGGGAAGGGTCATGAACCTTTGGACTTCCTGTTATCGGCCCATGGAGCGTACAGGAGAGAAACTGGGTTGGCACACCAGGCCACTGATTAGAGTGGAGGCCCGAACCTTGCATTAGCCAGCGAAGGAGGCTGCCTTCAGCAGTCAGTGAAAATCCCGTAGGGTTTAGTAATGCCGACTGGCGATCGGAGGGACCCCTTGCTGGGCCCTGCGGGGGGATGCCCCGAGGCCACTATGGGTCGCAGTAACGGATCGCAGGAAACAACCCAAATGTTAAGTGTGATCTGCGAACTCGAACTTGCTTCCTCCGAATCTTCACTTGAAACCAATGAGCAAAATGAATAGAACAAGCAATGTAATGAACCTTAACGTGCCTTGTTCTACCAATGTCCCATACCTGCTCAGGAACCGAGCTAATGTCACCTTGTCGACATCTGGCTATCCCACGGATGTTAGTTCCAGGGACCCAGAGCCGGCAGTAGCTCGAAGCCATCGTCAGAGATGGACCCGGGATGAATTAATGGAGGTAATGTGGTGCTTTTACTATGCAAAAGCGAAAAATGGGGGCTCAGAAATAAAAGTTTTTAAGATATGGAGAGAGCGGAACCCAATTATGAGACCTACCCTAGACTCAAAGAAGCTTGCCAGTCAACGACGATACATACTCAGCAGTGGAAAATTCACAGCCGAACAACTTGCAGACATCCAGAGAAACGCAGAGTATGTTCATCGATCAAACCATCCACATGACGAACATTTAGAACCATCTAATATCCCTGAAAACGATGATCCACTTCAAGGTTCATCTCTTCCAAATGAAACATCCGTCAGTGGTGAAAATTCATCTGGCCATGAGTCAGACGATAAGGACATGATGCGAGACCTCCTCCGACGCGAGATAGAACGATTTCGTCTGCTTCCATTCGAATCTCGTGCACCGTTGAGGAGAATTTACGAAAATGCTAAAGCTAAGAGAGTGATAGAAACAGCGAATTCTGTCTTAAATGAGGTACAGACCTCAAGTAGAGATCTAGATATCACTGAAATCAATCACATCGTATATGCAACTGGATATCTAGTATCTCAGATAATCTTGGGACCAGCCAAGAACACCGATGGCCGACAGCCAGACAGAGTAAAAAGCTCCGTACCTCCGTGGATGAAAAGAATTATGAAACGGATAGCCGACACACGGCGTGAAATATCACTCCTAGCAGAGGCATCTTCTAAGTCAAACCACACGTATAAAGTTCAACAAAAAATACTCCATGTTGAACAAAAATACCTAATTGACAATGACACAACAAGGCTAATGGTAGCTGAAAGGCTAAAAGAAAAAATCCAAGCATGGGCTCAACGAATAAGACGGTACAAACGTAGAATCGATTTCCGTGTACAGAACCGGTTGTTTGAAACAGACGCGAAGAGATTCTATCGCAGTCTGACTGAAAAACCGAATGGCAATGCTGCCCTTCCTTCAAAAGATGACGTCGAAACATTTTGGTCAGGAATTTGGGAGGAAACCAGATTCTACAACAAAGACGCATCGTGGCTCCAATCTGAAGTTGATGCTGCCAATGGACACGTGGAAACAGTGCAACATGTTCAAGGATTCTCGAAAGAGGACCTATGCCAAACAATTAAGAATATGGGAAACTGGAAATCCCCTGGGGTTGATAAGATCCAGATTTATTGGATTAAGAAATTAACAGCACTACATTCTCATCTTGCAAAGGCTGTTAATAAAATTTTAGAAAACTCTAACGAACTCCCCGAATGGCTCACTCGCGGCATTACGTATTTGCTACCCAAAGGAGGAGACAACTCTTTGGCGAAGAACTACAGGCCAATTACTTGCTTGCCAGTACTGTACAAACTTATAACTGCAGCCATTGCTGACAAAATGTATAGGCACCTAGAGAAGAACCATCTGTTGCCAGTTGAACAGAAAGGATGTCGTAAAGGTTCCTATGGCTGTAAGGAAATCTTGCTTCTGAGTAAAATAATTTTGAATGATGTAAAGAAACGAAAACGTAATTTAAGCATGGCTTGGATTGACTACCAGAAGGCCTTTGACAGTGTGCCACACGATTGGATTTTGAAGACCCTGGAGATCTATCGATTTCATCCTAGACTTGTTGAGTTTTGCAAGGCTAGTATGAAGTCGTGAAGAACCAGGTTACAAATCCACAGCGGAAAGGGACTAGTAGAAACCAGAAGTATTCAGATTAACAGGGGAATTTTTCAAGGAGATTCACTATCCCCTCTGCTGTTTTGCATTAGTTTGATTCCTCTATCAAGACAGCTGTCGCACACTGACTTTGGTTACAAGCTCCATGGTGATGAAATGCCTGTATCACATTTATTTTACATGGATGATCTTAAAGTGTTTGCTAAGAATGAAGCGATTCTCTCCCAAATGCTGTCTGTCATCAGTGATTTTAGTAATGACATCTGCATGAAGTTTGGTCTTGACAAGTGTGCAAAAGCCAACTTAACAAGAGGCAAAATGACCACGTCCGAGAACATTGAAGTTGATAGACACATTGTGATTCAAGATCTTGAGGCAGGTAAAACTTACAAATATCTGAGTATTGAAGAATGTGAGACCATCTCGAACGACACAATGAAAGAGAGAATTCGCAGGGAGTATTATAGACGAGTGAGACTTGTCGTGCAGTCTGCTCTGAACTCAAGGAATAAAATATCAGCAATAGGTAGTTTGGCGGTGCCTGTAGCCGAATACAGTTTCGGACTAGTAGACTGGACTGAACAGGAAATTCGCATCATGGATCGAAAAACCAGAAAATTGCTTACAATGCATCATGTTGCCCACCCCCGAGCTGATATACATAGACTTTATGTGTCACGTAAGGAAGGAAGAAGAGGCCTGAGACAAATTGAAACCTCCTGGCACAATGCAATAACCGGGATGGGAAAGTATGTAGTCAGCCATCAAGATGACCCACTAATGAGGCAGGTCATGAAATCTGACCGAAAAATGGGAAACAGAGGCATTGTAAGTGTAGCGAGAAGCATTGCGAACAAGACTATGCAAGACAACCAGAATGACAGAGACACTGAACTTCTGATGCTACTTAACATGAAATTTGAGACACAGAAAATGTTCAAGAAATCGTGGAGAGACAAACCACTCCACGGACAAGATCTAAAAAGAATGGACAAGGTGCAGATCAATAAAGATCAATCATTTATGTGGCTTAAAAGGGAAAGAATTAAGCCAGAATCGGAAGCGCTTGTAATAGCTGCCCAAGATCAGGCCTTGAGAACACGACATTATGATAAAGCGGTTCTCGAAATTTCCCAAGATGATAAATGCCGCATTTGTCAGGAACACGTAGAAACCATCGATCATATTGTCTCAGCTTGTCCAATCCTAGCAAAGACCGAATACTTGAAAAGACACGACAGGGTGTGCAGCTACCTCCACTGGCAGATCTGTACCGCCCTCGACGAAGTTCCGAACACATGCCCCAAGTGGTACGAACACTCACCGAAACCGGTGACGTCTGTTGGATTGTGTACGATATTGTACGACCAACAAATTCAAACTGATCGCACAATAGCAGCAAACAAACCGGATATAGTCATCCGGGATTTGGAGAACAAATCGTGTTTACTTGTGGATGTTGCTGTACCTTGCGATCAAAACGTCGTTACCAAGGCGGCAGAGAAACGTCTTAAATACAAGAGTTTTGAAATCGAGATCAGCCGAATGTGGGGCGTAAAAGCACAGGTCGTACCGATAGTTATCGGAGGTCTGGGATTTGATCCGCAAAATTTGTGTAAGAACTTGTCTAAACTCCCAGGTTATCCAAACGACTGGGAAGTGCAAGAAATAGCTTTTTTGGAACAGCCCACATTTTGCGCAAAGTATTGTAGAGGCACCGACAGTCCCTAGATCTGCTCCTTAGGTAGCTGGTTGCAATCTGGGGTAGATTTTATATTCAGCCGACACATAATATCTTAAGTCGTGATTTAGAGGAATAATAATAATAATAATAATAATAATAATAATAATAATAATAATATTGGATGTATTGGATACTATATCCTTTCAATTGGTTTTGGGTATCAAGGACCCACAAAAGAGGGATTCTGGCTACACCACGTATTAGGGCGTTTTTTTTCTTAATTTACAAACTGGATTTATCGACTATTTCGTTATCAGGGCCCAGCAATGAATTTTTTCTGCCGATAGTCTGCCGTTTTTTTCGTGCATTACACAATTATCCCTATACTACGTATATTGCTCCCTATATACGTACGTATACGGAAAAGTAAAAATATTTTATGGTTTACTAGTTCATTGTTGTGTGTTTACAGACCACCTAATGGTATACTTAATACCCTTGCGAACCTTTCAGATTCTTTATGCCCTAGTGCGTTTTGAATACTTTATAGCCAGATCTAATACATCACATCACATATAGTTATGAATTGAATTTTTTAAAGTTAAGATGCAAGCAAATACTATAAATAAATGGCGTAATGCTCAAATAAATAATATAATTCTTTATAAAACTTATTTTGCTTAATTGATATAACAGTTGCAAATTTGGATTGCAATTCCCCATGAATTTTTAATTGCCATCAGTCACTCGCATTTCACTGTGACGTATCACCTTTTTTAAGAGACATAATTGTATTTTACTTGAGTAGCAGTACTAGTACTAGTAATAAGATATTTAAGGTGCATCGGCTAACATCTTCCAAATGTTATTACTTTCTCGCCTTACGAATACTTCGTAAGAAGAGAAAGTTATGTAATCATGCGGCGGAAAACGGGGAATTTTCGCCAGAAAAACTCTTATAGCAGGTGTCTGGTGACAAAAAAGTGGATAAAACCTGTTGCTAAATTTAGAAAAAAAATCCTCTATCTCGTGGTGTAGTCAAAATCCATGATTTGTTGCTTCTTCATACTGCAAAATCGATTGACGGCAAAACGTTCGTCTGTCCGTCTGTGGTCCACGTTAGCGCCTAAACCGTTCAGCCGATTTTCTTCAAAATTGATATTCCCCAATCGTTTTTCTCGTCTCAAGGCTTCTTGAATTTGAAACCTATATTTTAGTATTTAAGGGTACTTTACATGAAGCCCATTTGAGATTTTCTAAGTTAAAAGAAAATTTTTGATTATATTTTGTTGTTGAATAGTGCGAAGAACGTTGAAGAGAATGACGTAGGTATCATTTTCGTTGGTAGGCCCAATTTGTCGAAAATTGCAAAAAACTGTTTAAAAACTGCAAAATTGAAGATAGAGATAGAGATTTTTGCCTCAGACAAAGTCGGTTGTACAAAATTAGCTCTACAAATAAGGTCATGAAACCTTTTTTGGAAAAACGAGTAGTTTTTGCGTAAATTGTGATTCAAATTTACAAAAAAAAATTTCTCAAAAACCGCTCCAACTTTTTTCTTTAAAATTTCTGCACGTGTGTAATAAGGGACGGTAAATATATAAATAAACTAGTGGTGCTATAGAATGGCACATACTTTCTCGCAGTAGTTATTTTTCAAATGCCGATCAGCGGATAAATTATGTGGAGTAAGCCATTCACCGCTGTCTTTCTTGGTCATGTTTGAAAGACATGTTTTTCGCGTGTTGACAATTACCGGCATCCTAATGCTAGAACTGATACAATTACGTTTTGTCTAAAATATAAGGAGTTGGCCTGCATGCGGGTCCCGTAGCGCGGCTGGTTAAGGCACTTTCGGGTTGAGATCCTCAATAACGAAGGTGTCAAGTTCGATTCCCCGAGGGGGATTTTAATTTGATGAATGTGATGTTGCAGGAAAAAACATTGAAGAATGTAGATACTTTACTGAAAATCATTTGAAGTACTTCTACTCACGAATAGAATTAATGCAGATAAATAGACAGGACTTGTCTGTGTTTTCCCTAACTGCATCTTTTAAACAATTTTTCAACTCTGTTATTCGATTTCTGAAGCATATGACATGTCAAATCAACCGTTGTCAAGTATATATCTGTATGAACCAATTTAAGTAAAGTTATGAGCATTTTAACCTTAAATTGTAATACAATATAACCAGAAGGCATGCGATGATCTTACATATCCCTAACGGTTCCAAAAATTGTTATTACTTTCTCGCCTTACGAATACTTCGTAAAGCGGTTCACCGCTGCTTTTCTTTGTCATGTTCGAAGGACGTGTTTTTCGCATGTTGACAATTACCGGCTCCTAATGATAAAATCGATACAATTACGTTTTGACTAAAATATAAGTAATTGCGATAAATATACTGGAAATGTCTGTATATATTTGTTCAAATTTTTAACTTTTAACAATTTTTTACTTCTTTTTTTTATTTGTAAAGCGTATGTACCATCGTATCAATTGTTTCTTAATCATGCATTTACCATTTTATAGGTCGGTTCTATTCTTTCATGGCTCTGTTCGACACAGGCGGTGTTGGTGTTGCTTAGTGGAATAAGTGCCGGTTCGTTGACTTTGAGTTTAGGATGTCGGGTCTCGGTACGGAAAACGTTTGCTGGTATAATACACTTCTGCTGGTTTATGAAGTAGTGGAATAGCAATAAGGACCGTATAGAAGCAGAGCGAGAAAGTATGTGCGTTGTAAGCACCACTAGTTTTTTGGTGTTATGATATAGTCTAAATAACGTTTGACAATAGACACTAATAACCTAAAAGTACCGTTCCATCAGCGCAATTTACTGTTTTACACACTAGTAAATCTCAAATACACCAGAAACTGTTTCATGTATTTCTCAAGATTTTAATGAAAATCTCTGCCCGTAGTTTTGTTAGCTTTTGCGAGAATTTCCACAAGAAGTTTACAATATTATTTTATTTTGTACGAACAAATCAGTCGAATAACGATTATGCAATAGAAATTATATTACTCTGTTTTCTATATATGAGACGTCATACTGACAAATGACAACTACAACGCGTCTTTTCACTTTAAACTAAAAAAAATATGAAATGTTTCGAATTCTCGTTTTATTCAGCAATGATCTAGTAAACCATAAAGTTTTTTATGCACCACGGGCATTACAAGATGTTTTTGCCCCTCAGGCAACTTCCAACCACTCGGGCCAGAGGCCCTCGGGGTTGGAAGTCGCCCTCGGGGCAAAAACATCTCCTTAACGCTCTTGATACAAAAACTAAATAATATGAAAGTAAATAAATTTAACACGTTGTGCACACGCTTTCTAGGTCTTGGTACTTACTGTAAAAGTAGGTCAGAAGGAGCACATAAACTGCCGCATTGGTGTCGATCTGGACATTGCAGTCACGTAGCTGAATAGTATACACTGCCAGCACTATCCATATTATACTTTGAATCTGCAACAGGTGCGACGTCAAATCATTACTTCAAGTCAGATTGCATTTGGCATTCGATTAACTTAAGACTCCCTAGACACAGAGAGTATCGCATTCCATTGTTCCACCTATCCCGCCATTTTATATCCAGTTGTCAGGAGAATTGGAACTGTGCGGTATTCTCTGTGTTGAGAACCATGAATATATGTAGCTTCACTGTAAATGTAGCTTCACTGTGCGCACGTTTTGTTGAGTACTCCTTTTGCTTGTAGTCTATTTACAGTTGAAATTGATTTTCTATAACTCGGGAACAAACATTATTCAAATATTTTTATTTTTCTAAAATAATACTTATTTTCTAAATTCTTGTTTCTAGTTTTTTTTTATTATTCTGGGCCTCAAGAAAATGTGCGCAGATAAATCTCTTTCCCCACACGTCATATACAGTTTTTACTGTTTTTGACAAATAAATAAATAAATAAATCTCAAACCAATATTGATATTCTTGAAAATCTCCACAAGTTTTTTAATTTCCCTTCAGCTCCTAATTGCTGCCTGGCGGGGTTCTCTGGAGAGAGGACAGAGGCGGAGGGCAAATTTGGGCGCTATTATAAACATGAACATAGTCGTTCATCTTAATACTTTAAGTTAATTGTGCTGTAATTATATACACCGTTTTCAATTTTGTTAATTATTTAATTGATTATTGAATGTTATTAATTAGATTATTTGAACACACAGGTGACGATCCTCTTTGTTATTTGAACAGTCCGAACTGTAAATTCAACGATGCATTTTTCTCAGTGAATCGTATATCGAAATATGTAAAATGTTTATTATTAATTTGGATGGCAAATGTTTATACATAACTGTAGGATATACAGGGTGTCCCACCAACTATGGACCACCCCCATAACTTCTAAACGGTTCATGATATATAAATTCAGTTTATGCTTAACAATACGGAATAATGGGGCAAATAATATACCTGGGACACTCTGTGTATTTAAAAATCTACATTAATAAACTGTTTTAATTAAAATGTAATCTACTGTGCAAGGTGATAATATGAGCCCCCAGTTATATTTTGACTTCAAAAAAAGTTAATTAAATGATCATTTTAAAACAAATATAACTTCATCTTCAACATCGGGCAATTTTTTTTAAATGTACTTTGGGCCAAGATAGATGATAGATGGCAAAAGGGTGGGACAATGTAAGTGTGTCCCGACAAACGAAATTAGAAAACTAACTAGTACGAGAAAGTCTGTGCCATTCTGTAACACTAGTTATTTTCCCTTATACGTACCTATATATATATATAGAGTAATATACATAGTATTCAGAATGTTATGTAATGTTGCGGAAAATCGATTTCGAAATTTCAACGGAAATACACGTTTGGGTGTCCCCTGATGCCGAATTTCATTTTCCTCCAAAATGTCCATCCGTCCTTACGGTATGTGAACAACACTAGCGCCTGAACTATGGGTACGATATTTTCCAAACTGAATAAACCCTTGTCGATCTGCCTTGAGTTGAAGCTCTACGATTTTGAAAAACATTCATTAATTTTTGGGGGTACTTTACACGAAGTTCTGAAAGTTACATGAAGATGGCATAGGTCCAATTTTCACTGATAAATTTGAATTTTTGAAAGTTGCAAGAGACTGAAATTTGTTCGGCGTATTCCTGCAACTAAAAAATTAAGATAGAGATTTTTCTTTCAAGTAGATTTTTTCTTCATAATGAGTTTTCGTTTAGATCATGAACACTTTTTTTGAAAATTTTATTAGTTTTCGCGCAATATTGCATCTAATATGTGTAATATTAAAAAAATATCAAAAATATTTTCTCTAAAACGGCTCTAGATTTTTTCTTTATACTTTTGGGACGTATAGTGTTAAATGTACACTATAAGATGACATAGACGTTGTTTTGCTCTATTCTTTTGTTGTTTTTTTAAAAAATTACACAAATGTATTTATTTACTCGTCTCTAACGTCGTTAATATTTACATTAGAGGCGATATGTTCAGATTATTGTATTTATGAGTGCATGTGCATTACATTATATCATATAAAGTTTCTATAAAACTGTACATTTTTCGTGAAAATGAGCTCAAATTTCCGCATTTTCAGAAACACTGAAACACTATTTTCGCAGAAACGGCTCCAAATTTTGTCTTCAAAACTTTTTGTATGCATAATGCTAATTGCACTCTTTAAGAGGACAGAAAATTAATTTTGCTGTATTATTTTATTTCTTCAAAAGTTACACAATTGCCACCTCTCACGCTGTTAATATGCACATTTTCGGCAATTTGTATACATTATTGCATTTGTGAGTGGCAGTGATTCAAACGACTTCGAATAAAGATTTTCGATATCGCAATAGTTTTCTGTGAGGAAGAGCTTCAAATTTCGCATTTACAGTAACACTTAAACGACATTTTCGTATAAAAAGCATCAAATTTTTCAACGAAAATTTTCATATTAGACGAGGTTTACTCTTCAATAATATTCTTAAAGTAGTTTTTCGATTCTGCCATTAGGAAACCGAAAAATTGAGCAAATTTGAAAAATATGATCGGGCGGCGATAGATGATAGGAGGCAAGAGGATGGGGCACGACCGAAAAGTTAGTCCCGACCAAAGAAATTAGGAAACTAGTACGAGAAAGTCTGTGCCATTCCGTAGAACGACTTTGTTTTGGTCCTAGATCCTTGGAGGCATCTAAAACAAAAATAGTAGTTGTAGTACAAGTTGTAGAGCCAGTTAAAGTTTGGGGCCCATTTACGCACCATAGTTCGGGGCTCATTTTACAACCATCGCCGTATGAAAATTCTGCAAACTAAAACTGGTCTTTGATAGTTTGAAATTACAGATGGCATGCATAAAAACAGTGTTTAAGACTGCCACGTGTATCAAATTGATACAGATTTTACCACCAGGCGGGGCCTGGTGTACAATTCTGATGCACAAGTTATGCAATTTAGAGTAGCGAAAAAACGGGCGTGGCCTGGCTACTTTTGAGATTAACATACGTGGCAGTCAAAGGGTTAAAACATATTGTATTTCAGACGACGCGCTGCGGCGATAAGCCTAAATCTGTCAACAGCACAGCTGCACCAGGAATTGGTACAATTGCCCAAGAAGTGCGTGCTGATCGGAGACGAGCGTGTAACATCTTCAGTATGTTGACTTGCAGGGCTCCTTTTGTTCGTTATTTTGGGTGAAAGTTTTCTGTTCGATGTCGAATGTGTATTTGATCACACAATATTTGCATTTCTGAAAAGATTTTGCGTTTCCGTAAAACGTACTTCAAAATTTAGCATTTTAAGCAGTTGTAGGAAAAACATATTAAAATAGGCATCAACAGCCCTTTTAGGACATTTTAGACACTATTAGACGCTTTCAGTAGATCTATTCTCTCATGATTCGTAAACATCTGTAATTATTTTTCACAACATCCTAAAGGAACTAAATAGGCCTTTGTCCTACAATCCAAGGTCTGTGTATGACTCATGCTTTTAGACATGAAACTGTTTAATTTCCAAATAAATAACGTTTCAAAACAAAATATAATTGAAAGAGGATGTATTAATAAGGGATATTCAAAATAACGCTGAATATTATCCCGCGCGTTTTATAATACTGAACTAAAGTTCACCGATTTATTAATTTATGTTATTAGCTCAGGTTAATAAAATTATTGTTAGTTTAATTATTATTATATTTCTTCTCAAAATACAGAAACAAATACATCTTTTATTTATAAATTTGAAGATTCGCGAAATAAAATTAAATATATGTTTTTTCAAATTTGTCCCAAGATTGGGGGGGGGGCAATTGCCCCCCCCCCCGAATCCCGCCTCTGAGAGAGGATATTAAATGGCTGCGGTTGCGCTACTCTCTGTATCGAGGGACTCTAGTGTAACTTTTCGAGCATTCCCGCACTCAGTTACGTGATTACTTGTAATTAACCGTTACGGTGCGGTGCGGTGGTGACGTGCGGACCCAGTGATCGGCCAGGAAAATTAAATTCACTCTCCTCTCGACCGATGCAACGCAGCAAGTTTTGGTTTCCAGTACCTTCTTATCACGTTCTAGCCCTTTGCACTCGTAAACGACGAGCATGTACACATCCTGCAGCTCGTTCGACACGTCAGAGATGCCACGAGAATAACGGCTACCAGCTCGTAACAATACGTAATGTGATACGTCCTACAACTCATGCTTAAATGCCTCAGATGCCACACGAAACTCCCTCGCTTAAACCGGGAGAGGTGGCGATTGCCAGAGTTACGTTAGAGGTGGCGCGGGGTCATTTCTGAACCCTTTAAGTTATTTCTCATAAAAATACATTTAGCAAGAAATAAGTGCAAAATTAGTTATTTTAATAATAATCAATCATTTATAAGGTCGTATTAACTTACTGCACTATTATAAACAAACATGCAAATGTGGAATTGAAACAAATAAAAGGGTAAAATTATAATTTATCTTTCATTTTATGTAGTGACTCCGTTTACGTTTTCCTGAATATTTCAACGGCAAAGGTATCAGAAAATTCAGTAAGTTGTATTTTCTAACATTGTCTCGCATAAAAACAAACAATTTATTAAAAATGTTTCAAAGCCCATCAACACAACTTAGAAAAAGTACGAAATTTAAGATGTTTGTATTGGTTTCACAAATATTTATAAATGAATTATTACATATAAAAGTTTGAAAATCATTCAGACAAAAGCTAAAGAATATGGTGAAAGGTATGTCAAATGTAAAGCTTCTGACTCGCAAAACTAGGCAACTGCAGCTAAGCAAAGATACGTGGGGTCACAAGGGACCCCGCGCCACCTCTCTCGGGTTAACTCGTAGGGCATGTCGCAGACGTCCACGAATTGTCCTGGTACGTAGAATAAAGTACTCATTGTTGAATCGATCCTGGCGAATAAAGTTCTCATTGTTGAATCGATCCTGGCGAATAAAGTTCTCATTGTTGAATCGATCCTGGCTCCTATTCTATTTTGAAACAATGTTGTCGCAATAATGTTAAAACGGGATAAGGGAATGCCGAGTATCAGCTTCGAGCTTGCAGTTGCAGTATTCCTTGACATCGCAAAAGCTTTTGATACAGTATGGCACCCAGGACTGACATTCAAACTCCGGAGCATTGACACTCCCCAATATCTCGCAAGCATAATAGAAGATTTTCTTAGTGAACGCACTTTTTCAGTGCGACTTCCTGGTGCACTCTCAACACCATACCCCATCAAAGCAGGAGTTGCACATGGTTCGAGCCTCTCTCCAACCTTATTCAATATCTACATAGCTGACGTACCCACTACAACATCAACATCCATTGCCACTTTTGCAGATGACACAGCAATCTACTCCACAAACCGAGACATAAAAACAGCAATAGAAGATCTGCAAAAACATCTCACTGTATTTTCCGATTGGACACAAATGGCACATTCTGATAAACGAGCCAAGGGAAAACATTCACTCTTCGAAAACCACTTGACCCATCCACACTTACCTATCAAAACCACAACATACCATGGATTCCTGCGAACGCCACGGCAAAATACCTTGGAGTATTACTCGACAGACGACTCACATGGACACCTAACATTATGCATAGAATAGCCCTAGCCACTAAATGAACACATCAGTTATATCCCTACTCAAAAAATCATACCCACTCCAATTACACACATTCATTCATCTTTACCAAACAATGATACGACCTATATTAAGTTATGCATCTCTTGTCTGAGCCGCAGCATCCAAAACAAATATTGAGAAAATCCAAACATTCTAAAATAAATTCCTAAGAATAATCACAAAAGCACCCTGGCTCATCCCAAACTCTCAAATCCATCAAGAACTGGGTGGGAACTGTACATTTTTCCCTTCCATCCGCAAAATTATATAACAAAATTTCTCGAATACCTTTAGCTGCCCATTTCAAACTTGGTAAACAGAACCCTCGTCGTAAACGATTGAAAAGGAGAATTGTTTGACCCTCCTTAAGCAGACTGGAAGGGATTAGCCATTTCGTATAATATAAAATGCTTCTGAAAATGTAATAATCACGACAAAAAAAATCTTGCAAACTTGCTGTATCAAATAAAATCAACCACTGTACCAGTCGTTCATGGCTGCTGAGGGCCTCAGGCCAAGCAAGAATAAATTTAAAAAAATAAATAAATTAAAAAAAAGCTTCGAGCTGTGCAGCCTTTTTCCATTGTCATCCTAGACATGCCTTACTAGTTATTTTGTCCCGAATATTGTGTAGCCCTTTGCACTCGCAGGTCATGTGTGACATGTCAGCTGTGAAAGCTCTGCGCTCGGAGATTTCTGAGCACTGCGAGGTCCTACAACTCTAGGGCAGGCCTAAGATGACAATGGAAAAGGCGGCTCAGCTGGAAGCCGATACTCGGCCTTCCCTCTTTCCAGCTCCTTTTGACATTATTGTGCCAACGTTGTTTAAAAGTAGAATAATAGCCCGGATTGATTCAACTATGAAAACTTTATTTTACTTACCAGGAAAATACGTCGGCATCTATGGCCTGATCTACGAGTTAATTAGAGATTTTGGTGTGGCATTTGAGACATGCCCTGCGAGTTGTAGGACGTGTCACATTACATACTGCTATGAGGTAGTATCCATTATTCTCGTGGCATCTCCGACATGTGGTACGAGCTGTAGGACGTGTATTGTTTACGAGTGCAGAGGATACTTCAGTACGAATAGCGTTACGTTAACCGAAAAAAATAATATGCAGTTATTTTAGCACAATTTTCTTAGGAAGCAAGATCTGCGCAAATTTAACATCACTTTAAGTTGCAGATGTATGTGCAGATATACTCAGTGAGGGCGCTACAGCAATGAAAACTGTGAAATGAGGGCCTGATATTCATTCGTCAGTGCTTTCATCTTCTAAATTATACAAATCGCGACCTTAAAGTAAAAAGGTTCTATCTAACATTTTTTTCAAAAATGACTTTATGTTATATTTGTAATGGTAGCGATGAGATTTACATAAACTCTAAGTTACATTGATCTACGAAGCTTAGTTTCTGAGACACAGATAAGGTAAAATGGTTCTATCTGCAAAACGTATGTTCAAGTTCGGGAAAAAAAGGTTCTATCTGCTTCACCGCGCAAACCAATCTGTTTACATGTATGTGGACATTATCTTGTTGGCTGCGCAAAGTGTCCAGGTATTGTAAGATCTTTTGAGAAGCAGATTTAATTGCAATGTTGTGTGACAGTGAAATTGAAGATGCTGTTTTCGAGCATTCTTGTTCTGAATACGATTGTAATGCGGCAAGCAGTACTGAAGAAGACGAGACACCGAGGCAAAGCAGTGCTGTAAGCACTGTTAGTGTTAAAGCAAAACAGTTCTGCAAGAAGGTAAACATGTTTTTATAAATATCGAACTATTTATTCTTTATTGGGTTTAATTGGTAGCCATCTAGAATTTATAATAGTTCGGCAAAATTGGGCATTTGGATATTCCTTACGACGCCTGAGTGAATGTCTTGCTAAATCAACGAATTTATAGGTTATGCGACACAAACTATTTGTACTCCACTTCACATGTTGATATAATATAAAAAAATTGGTTACCTGTAAATCCTGTTTACAACCCGGATTATTACGATTTTACTTCTTTTCGGTTAATACGTAAATGTATTGTTAACCCTTCGTTAGGAGCGCATGCATCTAGTAGACCCAATCCGTTTTAAGAACTCAATATCTCGCTGTGTTGTGGCTGTAAGTTTTCGCAATTTGGTGGCATCGTGTAATAAGAAGGATTGGAAAAAGTGCAAGGGAAGAAACATCAAGCTGACTTAGAACAATTACAGAGGCAAGGTCATCAAGCTTAACAATTTAACAAAACTACAAATTGTGAAAATTTTTGTCGTCACAACTGCACTCTAAATGTCACTCCAGAAGAGCAAGAGATATTATTTATTTCGTTTTACAAATTGGAAACTCATTCTGAAAAGGTCAGCTACATACTGAGAACATCAGATCCTTTCCAGAAAAAAAGAAATCCAACAGAAAATATTCTAAACCTTCGAAAGAAGAATACATTCGTTTACAAATTTTATGTTTCAAATAAAGAAACAATTGTGTGTAAGAAGTTCTACCTCAACACACTTTCTTAAGCCAGAGGATGATAAATAATTCACATTTACACAAAGATAAAATAACAGGAATACCAAAATTGGACGATCGAGGTAGCAAAACTAAGGATAAAATACCAAAAGACGTGAAAGACGGAGTGAGGACACACATTAAATCTTTCCCTAAAACAGAGTCACTATTGTAGACCTATTACTACTAAGGAGTGCCTCTCCTCCAACTTAAATATCATGAAAAGATATGACCTCTACAAGGAATGTTGTGTAAACGAAAGATGTCAATTTGTAAAATTATCTATACATCGGAATATTTTTAATGAAGAATTTAATTTGGATTTTTTTAAGCCAAAAGCGGGTAGATGTGAATACAGAATTAATGAGTTGGAAAATAATATTTCTAATGATTTAAAATTAAAATACACTGAAAACGTAGATAACAAGGAAAACAAGAGAAAGGAAAGAGAGGAAGATCATAAGATCAGAGATGAACAAACAATTGTAGTGTCCTTTCATTTAGAAAATGTGATAGGAATTACGAGAGCAAACAAGTATTTTCTTCTATAGGAGAAAATTAAATTTATTTAACATGACAGTTCATGTTTTCCCAAACAACGATGTATATTGCACAATTTGGACAGATATTGACACAGGCCATTCTGGAAATGACATTGCAAATGCCCTTTTCCAAATTTTGGAAAAAATAATTCAAAACTCACCTAAGGTAAAACATATTATAATGTGGAGCGACTGCTGTGAACCCCAAAACAATAATCAGATGATGTCTCTGGCAATGAAGGACTTTCTAAAAAACACCCACAAATCGATGACATAGTTTTGAAATACTCTACTGCTGGTCACTTGTGTATTCAGGAAGTACATAATGTTCATTACCAGATAGAGAAAGCTCTGAGAGTTAGTGAATTCTGGTCACCGATTTCTTTCATGCGGATACATTTAGCAGTAAATAGAAAAAGCCACTTAATATTATTCAGATGAAAACAATGCATTTTAAGGATTTCCATAAAATCAGCAAACATCTTCATTTAATAAATACCTTTCTCTCAAGTATCGCAATTAAAATTCACTCAAAGACAAGCTGAAGTGGAGTATAAAATTAAACGTTCTGATTCACAATTTTCCACCGTAAATGTGCGACCACACATTTCTACAAGATGGGAGGCGAAAAGTTCTTCTCACATCTATTCTCCTGTGCAAACGTACGTGGCGAAAGAGAAGTTCTTAAAGAAGGAAAAGGTAGCCGATTTAGCATACATGTTGAAATGGATGCCAACTCTGGATCAAACCTACTTCATAGAATTGCTTAAAAAATAATATTATGGCTACGCGACATTTTACTTTAATGTGTTTGTAACATATCATTTCAAATTTAAGTGTAATTCAGTAATTTACAATAGGTTACTTTTTTCCACTTCTAGTTGGCTAAGTCTAAGTTATGACATGAAATTAAAATTGAATACTCTAAATAGGAATTTTACTAAAATGTAAGCACATTTCTTTGAATTCTTTAAAATTTAATGAATGATACATTTACATGTGTATTTGCAATTATTTAAGTAATATACCAGTCAAACTTTCCTACCAACGAAGATAGAACCTTTTTGCTCGAACTTGAAAATGCATTTTGAGAGTAAAAAGGTTCTATCTGTAAAAATAGGTTCTTGGTTTCTACCAAAGTTACAATGCTTTTAGAATAATTATCAGTCTACAGTTTTGTGCTTGGATGTCAAGTACACTGACAAAGTTTCAATATATTTAATAAAATAGTTTTTGTTTTAGAGAGGGACAAAACTTTGAAATGCTCTCCTGTAAAATTTACTGCGGTGCAGATAGAACCTTTTTACTTTAAGGTCGCGAAATGTACATCGAAAGCGAGTTTTTCGTTTGAGCTGATAGAAAAAGAACTCGTATGGTCGCCATTAGTTAACACCAATTCGCTTTCTTGAATAGTTATATAGAAAGTGCAAAGGAAAGTTAAAAAATGTCTACGATGACCAGACGTCCCACTTTCGGCTTTGAAGTAAATTGTCCCGACGTCCCTTTAATTCTTGTGGGGACGCTTAAAGTCTCACTTTTTGAATTTGAACGCGTAGCGTGTTTGTGACCAACGGCGTAGATCAAGTGCTGCGGCAGTAATTAGCATTTGGTGTAGTATTCTAGTCGTCCGTGTAATTTCACCACGCTGCCTAAAAATTACATGTATAACACAACGTAGACAAAGTTCGTTAGGCTCTACTCGGTTGAGCTAAAAGTTTCCAAGGGATTGAGTGCGCTTGTAGCGCTCCTGTATCAGATAAGTATGTGTTATTTTTTCGTTTCAAATTTGCAGACGTTGATAGGACTGCTGCAGTCTTCATATCTCTCGAGAGTCTCGCATTTCATGCGTGCCTGAATGTAAAGTAGGCAGTAATGTCAGTAAGCTTGAAAAGTTGCGGAAGGTACAAGTGTAAAAAAACTGTGAGAAAAGAAAATTAATAAACAAAAATAATAATCACAACTTATGTACTACAAGTTCGGGCAGTGTGATTCGAAAACAATAGTTCGTTTCGTAGTTGCTTGGAACTCGGAATTAGTCGGAAGGCTTTAGAAAGCGGTGCCCTGATGTAAACTGAAGTAGTGCCTTCCTTATTTTGCCATCGGCAGATTTAAAGTGAACGATTAATAGAAGTATAAGGTCATACTTACTGCTAGAATTTCCCACAGTACTGTTGTGATTTTACATTGAAATGCCGAAAAGACATTGTAAATTTAATGACAGATTACAAGGAGAATATAGCTTAATTAAGAAATCATGCTCTGGCTCTGATTCTGACATGAAGAGCAACGCGTGTGAATTCGAGCTTTCTGTAGCTCATAGTGGGAAAACGGACACCGTGACACACATTGCTTCTCACAGACAAATGTTCAGTGCTTGCAGCAGCTTCATCCAAAATCATTACAGGATTTTTTAAACATTCAAGTCTTGGAAAGGCAGAAGAAAAAGTTGGCAGCTGCATTGTTGTAATTCATATTGTAAATCATAATCAAAGTTTTCGATCTATGGACTGTGCTAGTGTGTTAATTCAAAAGGTATTTGACAAAAATTTTCATTTAGAAGAACCAAAGCTGAAGCTATAGTAGTGAAGAGTTTTGCTTCATTTGCAATTCAGCAACTGAAGTAGGAGCTAGAAAGTGTGAATTTTGTGTCAGTGTTTCTTGATGCCTCAAGTCACAAAAGAACCAAAAATTTTCCCATTTTTGTGAGTAATTTCTCAATGCAATCAAGAGTGAATGTGAAAACCTTGGAACTTAATGATTTGCCTGGCGAATCTGCTAATCTGTAATATAAATATGTGATGAAAACTCTTATAGAGAACTCACTGACAGATGAATTTGTTATTTAAGCGTTATCTGGTGACGTGCTTTCAATTTTCTCTTACTAGTGACGTGCGGTCTGCGAGACCCCAAATGTTTCAGGCAGAAATTTTCAGTGTTCCATTTCATGTTGACTTGACATTTTTTTCACGTTAACGATGCTATAATAGACAAGAAAATAAAAGGATTTGTGGTTAATATGTAAAATGAAAAAAAATATAATTATTTATTACTTGCCGAGTAAATTTCTGACTATTATTTGTTCCATACTGTTTCTTCACTATTAATTATCTTAAGAACTCGTAGAATGGTTTGAAATATTATTCACAACATTAAAAAAACCTGCATTTAAATACAATAATGGATTGTTACACGAAAATTATCCATTAATGAAAAATTTGCAATGCACATTCACAGTGGGAAGAAAAGTGCCACTTCTAGTGATGTGAGGTCTGCAAGACCGCTCCGAAACTTCAACTGGCCCTGAAAGGCGAACGGCTGTCACTGGATCCGCTGCCCCGCGTGTGAGTGTAGTTAAGAAAGAGATAGGAAGGTACAGTAAACAAAACCTTATTGCGACGTACCAGAAAGGAGGGCTACGCGTTTATTTTTCCTCAGCGGTCTCAGAGACCGCACGTCACCAACTAAGGGTTTACTAATGACAATGCAAATTCAAACGAGGTATCGCAAGAATATCTTACGGTAATGACGTGGGGGCCCATCCAGCTGGAATTGGATTGTTCTCCCCCCTCAATAAGGGACGGACCCGACTTCTCTTAGAACACAATCAAACAGTAGGGGAAAGCTAGGTTGATCCTCTGAATATGAAACTGATCCATTTTTTTAACTAGTTCTAAAATGTTTTTTACTTGACCTATATACATGAAATTTCGCATGATATTTCTTTCTCTTTATATTGTTGGAACAAACAACATCATTGTCCTTACAGTTATTGTCAAATACGGAATGTTTTATACATTTACAATAGAATCAGTTAACCTAACCGGTAAGGTTAAGTGGACCGGAAATTGAAATAAGCTGTGAAAATAAAATTGACGTTTAATATATTGTTTTAATGAAAAAAATCAGTCTTCTACGCATTGTCGTAACTCTACAGATTGTCGTACCCTTTTACACACATAAATGAGAAAACGGGCCACGGACCGCGCGCCGTTTCCCAAAACGTGGCATCTAAAATTAAAACTTGGAAATAACAGTGGTAATGAATTGAATTAATAAAATAGTGAAAGGAGAATACATTATATAACATTTCAGATTTAATAATTGAAAATCTACAAATTATACGTCCAAAAAAAAAAAAAATAATAATAATAATAATAATAATAAAGAGGATAACTGGACCAGTCCATTTAACCTTACCTCCCGCCGGTTAACACCACAGAACATATTTTCTTTACATGTCCGAAAACACACAAGACGCGACATATTATTAAAAACAAAACACACTATTATAGAGCAGAAAAACTAACAGTTAATTTGGTGTGAATATTCTTCTTGTAGTTGTTATTCAATCGCAATAAAAATGCAAAGCGGATGTGTGGTAGAAAACACCTCTGACCTTCCAGAATAAAAATTCCTTACTGTACTGAACAACTCAAGGCTTGCAATTTTATGATTGTGGCTTAGATTATCAGTCATGTCATCCTACGAATACCATCCGATGGTAAAGGCAGGAAACACTTCTCGCCAACATTTAAAAGCATGGACCACTTAACCTAACAGGTCCAGTTAACCTAACTCTCTCTTACAAATGTGTCATGCCAAGCGTAAATAGACTTCCTGGTTGGTGCTTCTTTGCTATAATAAGTTCTCAACTTCCGTTGCACATCTGTAGCACTCTTATTTTTGTAAAATTCCGTCACACGGAAAGCACGCTTTTTGCCAAAAAGTCGTCAACTATAAAAAAACGCCAACTGTGGCAAATTTGGGAACGACAAAAATTTGCTGAAGCATCTAAACAAACTATTTGAGTTTCTGTTTTATAACACATGCATACGAAAGCTATATCGTTTACATTTTTTGTGCAATACATTAACATAAGTGTTACCGGACTTTATGAACAGTGTACTACGCATTCCGAATTTTTTTAAATTCTGTCAGCCTTCCTGCAAGTCGTTGCGTGTATTTTGCGAATGACATATGGTATAATATTCTGGGGACGTTCATCTTACAGAACCCAGACATTTAAATTGCAGAAAACAATTATTCGAAAAAAAAAAATCATCCATGTTATTCCTGCAAGTATCTCTTCATTGAGACCGGGAGAGATGGCTCAGTGAGTCAACTGATGTCACTGCAGTCCCTCTGTCCGGGATGTCCTAGGTGCCAGTCCCGACGGCGGTAGGATTTTCGACACTGGCTTGTCAGCTAGGTCGAATTCAGCTGCTGTTTGGAGGAGAAACCTAGCGTCCGACTGCTCTGATCGGTAGTTTTCCGTGGTTTCTCCCATCAACACCAGGCGAATGGCGGAGCAGTATCCTAACAAACGGGCCACGGACCGCGCGCGATCTTTCCTTCCTCTTCCTTGTGCTATCTTCTCCTCTTACACACACACACACACACACACACACACACACATACACTTACTTGCACCACACTCATGCCGGGAGACCGGTCGGGGACTTAGAACTCGTCCCGGCTGGCCCCGCTGGTGGGAGATACCTGATTGAGGAAAAATCCTGCCAGTCGACGGTAGGTTTGCGCCGGATCTCGCCATCCAGCAGGGAAAGATCACCGCCACTTTCCAAAGAAAAATCACGCACTATACTTACGGGACTAATGACCTCAGTAGTTGACGCGCCCGAAATCACGAACAATCAATCAAACTTGAATGAGCTTGGAATCTTACCAGTGCCTTGCCTATTTATTACAAATCTGCAGTTTTTGTTGAAACTGACTGACTTAACCGGAGGAACCTATTTTCATGCCATACTGATATTTATAATTACAACACATATTGTAGAAGTCACATTCATCAGATGTCAGTATTGTGACGATCCATCTGGATACGTCGACAACAATTTTAATATGTTAATGTGATTTATTTTAATGAATGTCTATACTGATATACTTAGAGACAAACAGTTCCATTCAAATTTTAAACAATCAATTTTTGTTGTTCTTATAACTGTGACATTTCGGATATATCTTAGCAGCTTTTACATTTTAAAGTTCGTTATCTCTTCTTTTAATGAATGTATACTTATGTAACTGATATACTTATAAATGTTTATAATAATGTAAATATTTAGATTGCACAATATTGATTTGAAACATTTTTTGTGAAGATGGCTGTTAAGGTACAGCCTTAACGTTACAGTTATAAGAACAAAAAAAATGAACCTTTAAAATTTGAATGTTGAAAATTTTAATGTGTATACATTTAATTCTAGAAAGTGTCATGGCTAGTAGGAATAAGAATTAAAGGAGAAACGAGAATAAGAGGTTTCTATTTAGATTTAGCCAGATCTGAGAGAAGTGTTAAATGTGACGGGCGCCAATTAATAATTAGTAGTGCCAAAACAGCACGTATTTTCTGGCCCGTATTTTCAAGCAAAATTGGGCGAAAAGTACGCGAATTTACGCAAAATTACGCGAATACCAACGATCCACGATGCCGTAAAAACTATTAGTTTATATTAATGCGAAAGAAATGGCAGCAGTCATTATGACCTTCTCATATCCCTTTCACAGTGCTGGCATTTGACACCGCAGTGTTTCTGGGGCAAAAGAATTTAAACAGTGATCGTCTCCCTTCCGGCACCCAGGTGGCAGTTAACCACAACTTATTTCCAGCGATTCCCACCAGTTGCGTTGCTTTGTGATTTCATTTTTGGTCAAAATTGCGAATTGATGTGAACGATGTGATCTGTTCGTGCAACATGAGGTGACGCATGTAATTTTTTTTTGTAAATATGGTATCCAAAGTCGTATTTTTGAAATTTTGATAGATATTTACGTGACTTTAAGATACATACACGGTGTAAGATATTTAGGTGTGTTCACTCCCAATCTAAAACTGAAGCTTATGTGAGGCTAGTTCTCAGTTCTCTTATTTAAGCGCTGCGATCTTTGGGTCTCATTGGGCAAGGTCGTGATACATTTTTTCGAAAATATCAGTACTCTTCGCGTACTTTTGCGCGAAAGTAAGAGCGAGAAAGGACTTTCTTTCAATTTAAGAATATTAAACGGCCACGAGATCAGTCAGATGCATCGCGGGAGTATCAATTTTAGAGAGAAATGGCTGGACGGTTTAGTCGCTAGCACTGTTCACAGACTGATGGACAGACGAACTGACGGACGGACAGATGTTTTGCTTTCAAATAGTTTTTCGGTATCAAGTACCCACAAAACAGGGATTCTGGCTGCAGCACGTGTTAGGAGATGCAGCATGATGTGCAATTCATCACGTCTCCGTGAAATTATCTTTCTTTAGACACCTCGTTTATAAAGATTGGTTGCGTGTGAGAGACGCAAAGGGCAGGCATTGAACTGAAATAATATAGACGATGCTTGGGACGTAGGTCTCTGGCAGGCATCAATTTTTACGATCCCGTATACGTACGTATATGCGGAGTAATATATGTAGTATAGGGAAAGTTATGTAATGTTGCGCGAAAAAACGACGAATTTTCGCCAGAAAAAAATTCGTTGCTGGGCCGTGATAACGATGCAACAGAATGGCACAGACTTTCCCTTATTAGCTTTCTATTTCCTTTGAGTCTGAACTGGCTATTCGGAATTGCCACATACTCTTTCCAGCTGCCATCTATCGCCGCCCAAAGTACCTTTTTTTGAAGTTTTCTTAATTTTTCGGTTTCCTAATGGTACAACGGAACTTAATTTTTGGATATTAAAGAACACAAAAACCTCGTCCTAAATGGCAATTTTCTTTTTAAAAATTTGTAGCTGTTTTTAAGAAAATGGTGTTTAAGCGCTACTAAAAAATCCGAAATTTGAAGCTCTTTTTCACCAAAGGTTATTATTCAGAAACCAAAATATTAAGAAAATGTCAAAAAATGTACTTAGGGCCGTGATAGATGGCATCTGGACCAGCTATGTGGCAGTTCCGAATAGCTAGCCGAGACCGAAGGGAATAGAGCACGAATACTGGCAAGTGAGTGCCATTGTGCGCGTTGTTTGCTTTGGTGTCGGGGCTGCTCGAGGGCGAGGGCTGTCGCGGCGCCACGAGTGCGGGGCGCGGGCGGAGGGGCGGAGAGCGCTCTCCTGGCTGTCAGAGTGGAGCGCGGGACGGCGGCGCCGGCGCTGCTCCACTCGCCCGTATCGCAGATAACGCGCGATAAGCTTTCGCGTGACGACTGCGCCAACCGCGGCCTGCCACACGTCCCTCAGTCCCTTGCCTAGAGACCCTCTTCCCTACTTTCTTCTTCATGCTTAGGCGGTGTTGTCTATTGCACATATTGATCTTTCCATCTCTTCGGTGGTCGACCAACATCTCTTCTTCCTTGTGGGATATAATTCAGGGTGGTCAGCGAACCTGGAATCCTTGAAAACCGAAACAAAACAAGGAATTTGAAAAAGTCTGGAGGAACCGGGAAAAAACCGGAATTTGATTTAAAAACCGGGATATTTCGTGACGTTCAGATTTATTTCCATCATTTAGCACAAATTTACCTACGGCATTGTATTCAATAAAGTGTTTGATTCAACTCAGTACATGATAATCTAAATATGTATGCGAAATGTCACATGAATGCTTGAGGACTGCGTAGTACTTGACTCGGGCATCACACAAATTCAAATACTACCGCGTGTGTCGGTGCTACGTAGAGTATCTTGCAGATGTCAAAATTCCATTGCAGTCGCTGACCACAAGATGAAAATGTCCTGTAGCACAAAATCTTAAAGCTATCAAGTACTGCTGCGTGGGCGTTAGTGGTTTTTGCTATTTTAAGGGTATTCCAAACACGTTTTCTTCAACTCCTTCGACATTTTGCATCTGATTACAAACTGAGCATCGTCCAAAAGTCATTAAAAAATTATTTTTTTTGAGAAATTGCTTGTTCTGGAGTCTGAAATTGCTTGTTCTGATTTTTTGACCAATACTAAAAGTTAAGCATCAAAATTATTTCCCATGTTAACATTTCGTCACTTATGCGGCCATTCGTAGCACCAGTAGGCCTACTCGCGTTGGACTCAGTTAAGCGCACCCATTATCTGATTTCTTTTCTTTATTAACATCGTTAATATACTTTTCTTATTTATCTAGTCCTAAATTTTCATTTAATACATTATGAAAAGAAACGTAATTGTTAAGAATGTTTGAAGCCTTTAATTAACTTCCGTCCGCTTTTTCTTGAACCCTCTTTCCGCTAGATGCGAGAGTAGTGGGATTTGATTACTTTACATTTGATAGTGGAATTTGATAATTTTGACGACAGAACTTTAAAATAAAATCTGTAGTTCGTTTTTCGATGCAAAATAGTTTATGTTGTACGGGATCGAACATATATGATTATCAGATTTTGTTAATGATGTTAGTTGCTATCATTTATAATTTAACTAATGTTAGTAAAGAAGGGAGGGTAAGTATTCCGGGACTCGATTGATTGATTCGTGTTTCCGGGAGCGTCAACTACAGAGGTCGTTAGTCCGTAACTATAGTGCGTGTTTTTTCATCGGGATGCGGTGGTGATCTTTTCCCCGCTGGATGACGAGATCCAGCGCCGACCTACCGTCGATTAGCGGGGTTTTCCCACAACCAGGTATCTCCCACCAGCGGGGCACCGCCCCAGCCGGGACAAGCTGTAAGCTCCCGACATGTCTCCCGGAGTGTTTGGTAGTGTAGCGCGTGTGAGTGTAAGTGTGTGTGTAAGAGGAGAGGAGAGGACAAGGAAGAGGAAGGAAAGATCGCGCGGGTTCCGTGGCCCGTTTGTTAGGGTACTGCTCCGGCATTCGCCTGGTGTTGATGGGAGAAACCACGGAAAACTACCGATCAGAGCAGCTGGCCGCTAGAATTCTCCTCCAGACAGCGACTGAATTCGACCTAGCTGACAAGCTAGTGTCGATAATCCTGCCGCCGTCGGGAGTGGAACCTAGGACCTCCCGGTGAGAGAGACTGCAGTGACATCGGGTTGATGCACTGAGCCATCTCTCCCGGTCCCAGGGCTCAAGGAAACGTGCGCGTATATCATACATGCGCCACTTTAACAGCCAAAGAATAAAATAAAGCCAACGAAATACAGTGTATGCGTTTGATACACTCTAACATTACAACAAGAGTTTAACGAGTTATCGAAGTCGTCGATGGCAGGGTATACCGGTCGGTCAAAATGTAAGGAATATTTTGATTATCATCAAGCGAAAAGACCTTGGTGAAACGTAAATATTAGGTTACACGTGCGTTTTGTGAACTGATAAAAAGCAGTTAAGTTTTTTTCTCGTTTATTGTCATATGTTACAAAGTTAAAGCTTGCAATTAACGAATGGAGAAACTGCTTAAACGGTCATTGTCTTCAGATTCATTGCATTCATTGGAGATCACAGCTAGTGAGTTAAACTAGATCCAGACTAATCTAGTCTAGCCGGAAACTTCGAAAGCAATTAAACATTTTAATATTTTAAAACTCAAACGTAATTAAAAAAGAGATAAAATCAGATGCTCAAATGTTATACCTCCATTGAAACTATTAAGCATAAAAAATAAAATCTCTGTTTTGAAAAAAATCTGGAAAACTCTTAACAGAATTTAAATATGTGAGAAAACTAGTATGATATTAAGTACTATTACTGAACAACTTTTTAAAATTGTATTGCAAAATCGATTTTGTAACCTACAAAATTCCAAAAATTAAGATATCTTGGATATTTGAAGCAAATATGAATATTTATTCATTCCGAAAATTTAAAGGTATCACGGTAGAACCGACATTTTTCGAAACCGATCTAGGGAAAACACCACTTCAAACACTGCGTTGGCTTCAGCTCAGAGTTCGATTTTGCGGCTAAAAAAATACTTTCTTCAGCACTTCAGGACTCAGAATATTAACTAGTAACATTCCCTTCCTACAAAAACAAAAAAGAGTTTTCTTTAAAGACTGTTTTTGTTCAAAATTCTACACTCCGGCCTCTCGGTTGCGGAACAGAAGAGCATAATATGCTACGTTAACTATTAAACCTGGAAAATTTATATTCTCTGACCTGGAAAACCTGGAAAAAGCCTTGAATTGAATTCCAAAAGCAAGATCGCTGGTCACCCGGTAATTGTACATTGCTCGTGGAACTCTTGAGGCATTCATTCTCTTTACATGCGTGAGCCATTTTTCTCTATAAGCTGTATTTTTTTACTTTCCCGTATACTATATGTACGGCAGATTTTCGGCAGAAAAACATATTACAGGGCCCTGGTAAAGAAAAAGTGGATAAATCTTGTTGCTAAATTAAGGGGGAAAATCATAACATGTGGTGCAGCCAGAATCGCTGTTTTGTGGGTCCTTGATACAGTTGAAAGCAAAACGTCCGTCCGTCCGTCCGTGTGTCTGTCTATGAACAACACTAGCAACTAAACAGCAATTTTTTTCTTTAAACTTCTTGTAAGAATGGAGTAAAATACACTTGTTAAGGTGGCATATGTCCCATTTTCACGGATAACTCTGATTTTTCGAGTAATGCGAGAAGTTCGAATTTCATTCAGGGTCTTCCTCCAACTACAAAACTGCAGATACAGATTTTTCCTTCTAGTAAAATTTGTTCTTCATTGTGAGTTTTTATTTAAGATCGTGTACATTTTTTTGAAAACTTTAGTAGTTTTCTCGCAAAATTGCGTGCAATATGTGCAATTTTAAATAATTTCAAAAACAAGATTTTTTCAAATCTGGCTCCAATTTTTTTCTTTAAACTTTTGTTAAAGATAGTGCTAAATGTACTCTATTAGATGACATAAACGCTATATTCCTGTATTTTTCGTTTTTTTTTCAAAAATTCCTAAAATGTAATTTTTTTGACTTGCCTCTCACGTTGTTCATTCTTATATTAGCGGAGATTTATTGCCATTATTATATTAATGAATACATGTGCTTTAAATAATTTTAAGTTATGTTTCACGTAATCTCAACCTTTTTTCTGTGAAAACAAGCTCAAAATTCCGCATTTTCAGAAACGCTCAAACGCCATTTTCTCATAAATCGCTCCAATTATTTTCTTCAAACTTTTCGAACGGGTAGTGCTAATTGCACTCTTTAAAATGACGTAAAGTTCAGTTTTGATTTTTTTTTTCAAAAATACACAAATATATTTTTTGAAAGGTGTCTCAAATCTTTAATATGCACATTACCAGCGATTTGTAAACATTATTCTATTTGTGAGTGTAAGTGCTTCAAATAACTTCAAACGAAGTTTTTTGAAAACTCAAAAATTTTCTATGAAAAAGAGCTTCAAATTTCGCATTTTAGTAGCGCTTAAACGCCATTTTCTTAAAAATGTCACAAATTTTGAAAAGAAAATTGCCATTTAGGTTCTTTAATATTCTGTAATTAATATTTCCGTTCCACCATTAGGAAACCCAAAAAATAAGAAAATGTGAAATAAAGTACTTTTGGCGGCGACAGATGGCAGCTGGTTTCTCCATGAAATGTATTTATCAAAAATACATCTCCGAATAAGGTCATGCTTAATTTTTTGAAAATACGTTCGTTAATAAGTTCGTGACAAACACTTAAACCCCTCTGCAAATTTACTGCGCTTCAGACAGTCGGGTGCTTCGTAAATTAGAATTTGCACTTTTATACATTATTTCTTAGTTCGTTTTTACATTCGACTTTTTCTTATACATTTACACAGTAATATTTTAAGAAATTATTTATTTTCAATTATTGGAAAAAAATTGCTAGCTCTATAAGGGAGTATTGACAATGCAGGGAATGCAACAATGGAATTCTGTTCCGCTGTCGCGAATTTCTGTGAATTACGTGTCATTGTTGTTACTTGATACAGCTGTATGATATGAGGCTTCTTTTTCCAATACAAGTTTACAAAACTTTTGTAATATATTTTTACGCACTTGAAGAATTCACATAGTTTTTAGAACACTGCGATGGAAACAGTGAGTTGTTCGCTTCTTGGTTGAATTGGACGTTTTCAAATAATAGCTACGATGTTAGTAGCGCAGAAAGTGCAATACATAAATCCTACGTAGCTGTTTCCAATAACATGGGAAAGTATGTGTTGTTGAGCTCCGCCATTAGTTCATTGATAGTGTAATATACAAAATATTACAGAACAAACGCCGCGCCTTAATCTGGACGGACGGAGCTGTAATACACAAAATATTACAAAACAAACGCCGCGCTTTAATCTGCACGGTCGCGATTACTAGGTAACGAAGGTTGTTGACGGGCAGGAGGGGGCGCTGGACTAGAGACTTGGTGGTTGACTGGCATCGTGGTGGTAGCGGCGCGAATGTAATCTGAATTATTTAAGTAGGACATCGACGTGAATAGGGAGGATAGATTGTGGAACAATAGTGCAAGAAGTGAGTCATCAAGAAAGAAGCAGACGACTTCGGCGACGACCGGCGCGAAGAGGGATTTTCGACGCGGAAGCCAAGGGGCTATAACTGCGGGGCCATCGTTTCACAACGCCAGACAATTCGGTACCGTGAACCTGATGCATGCAATCAATCAAGAGAATTTATATTGTTAATCCTAAATTCAATTTTTAATAAACAAAATTATTGTTGTGTCACGTTATATGTAATTCCTTCGGAATATAAATAATTTCAGACTTCCAGGCTTCTCTGTATAGAGGGCAATCCGGTGACAACCAGCCTGCAGGTAAGCGTGCAGGTGGATCATCGTATAGAACCCACAAACTGAGCTAGCGAATTAAAATAAAATTAAATTAAATTAGATAAAATAAATCATTCATTATTTTATCACAATAGCAAATTTTTCTCTTATACTATTGTTTGTCTTATGGTCTAATTTTGAATATCCCACCTTAGGAATTTCATTTCACTGGTTTCTAGTCTTCTGTTATCTACTGGTGATAATCTAGCATTTTTATCTAGTACTTTTTAGTTTCCCGTATACATACTTATATACAGAGTAGTATACGTAGTATAGGAAATGTTTTGTAATTCTTCGCGAAAAAACGGCGAATTTTCGGCAAAAAAATTCATTGCCGGGCCGTTATAACGAAAAAAGCCGATGAATCCAGTTGCTAAATTAAGAAAAAATCCTCTCACACGTGGTGTAGACAGAAGCTCTGATTTGTGCGGCCTTCATATCGAAAAACTAATTGAAAGCAATCGTCCGTCCGTCCATCTGCCCGTCTGACAGTCTGTGAACAACACTATCGCCTAGACCATACGTACGATTTCTTCCAAAATGGATATTCCCCCGTCGATCCACTCGAGGCACCGCGATTTTGAAAAACTTTCTTCAAAATTTTCGGGTACTTTACATGAACCCCTCGGACATTTTCAACATTTTCTCAAAAACGGCTGAAATTTTTTCTTTAAATTTCTTTATTAGAAGTCTTACTATTAGGAAACCGAAAAATTAAGAAAATGCCAAAACATGTAGTTGTGGCAGCGATAGATGGCAGCTGGCATGACTATGTAGCGTATCCGAATTGCTAACCAAGACCAAATTAAATAGAAAACTAATACGGGAAAGTCTATGCCATTTTATAGAACCACTAATTTTCACAGAAACGTTGAAATGCCTCTTTATGTGACAATGATTTGTCAGTGTAAAATGCTGCCAACAATATTAAATTTATCTTAATGTAATATATAATGATACATACACATATAAGTATACATAAATACTAGCTGACCCGGCAAACGTTGTTTTGCCATATAAATTATTCCTAGAATTATTTTAGTAGAAAAAATGGCTAATTCGCAGTGTTTGAGGATGTGGTATATATGAGTTGAAGAGGCATGGAGCGCTGTGAACGATGATGCAATATTAAAATAACACAATACCTAACATTTTTAATTTATTGTAATTTATTTTTTGAAATGATATAATTGCTAATTATAATAATTTTACTAAAAAAATCAATCCCTCAACGCAATAGAGTGTGCAATATTTTTTGTTATCCCATCTTTAGCTAACACAAATAAACTAGATGGTTTGGCCACTCGAGAACATGCCCCGTATAACTGACCGTGTGAAAAACATGGTGAACTAAAAAATAAGCCACAAACAGACATCGTTTGGTCTTGAGACTTATTGATAGTCATCGCAAATGCCGATCTTAACGGAAATTGTAGACGTTTAAATTGAATTGGCACATCTGTGGGTATAATAGGGATCCGTGGCAGTAATATATTATCACCTCGAAATTTGTCATTTAAAATGATGGCTTCGACGTTTTTCATTACAGCCCTGTAAATTAATCATAAATTATTTAAAAATTACACCGAAATAGAAAAATGATAATTGTAAAATTACGATTAACGCCCAAACTAAAAATAATGGCCGAAAACTGTGGTGAGTGAGAATGGCTTATTGTGTGAGAGATCTCATCCCTACTCCGTGCTGATTATTGAGTCAGAAGCAATATTGCCAGATGTGAAACTTCCCATTGTGAAGTTTTAAGTTCGAAAATGAGGATTTCTTCTAATGAATGAAGGTTTACTAATATAATTTAAAAATAGGGGAAACATCAATAATTCATGTATCGACATAGAATTCCGTTTTATTAATTAAATAAATGCGATATTGTCTCACTATATTTATTCTGTTTGTTCTCACTCTATATAATGTTCTCGATTCACCCAAGAAGTTAAAAATATAAAATATCAGTATTTTTGTTATAAATTTACTTTCAAATTGTTTTTAATCTCAGTTTAATACGAAGCCGAGTAACGTAATTTCAACATTTTTAATTTCAATATCCCGCGAAGTGCATCATTTCTACAGCTTGAATAAACTCGGTAAGAATCTGAACGACGATCTGTATTCTTATTTGTCGTATCCGAAAACGACTAACCAACATGTTGTCACCTATTTGTCCTCTTTTATCCTATTTGTCATCTGAACAGTAAGACAATAAAGGACGGAGTTCATGACAACACCTTGGTGCTTGGTCATCAATCTTCGAATACGGCAATTGGATAAAGCCTTAATGATTGGTAGATGATTGGTGTTTTATTGCTTTCTACTTTAATCGAATAGAGAGAGACAGCATTTTGAACATTCAAACTTTGTCAACCATAGTTAGCGAGACATCTAACGATCGTTGTAATAACTGTGGAAATGAAAAAAATTGATTTTAATCCACTCTCATGGAAATGCAGATATTTTTGGAATCCTCATCACTGAATGCAGATTAGGTGTTAATAATGTGGTATAAAATGCGTAAATGCGGTACATCTGGCAACACTGGTCAGAAGTGACGCCGGTAGACGCCTTTCGGGGATACTGATCAAGTGATAATTACATCATTATATCATGTTAATCAATCAGGATTTTCTTTACCTATTGCACTAAATGGCAGTAAAAACGAAAATCTATATATTAAGAGACGGCAGGAGAAAATAATTAACGTTAATAAATAAACATTCTCTAAAGAACAATTATTTAAAATTTTTTATAAAATATACACATTTTTAACTGTTCAACAATGAATGTGTTCCCCATTTTGTACACTCGAGGATTTAATATCAACTTCTGAAGGCTAACTAAACATTAATTAATTAATGCTAATTAAACATTTCGCAGCAACAAACATCACAAATTATTAAAACAAAGTTCCTTGTCCCAATGTCATATCTACCTGTAGTCAAATAGTAATTGCTGTGCTTTCTGTCTTGCGAATTATAGAATTAATGATATATTAGTCTCTAATATGCTTAAGACTCCTCAAACCTAACGCAACAATGTATCGCGGAGACAAACATTTTTCTAGCTGAGCCCGACAGACGTTGTTCTATATCTCTGTTTCTCCTTCCCTCTCTCTCTTTCCCCGTCTCTCTTTCTCCATCTCTCCCTTTCCCCGTCTCTATCTTTCTCCGTCTCTGTCTTTCTCTGTCTCTGGCTTTCTCCGTCTATCTTTCTCCCTCTCTCTCGTCTCTCTCTCCGTCTCTCTCTTTCTCCGTCTTTCTCTCTTTCTCCGTCTCTCCCTGTTTCTCTATCTCTCTTTCTCCGTCTCTCTCTTTCTGCGTCTCTCCCTGTTTCTCCGTCTCTCTCTTTCTCCGTCTCTCTTTCTCTTTCTCCGTCTCTCTTTCTCTTTCTCCGTCTCTCTTTCTCTTTCTCCGTCTCTCTTTCTCTTTCTCCGTTTCTCTTTCTCCTTCTCTCTTTCTCTTTCTCCGTCTCTCTCTCCTTGTTATTCACATTTAATAGCAAATTCTGCACATCCCTGAGCAGGTGCGTAATATGGAGAAACGCCGTGTAGCGGGTGAAATACCGCAGTGTGAAATGCCTACCGTGTGTAGCGGGTTGCCTAAAACATTTAGTGCGAAATATTTTAAAAATTGGGGTGGACCATCCTTATCACTAAGGGGCATAAAAAATAGATAACAACCTATTCTCAGACCTACTGAATATACATATAAAATTTCATCAAAATCTGTCAAGCCGTTTCGGAGGAGTAACTAAAACTGATGGTAACTAAAACTGTGACACGAGAAATTTATATATAAGATATTATGATTAGACCTCGGGTTTTAGGACGAATGCATGTATCGCTCCTTTAGTATTTTGTGGAAAATAATTGCAGATGTTTACGAACCATGAAAAAGATCTACTGTAAGCATCTACTAGTGCCTAAAATGTTCTAAAAGTGCGGTTGATGCCTGTTTTAATACGTTTTTTTTACTTACAACTGCCTAAAAGAAGAAACTTTCAAGAATGATCACATTTTAAATGCTAAATTTTGAAATTCGTTTTAGTGAAACGCAAATACTTTTCTGAAACGCGATCGAATACGCAATCGCTCCGACATCTCTCTCACGCAACACAACGAGTTCTGCAAGTCAACATGCACTATGTGATCAAAAGTATCCAGACACGGAGGCGGTGGTGTTACGGTGTAGTCGTGTTTTTCATGGAAGGGGCTTGTTGTTTTGCGTGTCACTATCATGGCACAGGCCTACGTTGACGTTTCAAACACCTTCTTGCTTCCCACTGTTGAAGAGCAATTCGGGGATGGCGATTGCATCTTTCAATACGATCGAGCACCTGTTCATACTGCACGGCCTGTGGCGGAGTAGTTACACGACAATAACATCCCTGTCATCGACTGGCCTGCACAGAGTCCTGACTTGAATCCTATCGAACACCTTTGGGATGTTTTGGAACGCCGACTTCGTGCCAGGCCTCACCGACCTCCATCGATATCTCTCCTCAGTGCAGCACTCCGTGAAGAATGGGCTGCCATTCCCCAAGAACCCTTCCAGCACCTGATTGAAAGTATGCCTGCGAGAGTGGAAGCTGTCATCAAGGCTGAGGGTGGGCCAACACCCTATTGAATTCCAGCATGACCGATGGAGGGTGCCTGTCTTTTCCAGCGACGTGTGTGGATACTTTTGATCACTTAGTGTAAGGATGTTTCACACTCTCCGTCCAGCACTCACTTCTTGGCTAATTGAAAGCCGAAATGCAGGCCACCAAAATAAGTTAAGCCCAAGGGCCCCCGAAGCTGTTAAGACGGCCCCGGCCAAGTGCAATTGCCAAGTGCAACCCATTCCTGGTGCAGTTGCGCTGTTGACGTTCACCGCCGCAGCGCATTGTCTTCGAACTCCAGGCGAGGAAGGGCACAGGTCTGGCAAAAGCCTATTGTCGGAAACGCGAAGCTTGCAAAAGACGGTCCAAAGGTTAAATGGGTCGCGTAGTACGAGTTTTTTTGTGGGTGGGTGGGTGTGGGGGGAGTAAAGAAGTTCCGGCAGTCAGCAATAGCAATGTGACTAAATTAATTTGCTCCTAAAATCTGTGTTAGTGGAAAGTTCGTTCTCAGTTTTCAAAATGATTTTAACAGAGAAAACTCTGCCTTACTGTAAAAAATTTGGAGGAAATATTGATTATACATTACACTACTAATTATGAAACTGAATAAAATATGCTTATATTCTTTCTCATAAGTGTAAAAATACATAACATAACAGTTGCGGGATTTCATTGGGGGGGGACAAATTCTTTCTTTGATAAAAAATTTACAATTACAGTTTAATAAAAAAGTAATTTAATTTTTTTGTTAAATTAATATTAATTTCAAAAAATGTACGGAAAGCAATATGCTGTATTCTTGTATTAAACAATTTACTTTTTAATAAACTATATTTCACACAAAATGTTTTGATGCATACCTTTTAAAAATACAATATACCTAAGTATTTAAATATATTATTATTTTGTAGCGGCGTGAATTTTGAAATAGGAGTATCATGTATCATAGGTGTATAATGAACGCGAAATATACTTTAACTTCCTGGCTACCGCTCACGCAGTAAAGAGAAAGTTATGTAATGCTGGTGAAACTACTGGTGCAAGAAGCAGAACTTACTTTCTCGCCCGTGTTTACATGCAAAATTACCCAAAAGCACTTACATTTTCGAAAAAGTGTACACGACCTTATTTCAAAATCTATCTTTAAGAAAAAGATTTCATTGAGCGAAAAAATATCTATCTTTAATATTTTAGTTATAGGACGACTCCGAAAAATTTTGAACTTTTGCAATTTTCGAAAAATTAGGGTTGTCAACGAACATAAGATCTACACCATTCTCTTAAACGTCCTACACACTATCCAACAAAAAAATTTAATCAAAAACGTTGAAGCCGTTTTTTACTTTCCCGTACACGTGGGTATATACGGAAAGTTATGTAACGCTGCGCGAAGAAACGACGGGAACTCGGTAGTAAAAATTCATTGCCGGGCTCTGGCAACGAAAAAGTGGATAAAACCAGTTGCTAAATTAAGAAACAAATTCCCCAACACGTGGTGCAGCCAGAATCCCTGTTTTGTACGTCATTGATACCGAAAAAGCAATTGAAAACAAAACGTCCGCCCGCCTGTGTGTCTGTCCGTCTGTAAACGCTACTAAATCATAGGTCGGATTTTTTCCAAAGTGAAGAAACAGCTGTCGATTGGCTCGAGTCAAATATTTGAGATTTTTAAAAAGATTCTATAAAATTTGAGGTACTTTACATGAAACCCCTCGGACATTTTCAAAATTTTCTCAAAAACGGCTCCAAATTGTTTCTTTAAATTTCTTGTGAGAATAGAGTAAAATACACTTATTAAGGTGGCATAGATCCGACTTCACGGTTAACTCTAAATTTTCGAAAATTGCAAAATTTTAATATTTTTCGGTGTCGTCCAACATCTGCAAAATTAAAGACAGATTTTTCCTTCAAATAAAATTTGTTCTCCGTAGTGAGTTCTTTCATTAAGGTCCTGTACATTTTTTTGAAAATTTTAGTACTTTTCGCGCAATATAAGCAATTTTTAAACTTGTGCAATTATTGTGTTTGTGAGTTTAAGTGCTTCAAATGACTTCTAATTATGTTTTTCGAAAACTCAAAAATTTTCTGTGAAAAAGAGCTTCAAGTTTCGAATATACAGTAACTCTAAAAAGCTATTTTCTTAAAAACAGCTCCAAATTTTTCAAAGAAAATTACCATTTGGAACGATGTTTTACTGTTCTTTTTTAATATTTTTAACACAAGGAGTACGGCGATTTCTTTCCACCTAGTAGGACGAACCCGTCATTTTGACGGGTTCGAATTTTTATTTCGCACAATCGTTCGGATTTTAACTCCAACTCTTGAATTGTTAAAGAATATTATTGTTGTGCTATATTTTTCTTACATATGTAGCAATAGATGTCTGAAATAATAGATAACATTAATATTTAACATAAATAAAAAATATTTCATTTTTATCTTGCGAAGTTCTTGATCAACAGAAAATTTTAATTAATCAAACTCTCCAAAGCTTGAAAGTAGCGGGAACAAATATAAAAGGTGTTTCCAGCACATGACCCACATACATACGAGAGTATCGTATTTGTTGTAGTGCATGCTGATCCTGGACTTGATTTTGCATTTACATGCGCGCCATTTGATTGTGTCAACGTCATATTTTGTTTCGTGATGAAATTGTACAGTGTCTGAAAGTTTCTCGGAGCCCTTTTCATCAATAGTTACAGTTTCATGCAATGTACCAACAATCACATTTTCACTTACTTTTCTCTGATAGCATGTCAAAGGTATTAGACAAAAACGTAACACTCCTCAAAATGACGGGTCTTCACCCTTTAAGTAGTATTTTAAAATAGCGTAGTGAATTTTCATTGTATCTGACTATTTTTCTTTCAGTGTGTAGAATATGAGTAAATATTAAAAGTCACAAAGCGCTGACTTTACAAACCACATATTTTGTTGAAAATTCAAGATAAAATGTAGCTCACCTATCAGAATGAATTAAAAGAATATTTGTTCTATTAGGAAAGGTGAAAACTAAGAAAATGTCAAAAAAATATACGTTGGGCGTCGATAGATGGCAGCTGGTAAGAATATGTCTCAAGTCTAAATAGCCAGCCGAGACCAAGATAGATAAATAATACGAGAAAGTCTTCGCGATTCTGTAGCACCACTAGTTACTTTACCGTATTTGTACGTATAAACGGAGTAATTTACCTATTGTAGGAAAAGATATGTAATGCTACGGAAAATCGATAACGAGATTTAAACGGAAATATGCGTGTTGTGGTCCCCTGATACCAAAAAAGTGCTTATTTTCAAACCATCTATCTGTACGTCTGTCCGTTTTTCCATCTGTCCGTCTGGTGTAAGTGAACAACACTAGTGCCTAAACTATGCGTAGTATATTGTCCAAATTGCCTGTGCCATTCTGTAGCACTAGTTGCTTTTAGCTTTTAGTAGTTTTCGCGCAATATTGCTTGTAAAGTGTTAAATTTTAAACTAGTGGGGCAACAGAATAGCACAGACTTTCCCGTATTAGTTTTCTATTTCCTTTGGTCTCGGCTTGCTATTCGAACTTGCAATTCGAAATTGCTATTCTTCCCAGATGCCATCTATCGACGCCCAAAGTACATTTTTTTGACATTTCTTGATTATTGGGTTTCCTATTAGTAGAACTAAAATATTACTTTAAGAATATTAAAACAAAACAGTAAAACCTCGTTCTAAATAGCCATTGTCTTTGAAAAATTTGCAGCTTTTTTTTTAAAAAATGGCATTTATGCGCTACTGTAAAAGCGAAACCTGAAAGCTCTTTTTCATAAACTTTTTGAGTTTTCGAAAAAACTTCATTTGAATTCATTTAAAGCACTTCAAGTGTTTAGTAATTGCTGGAAATGTGCATATTAACGGTGTGAGATATTTTTCAAAAAAATTATATTTGTGAAATATTTGCGAAAAAAACTCTCAAGATGAACTTTACGTCACATTAAGAGTAATTTGTGCAATTTGCAATTTGCAACTATCTCTTTGAAAAGTTTGAAGAAAAAATTTGGAGTCATGTTTGAGAAAATTTTGAAAACGGGGCTTCATGTAAAGTAGCCCCAAACTTTGAAGAAAGTTTTTAAAATTTGCGGCACTTTGGAACCAGATCGACCGGGGAATATTCATTTTGGACGAAATCATACTTATGATTTAGGCGCTTATGTTGTTCACAGATTGATGACCCGTCCGTCGGACAGACGGAAGGACGCTTTGAAATAAACCACTTTTTTCGGTATCAGGGGACCCCCAAACGTGAATTTCCGTTGAAATCTCGAAATCGGTTTTCCGCAGTATTACAGATCTTTCCCCATACTACGTACAGGGGGCCGTCACGGGGTAGGGAAACCTTCACACCTCCCACCACTTTCTCGTATAAACGCTGGTGGGGACGCCCGGGGACGCCTGACTGGGTCCGCCATATCCGGGCCCGGAAATTACGTACGACTACTGGGATCAACAGTACCCTCTAGCGACCATTTCTGACAACTACCGAAGAGAACGTAACTTCCTGTTTCTATGTTTTGAAATTTATGATTGTGGTGAACCGTTTCACGAAGTGGCTGTGCAAAACGAATGCCCTTTTGTGGATACCTTTGTTGAGAGGATCGGAGAGGATACCCTTTGTTTCTTCCCTGCAAAATGCCACGACAGAGGCGATGCCAAATCTGTTTGCTTTCCCCAGCGATGTTCAAAGGTAATTGTGTTTAACACGTGCTCGATATGTTAATCTTACATTTTTATAATATTATATTGTTCATGCTTTTATAATTATTATTATTAATATTATTAGTACGATAATTTTCACATTTTTATGAATGTATTTCTATTACCATCACTATATTTTTTGTGGAATAAATAGAAGACGATATTATTGATAATTTTTTAAATATAACTTCAGGTGTATTAAGGGGCTGAAGGCAATTGAGAGGATCGGAGAGGATACCCTTTTCTTCCCTGCAAAATGCCACGACAGAGGCAGTGTTGGTTGCCAAATTGCTGCAAGGCCAAATCTGTTTGCTTTCCCCAACGATGTTTGAAAGGTAATTGTGTTTAACACATGTGCTCGACATGTTAATCTTACATTTTTATAAAATTAAATTATATTGTTCATGCTTTTATCATTATTATTATTATTAGTAGTAGTAGTAGTAGTAGTAGTACGATAGAAATACATTCATAAAAATGTGAAAATTATTACCATCACTATATTTTTTTGTGGAATAAATAGCAGATGATGATAATATTATTGATAATTTTTTTAATATAACTTCAGGTGTATATAGTAGCTGAAGGCAATTGGCGTCCTGATGGCTTCCTGTTCATGGCGCACTGTAACTAGTGGTCGATATGTGTGCGTAGATCATTTTACACCACACATGATTAGCGCCTCTAGGAGAGTGCTGTGTAACGCAGTACCAACTCTCTTTTCTGATGTATGTCCTGAGGTACCTGACAGGGTGCTCAGGGCATTTTTGCAGAGTGTACCAGAGGAGAGAGGTAAAGTATTCACTGTTTACAGTTATTGCACATTTGCTTTTAGGATGTTACGAGCACATTTTAATTTAACATTATTTTTTTGTCTCTAGTCTTTTCCTTTCATTCAAGTGAACAGAGCTTGCAAACTTTGGGTTTGGACTGGACCAGGCTGTCTTCAGGTATTGTGAAATCCACCAAACAATGGTGATTACATTCTTGTAATGGATGGCATTACAATTTCTGAGCACACAAATTGAATAAGCTGCTCAGAAATTCTGTGAAAAACATTTGTTGCATCTTGTAAACATTACTTGAAGCAAGTACCATTAAAATTGTATTAAATTCAATGAAATTAGCAAAACATACTTTAAAGATGACAGAAAGAAGTAAAAAGTGACTTGGTAGTCAAAATCGATGAAAAATGCAAAAAGGGCATATAAAAATGGGTCATTTCCTTTTGTTATAACAAGAGCTGGGAAGTTAATGCAATTGCAAGTTTTTTGTCAATGGTCATATTTCCCTGAAATTGTAAAATGTGTGTTTCATGGCAAAATATTGGAAATAAATAAGAAATTATTTGCATATACTGCATACCTTGTGTTTTCAGAGCTTTTTGGCATATAAATGAATGTTTTTTCATATTGTTCGACTTCTTCGCTAAAATAACACAAAACCATAAATTTCCAAGTAAAAAATTTTTATTAATACAAAGTAAGAACTATCCTGTTGCTTCAAATATGTTAGTACAATGAGTAGATACTTTGTTTTTAATTTGCATATTCCCTGTCTCTGGGTGGCAAAAATATGTAATCTTGTTAAATATCTTTTTATGACCAAACATTTTTGTGGCATATTTGTATGCATATTTCAGTGCTAAAAGCTTGCATAAGCTTCCCAGTTCTAGTTATAACATAAAATGAATATCTATACTAAAAGGTACTGGTCTAAAGTGAAAAGATAAGGAATTACATTTCGTTCAAATCCACCCTCTAGTAATTAGCCTACTGTTGATAGTGAACTCGGATGCAGTGAATTCTCAGTTATAGTGAGCTTAAGTCATTGGTCCTGTTTCATTTACATTACAAATAAGCATAAGCAATCCCTTACTTTGTGAATGCCTGCACAGGAAAACAGTTGTTGAATGGCGCTGATGAACATAAACTAGTGTTATACAGAATAAACTTTGTATTATTGTTTGATAATTGTCCATCACGTTTAATAATTTAGATTTGTCATTTAAAAATGAAGAGAACTCAAGTTCTACAGCTGAAAGAAGCTTTTATTTATTTATTTTTAATGAGGTCCATTCACTAGCCAAATCAAACAAAAAGAAACTATCCTCATTATCTTCATGTATTTTTGAAGTATTTTAAGTATTTCTTTTTTAAATACACCTATTTTATGTATTTAAATACTGCCCAGCCCTGTCTACATTTCATTTGCAATGTATTACATATTCTTTTAAAATTATTCATGAAAGATTAGAAAGACATTTAATTCAAATGTACATGGTTAATCTAATTTATAGAACTTACAGAATTCACTCCACAAAATATTATTAAAGTTTGTCTCCAGTTTTTCCTCTCATGTTGGATGGGGTTTTTACCAGAACTAAGCAATATTAAAACAAAAGGCACAGATCCATATTGGAATGTTTGAAACAATGCTCAGTAACTCGCAGATTTGTAAATGGTCAATTGTGTGAAAAAGATTAAAGAACTTGTTTTCAGCCACACAAATGTATAAAATTTGTTTACTGGCTAATCTGCAAGCTACAGTATTTGTCCATCCTAGTTATGCAAGAGAAGCATTCGATTAAGACATTATTTTACTAAAAACTTTGGTGTGTATTGTAGGTCATAGTTGAACAGTATTAGTACATATTTATGTTAATATTATATATATCATTCCATATAAATCTGAGCATGAATAAGAGCTTGCACTGTAACAAGTGGGCAAATACATAAGTACATATTTACTACATATCAATGTATTGACAGTATATGAATTCAATTTACACGTTTTGTATTTACAAATCTTAGTGTGTTGATTCATTTCAGTGCTTTGAATCTTGGGTTTTGAGATTAATTGATAGGATCTTACTTATCTATGTTTGTATGTTGTGACTAGAAAAGTTCAAGTCGATCACTCAATTGTATTTTCCTTTTTGAACTCTTACTTGTTTGATAACGGTGTATTTTATACATTTCACATTGCAACTCACTTTAGGCTTATTGCAATATCCATATATCTGTGTGTTTTTTAATTGTCATCACTGTATGCCAATGAATTATGCTATGTTTTTGCTGCTTTTTATAATTTCTTTTTGAATAGATTGTCAGGGTTTAAATATGTATGTAGGGAGCCAACAGAAAGTTGAATTAGTGATATTTCACAATTTTTGGATGTATGTGTATTGTGCCTTTGTATTATGTCTTTGTATTATTCCATGTTTAATTTGAAAATAAATGTTAAAATGTGAAATCGCTTTCGTTTATTTTGCATGTTTATCCTAGATTTCTTTCCCTGCCTTCAAATTCCTAAATCGTGTAACATTTATTTTGTTCTTAATTCATCTGCAAATCATATGTACTTATAAATACATTCAAAAGTCAATATAAATAATATTGGAAGTGAAACCGAGCTGTACTCTCTGACCCCGGGGTCGTCTTCGCTACTCGTTTTGAGTGGGCCGTCGTGATTGGCTGATTCGTATTCCCGGCATATTTTTAAAGCTTCAAAGCTATTGGGGCCCGGGAATGGCGGCGTCCCCCACTCTCTCTGTCGGTTCCCCCCACCAGGTCAAATAAGAGCTCGCCAATATACATTGAGTGCCGTCTCTGTTATATACTCTCTGCTACGTATGTTACTCCGTATGTTACTCCGTGTGTATACGGGAAAGTAAAAAATAAGAAAACTCACTTGGCATTTCATATAACATTTCTCAAAGAACAATAACAATAACAACCCTGTCGTTATTTAATATTTTTCGTTACTCCTCTCTTGCATGCATGGCGATTACCTGCTATAATTTTAATGGTAAATTTCATCTAATCTACCTTGGTACTCTACTCTAAACTTGGTATTATTACATGACGAAAATTTACATGTCCGATTTCATAACTTACGAGATCTCAGCATTCTTGGCCGTTGCTATCGAGTCCATTCTAAATTTCTAGTTCCAGTCTGGTGCAATTTATTGTGGCATTTTCTTCGTTTCCACACACGTTTCCATTATGCATATAACGGGAGGATAACATAGTACGTAAGATGGGTGGAGTGAATATTATGATATACGTTTCCAGGTAAGGTTCCGTATAAAAAAAATTGTTACAATAATTGCTGATTAACAATTAATGTTCAATTAATTAAGCATATTGGGAAAAGAAAGCTAAATATTGAAAGTATTTTTAAATGTTACAAATTGTTCTACATTTTTACTTTCCTGTATACGTACGTATATACGGAGTAATACACATAGTATAGGGAAAGTTATGTAATGCTGCGGTAAATCGATTTTGAGATTTTAACAGAAACACACGTTTTGGGGTCCCCTGATACCGGAAAAGTGGTTCTTTTCAAATCGTCTAGTCCGTCCGTTGCAAAATGTATATTCCCCTGTCGATTTGGTTAAATAAAGGACAATTATTCCATTATTGTTCATGTTACTTTATGTTCGTGTTCGTTACGTTATATTCATGTTTTATTTCATGAATATCTGTTTCTAACATCTCACATGATGGTCCTAGGTTCGAGTCCCGACACCGGCAGAATTTTCGACACTACCTTCTCAGCTAGGGTCGAACTCAGTCGCTGTCTGGAGGACAATTCTAGCGACTGGCTGCCCTGATCGATAGTTTTCCGTGGTTTCTCCGATCAACAGCAAGCGAATGCCGGAGCAGTACCCTTACAAACGGGCCACGGACCGCGCGAGATCTTTCCTTCCTCTTTCTTTCCTCACCCCTTATACATACACTTACACTAACATGCATTACATTACTACATTTGCCAGAAGACCGGTCGGGAGCTGAGAGCTTGTCCCGGCTGGGGCGGTACCCCGCTGGGGGGAGATACCTGGTTGGAGAAAATCCCGCTAGTCGACGGTAGGTCGGCGCCGGATCTCGCCATTCAGCAGAGAAAAGATCACCGCCCCCTCCCGATGAAAAAACAAGCCCCACACTTCTGGGACTAATGATTTCGATAATTGACGCGCCGGGAATCACGAACAATCAATCAATCCATATACACAAGATCTTGAAAATAATCTCGTAGAAGAACACGGTTAATTGTTTCATCATTTCAACCACCCCAGCACTAAAGGTTTTCTCTCGTAGGAAATAATGAACATATTTCAGAATAAAGAATTTTCTGGGTTGAAAGAGAGAAATTAAGTTGCCACTGATGTAACGTAACACCGACGTTTCCAGGTATCGGTTTTCATATAAACGAACGTAATAGGATTCATTCGCACTTCGGAAAGACGCATCACTCTGAAGACACAGCTCCTCCAGCAGACCGGAAAAATATGTAGTGTAAAACGTCAAAACATTTACACAAATATGTAATGAAACATTGAGAATATCGAATAAATTTGTAAAGTCGGGTATAAATGTAATATTGAAATACTCTAATTATAAAACACATTTACAAAATAAGAAATAATATTTATAAAAATCATAAATACACTCTTAACATACTACAAACTTTTTAAAAATCATTTGGGAAGCGCAACACGCAAGCGCAAGCGCAAGCGATGTACACTTCGCACCGAACAACTTTTCCGTCAGCAATTGAATTTTCATCCATTGTTATCCAGAATCGTAGATTAGCAGCCAGACAACGATGCATATAGCTAAGGTTATGTGCACCTTTAGGCAGATCAGAGGCAATGAAAGCAATGATAGAAACTAGCGATATTTACGACTAGCAATCAATCACTGCAGCGTGCAACGTTCTCATCGAAGTGTTACACTTCGGTGATCGCCAAAATTTCTCATATATTAAGGGTAAAGATCACGAAACGCGACGAGAATGATACTTTTGATACGTAGATTTCACTAATAATGTAGGGGAAGATACTTTTTTTAATATTTCTTCCGGTAAAATATTTGTAATAAAATTGATAGAATAAAAAATTTTCTGTGAAAATAGGAAATGTAAAATATGAAATATAGTACTAAATATGTAAAAATATGTAAGGAAAAAAGTGGATATTGTGTTAAGAGAGCGACGGTTCGCCAAGATTACAGTTCTGAGAACGATAAGAAGAAAGACAAAGAATATGTAGTTACATAAAATTCCGGTCTCTACACACAAACTATAAAATAATATCACAGGATTACATGTATTGAATAGTTCATGGGTCTACAGTATAGTATAGTATGTACGAAAAAATAGAATTACTTTGGTTAGCATCATCTATTTTCGGAGATGATACAGAGGAATTATACACTCTTTGCTCATAAATAGAGACAGGTTTTTTATGTAAGTACATGTTTTTTGTCTACTTACCGCTCTAAAAATTGTTATCTTGACGAATCGTCGCTTTTGTAACACATGTCAAAATTATTCGTTACATATTTGTATATATTTAGAACTTTATTTCATATTTTACATATTTTGCCATTTTTCACGAAAGATTCTTTTTATTATATCAATTTTCTTACGTATTTTATCAAAAGAAATACTTTCAAAACAGTCAGCACTTTTTCCTACATTATTACTGCGTGCTGTCTCCTTGAGGTACATATGCGATATGAAGACGCGGTCGGGTGTTCACACAGTCCGGCGCCTGCTTCAGTCAACTCAGTGTGGCGGGAAGTGTGCGTCAGTGACTGATATCAGTTTCACCTTTAGGTGCGAAAAGTATCAGCGACGCCGCGTATCGTGACCGTTAACCTGAATTTCCAAACGTACGTATTATATTAAAAATTTCTTTAGGAATATATTTATAAATTAATTTTATATTAAGTAAATTTTCGTTTTATAATTAATGTATTTTAATATTACATATTAAATTACAATGTTTTCATTACATATTTATAGACATATTTTCACCTTTCATACTACATGTTTTTTCCTGTCTCTACTCATAAGAATTAAAATTCAGACAATTTTAAAGATTAGCACTCAGACACGTCAGCATCTATTCTTATTTTTCGCTCAGATGAAGATCCTTATCTCCCCGGGCAGAAGATAACGTCGCCTCTTTGTGAGAGCGTCACGACAGATCCACACGAAGGGCACGAGAACAAGCACTGGCGCCCAAAAAATATCGCTCCAAACACATCGTTTTCGTTTGAAGTAGTAATACAAGCCCGAAAAATTCTAAAGCGAACTATGATAATTATTTGTTGAAGCTTAATGACCTTAGTAAAAACAGACATGGTAATTTTATAAGAATTTATTGATTATTGTACATCTCTTTACGTTTCGACCCTGATTGGGATTTTTTCAAAATCTATTATTCAGAGTTCGTTGATATCAAAGATTAAATGGTAGAATTTAATAAAAAATGGTCACTATGGTAAAAAAATCGTGTTACTTCATAAAATTTTTGATATTAACGAACTCTGGACACAAGATTTTGAAAAAGACCCCAAACAGGGTCGAAACTTAAGGAGATGCAAAACAATCAATAAATTGTTATACAATTACGACAGTTGTATAGCAATTTATTGATTGTATAACAACTGAATAACAAGGTCATTAAACTATAACAAATTACAAGATATACAACAGACGTATATATTCATTAAAACTAAGATAATTTTATACATTTGAATTAACCAATATTTTTAAGTACTGAAGGTAATGTGCTGAGATTAAGTGCTCATTGTTTTTTGTATCATGTATTAATGAATGCTTGAGAATGTACGCGATTCGTGTGAATGTAAAACGCAAAGATGTGATTTAGATGTCAAAAGTAAGAGTAGTGCTATTCAAGGAAATGCTTTATTTTTTCATGTATGAACGAAAATGTCACGTTCCTCGCCGAAATTTATGAATTATTCAAATGTATTACTGTTTAGAGTTTGAAACTAATAGTTAATAAGAACTATCTCGTTCATACAGTTCTGATTTCAAGAACCCAATTTTATACTTGTTCAAACCCGCTGACCAACATAAAAAGCAACTTTCACGTTAACATCATCTACCTCCACAACAGTCACTTCTCCTTAACCCTTAGCTGATGACGTGCGGTCTCTGAGACTGCTGAGGAAAAATAAACGCGTAGCCCTCCTTTCTGATACGTCACAATACGTTTTTCTTTACAATACCTCCTATCTTTCTAAACTACACTCACACGCGGGGCAGCGGATCCAGTGACAGCCGTTCGCCTTTGAGGGCCATTTGAAGTTTCGGAGCGGTCTCGCAGACCTCACATCACCAGTAGTGGGACTTTTCTTCCCCCAGAAAATTGCAATTTTTTTTATTACTGGATAATTTTCGTGTAATGGACCACCGAAAATAATCTGCGTAAAACGTTTGGGGTGTCACACACCACACGTCACCGGTAAGAGCAGTTTGAAGGCACGTCACCAGTTAAGGGTTACGGCGGCGCCACACAGTCGTCGTTCTGAGTTGGGAGCAGGCCGAATACCGAGGAGTGGGCCGAGTCGCTGGCTCTTCGCTGAGCACCAACCGTCCAGCGCTCGCCTTATCCCTTGTCTGTCGCTCATTTGTGCGACAAGAAAGGAAGCGACAGGGCGAGCGAACGGGTCGCGTGCCCGGGACGCGTGATTTGAATTTGCACTAGACTTGTGAATGAAGCTTCTTCAGAGTTTGCCTCACTTTATTGGTAACAAAATAGCTGATTCTCTGAGATAAAATATTAATTTTGAGAAAAAAAATATATTTGTAAAATTATAATCATTGTAATAACTACATGTTATAATCAGACAATTCATATGTAACCTTTGCCTAATCTACATTTATGTTTACAAAACGGGCAAAATTCAGCTCCAAACTCATTTATACGTCAATAAATCTTGACAAACAACACAAATATGCACGTTCTCACAAGTGCAGCGTCTCAAGGGGTCAGATTTTTTTTTTATTTTTTTATTTTTTTTAGAGACGAGTTATGATCTGACACTTGAGTTTCCGGCGCCGCCATCACTGACCAAGCAGAGAACTCTAAAGAAGCCTCATTCACAACTCTAGTGCAACTTCGAATCCTGCGCCCGGGCCCGGGCTCGTCGGCGCTTGCGGGTACTCACGAGCGAATAGACGGCGGTGACAGCGATGATGCCGCAGCAGCCTCCTCGCGAAGATACGCCCATGCCACTCGCGCGCGCGCCGCCCGGCCACTGGCCGCCCCCGGCGCCGCCCGGCCCTCGCCCCCGCCCCCGCCCCCGCCCGCGGACGCGCAGATAAGATACTCGCAGATTGCGCGGCACCTGCCGCGGACCCGGGCTCGCGGACCCCCCACCCCCCGCCCGCCGCTCATTAACTGTGACGCGCGACGCGCTCTGGAGTCGCCAACTCTGTACAGCAGGGCTGTCCAATTGGCTAGGACGACGATGGATCATCGGCGGCGATGGTGTAGCGGTTAGCGCAACGGACTGTTATACGCAAGTTCGCGGGTTCAAACTCGATCGAAGCCGTGGATTTTTAAGGGCGAAGAAATCTTCCTTACTCCTTCGTTCGGAGGGGAAGTAAAGCTGGCTGTCCCATGAAGTAGATTTACTACATGTAAAAGATCATCAAGCCTAAATGACGCCTCTGAGCTAAATTCAAATCGCCGTTTTTGACGCCCGAGTAATACCTTCTTCTCCGCTAGTTGGTGAAAGGAGCGTAGCGAAATTTGCGTGGTCAGACGGAAGAGCAGGCGTCATGGCCGGAGTCTCGCCACGTAAAACAAGGCAATTTCATTCAATTCAACTGGTGGCCCGCGACTGCTTTGAACAAATTTATTATGACAACCACATTCAGCACAATTGCACAATTTTTACTTAATGATATATTAATTTTCTCGTATGTACATTAAATATGTCGGATAAAATTCGTAATACTAATATACGTTTGTCTCAGTATAATCTCAGTAGTTTGCCTGAGAACGCGTTAGTACCGAAATGAAATATAATTAACTTGAAGATGGTTTATAGCAGGGCTTTCCAACAGGCGGGCCGCGGGCCGCATGCGACCCGACAGACCTTTTTGTGCAGCCCGCGACCGCTTCGAAACATTTCATTGTACCAACCAAATACAACGTTTTTTAGTTATTCTGTTATGCGTTTTTATAATTACATAATTGTGATTATTAATAGTCTCGTTATAGTATGCTCATTAATAATTATGTTGAATAACAGTCTTATCTAACATATATTTGTTTCAGTATATTCTCAGTCGTTAGGGTAAAAAACAGCTTAAATGATGGTGCTGCCCGCGGCTCTACTAGAATTTGATATGTGGCCCATAACTATTTGGACTGTGCAATTCTAACAAGTATTGTACCACAGCTTATGGATCGATGACCCCGAAGTCTGGATAAGATTTTTCGCCCAGTTTCCCTGATCCTTTCAGCAAATGCTGAGAATGGTCCCTTGTTTTCTTCCGTAAATGTAACTTCATTATTTGTGCAAGTCTTCTAAATTTCAGTGGGAAACATAGTTATTCATATTATCGTTCTCCATATTGTCGCGGCAAAAAGTATTATTTTTTCATGAAGAACATGATGAGGATTAAGGGCACTTACCTTTTAAAATAGATTGTATTATGTAGGAGCGAATATTTTGTCAAGAAAACGTGAAAAAAAACTTTCTTTTTTCTGTATTCAAAATTCGACTACAATATGGCTTCGGATAGAGATCACACAATTATGAAAACGTGCACAGAATTCACTTCTCCCCATAGCTCGTTACACTCAGTTTTTAACTGTTTTTGACGTAAATAAATAAATAAACCCTTTTAAGTTGGACAGCCCTGTAATATAGCCTACAAATTCAGATTAGAAAAGAGTCATACTTCGCGCTTCTGGATGTAAGAACCACTTGGTCAAGAATTTCCCGTTGTCTTTGGCAGTTGAAAATATTACATATGTTCTTAAAGCATAATAAGTTACATGTGTAATATAATCAAGTGTAAAATTAGTGTTTTCATTTCGTTAACAGCTACGACTTCCGCCGCTCATCATCGTGCTCGCGGAGGGCGGAGAAGTCGGGTTCAAGTGGGGAGGCGTCACAGAGATTAGCATCTCGACTTCCTTTGTGAGGAGCGACGGAAGTCGTTGCTGTTAACGAAATGAAAACACTAATTTTACACTTGATTATGTTACACATGTAACTTATTATGCTTTAACGCACATGTAACGTAATATTTTTAACGCACTTTTTCAATACGAATGTAACACGTGCAGCTGAAAAAAAACATGATTTTTCAGCCCATTGCTTTTTTATACAGATTGGTTTCGTATGTCGCCCAATTTATTGAAAAGACGCAACAGCACCTTGAGAAATTTATATATATATATATATATATATATATATATATATATATATCATAAATCACAGAAATGTGACTAATTTTAGGCATAGAATAATAATTGTTTGTAATAATAATTGTAACATATTGTTACAATTATTACAATTATTAAAACAAAATATAACACAGAAAAAAATAGCTAGAAAATTGTTATTAAATAGACAAATTAATTAAAGTAAATACTTACGGTTCTTTAATTTTATAAAAGCATCAATTGGTTTCCATCAAGCCGTTTCCAAGAACTTTTCCTCTGTCTGATTTCTTCGACTGATTCAGCCCTTCAACAATGAAAAACAACTATAAAACTATAAGTAATAGGAAAAAATCAACAAAAAACAACTTTCAAAACCTTCGATTTTGTTTACAGTGAGTGAAAATGCATATAAACAAACAATTGAATAAGTAAAATGTTAGTTTGGAATTAAAAACACATACACGAGTGGGCACGGTAGAGCACGGAGTGCTGAAGGCAGAATTTTTTTTATTTGAAATCTCCTTTACGACTGATAAGGCGAAGGCAACGGAACGAAGATTCCCGCCTTTCGTTCAGAATGTTGCCAAGTGAGAATCCTGAAGCCCTCTGACATGTCAAATAGCCGAACTCCATTTTAGAACAATACAAACACAAGGCGCACCCATCAGAAGGTTAATAATGTTTCTCTTGTCAATTCAGAAATTCAAAACGATCCCAAAGTCGAATATTTTAATGTAATTATTAGGGAGCGGATTTCTATGATTTTGCATATTTTTGCCCATTGTTCAGGACATAGCTAAGTGAAATTTCTCGACGTTTTGTTAGAATATGAAGCCATATAGATTAATATGTTAGTGCATATTTGCCTGATTTTTCCTCTTGGTGCATATTCCTGTAATTATAAGAGCATATTTAGCATATTTCGTTAAAAAGAGACTAATCTATAAAACGTTTCATATTTTTAAAGAATCTTATGCTTGTGAGCTTTCATTGATTCTAAAGAGCGAGGTTTGCTTTTTTGTTTTCTCTAGATGATAAAATGCTCGGGCAAAATGTGGGACATTTCTTGAGAACATATTTCTGGAATCAGTCAGAAGAAATTCAACACGACATACAATGTACTTCACTAAGGTGAATATTTACTTCGATTATTCATCTCGCGAAGTAGGGTAGATTATATTACGTTTGCACAAAAATATATCTTTTCATTATAAGCAAATTTTCAGTTCATTCCAAGAATTTTATCAAGACAGGTTTGGAGAAGAAATGAAATATTGTTAATTTTAAGAACATATTAAAGGGCATATTTCAGAGTTTTTAGGTCATAAAATGCATATTTTTAAGAGCATATTCCAAGATTTTTTACGGCATAAAAATCCGCTCCCAAGTAATTATTTTTTGGTGACATGCAATGGTGCGTGCGAAATTATTCTAAGAAATTGATTTTTTATTATTAGTAGTTTTCTTTGGTTGATTGTTGCTGTAGTTGCCCAGTTTGTTCAGGCGTATAGTAGCAGAGGTCTTGTTATTGCTTTGCATATTTGTAATGTTGAAATGTATGGTAACACGCTGGATCTATGTATTAATGCTTTTAATTGTATTAGTTTAATTCTGGCGTGAATAATTTTGGCGTCTACATGGTGCTTCCAATTGAGTTTTGTGTCTACATTTAGTCCAAGCATCTAATTGGTTAGGAGGGAGCCAATTGTTTAGCGTGAGCGGTCGCGGGGCGAGTGTGGCCGGAGTGTGAAGATCTTGGCGGCCGTTTCGGTTGGATGAAGTTGAATTTTCATTTTTGAAGCCCAGCTACTAATTAGGTGAAGGTATAACCGAGTTCCAGTTCTCGTGAAACCGCACACAACGGCGTTTACATCTTGTCGCTAGCGCTGTGACGTTGCGCACCACCCGCTGCTTCGCTTCAGTCTCAAATGGACAGAGGGCACTGCGCGAGCAGCGAACGCAAAAAGGTCACATCTCAAAAGAAACAGCCAATCACAACGTCACTGGAACCAAAGAAAGACTCATCCGCTTTCGTCCCAGAAGACAGGAAGAAAAGGCCAACCGACTTACCGTCGACAAGTGGGTTTTTCCCCTCAACCAGGTATCTCCCACCAGCGGAGCACCGCCCCAACCTGGACTAGCTCTAATCTTCCGACCGGTCTCCCGGCATGTGTGGTAGTGCAGTGCATGTTAGTGTGTGTGTGTAAGGGGAGAGGATAGCACAAGGAAGAGGAAGGAAAGATCACTCGCGGTCCGCAGCCCGTTTGTTAGGGTACTGCTCCGGCATTCGCCTGGTATTGATCGGGGAAACCTTGGAAAACTACCGATGAGAGCAGCCGGCCGCTAGAATTCTCCTCCAGACAGCGACTGATTTCGACCTAGCTGAGAAGCTAGTGTCGAAAATCCTGCCTAGGACCTCCCGGTCGGAGGGACTGCAGTGACATCAGTCGATGCACTGAGCCATCACTCCCGGTCCGAGGCGCGGATCGTAAAAGAAAAACAGGCCTCGGTCTGGGAAGGGCTGGCAAAAGTCGGATGAATCACATCCTAAAACGCCAAATTCATACATGCATCTTTATTTCATCTCTCTTTCCTTTCCAGTCCCCATGAGGGACATAGTGGGTACCGGGTCAAAGCGGAAATTGACAAGCTCTGAAGCTGAAAAGAAAAGGATACAGAAAATAATAAAAAATGGTCGGTTTTAATACATTCTCTTTTTCTCCATCATCCTGTTTCTTTCATCTGCTTTAATGTTTCTACTTCTCATGTATTTTCTCTGTGTTCTCCGCTTTTCTCTTATTTTCATCTTTCTACCAAAATGTGGATTTTCTGGTCTTTCTAAGGCAACATATTTTCCGAATTTCTTTCCTTTTCACTTCTGTTTGGATCCTTAGAATTCATATTTCTTTTCTCGAGAGCGGAATTTTCTTCCTTGCAGCGCGGTCTGATATGTTTTCCCCTTTTTTAATCACACATCATTTTTAATTGTATTATATTCAACTTATTCCTTATCATCATTTTCGGCCTTTCTCCTTATGGCTTTCCTTACGATTTCTGCACCCTCACTACGTTACTCCTATTTTCGCCTCTTTATCTTCTTTCTTCCTCGCTTTTCAAGCCGTACCCTAACAAACAGGCCACCGCTAACGATCTTTCCTTTTCCTATCCTCATCCCTTACACGCACACGTACACTGACATGCACTACATTAGCTCACATGCCGGGAGACCGGTCGTGAGCTGAGAGCTTGTCCCGGCTGGGGCAGTTTTCCGCTGTTGGGAGATACCTGGTTGGGGAAATACCCGCTAGCCGACGGTAGGTCGGCGCCGGATCTCGCCATCCAGCGGGAAAGATCGCTGCCACCTCCAGAGGAAAACACGCACTACACTTACGGGACTAATGGCCTCTGTAGTAGACGCACTCGGAATCACGAACAATCAATGAATCGCTTTTCAAAATCCTGCATTTATTCGTATTTTCTATCTTTTATCTCTCAAGTCTCCAAATATCTCTTCACTTATTCGACATACTTTGACAATTCCCTTTCTATTTAATTTTGCATATTTTTGTTACTTTTCTATACACCTGTCAGTATAACCGTAAATTCGTTGCATCTGTGTCTTTCGTCAATATGTCTGACCAACTCTTTTTCTTCTTGTTTGCTTGTCTATTATCCTCCCTACCTCACTTCCTTCTCGTCTGTATATTTGCCTCTTTCTCTGCCACTGTAACTCTCTCGCTTGCTTGTAAGCATTGTGCGCGTTTGTTGACTTGGAAGACTTAACTTTTTCTCATCATGATGCTGCACAATCCCATTCTTAACATTTCTTCTTAAGAGGTTTTAATATCTTAATACAAATAGCCATCTGTAGAAAATTTGATGGCTTCAACGACAAACAAAAAACTTAAGACCTTTTAGCGTCCACAAATTCTTCCCTTTCCACAAACCTGTAAAGTTGTATTCACGTTAAATAATAACTCTTTGTAAAAACTGTATTCCTAAGACAAAGATTTTGTCTTTGCGATGTGTTTGTTTTCCTTATATTTCTTTTCTTCAACGCTGCTAAGTGATATGAAATGCCCTTTACAATTAAAGACGCACAAAAATACAGATATATTTTGCGTTTTTTGCCGATGGAAACGTAGACAAGAAAAAATGAAATTGAAAAGTGTTGTGGCGGGGAAAAAATAAAAGCAGAAAATTGGAGGAAGTGTGTTTGAGAGATTTTATCGCTGGTGTAAAGTAAAAACACATTTTTAATTAAGATGATCGTGTAAACGTGAGTGACAACGTGAATCGTACCAACAGACTATCAACCATTGCCTCATTATTTAAGTGAAACACCTTCAAATTTCTTGTTTGTTCTAATTCGAACATTTCTGCGTTTAAGAACTTCATGTATCGATGTAATGCATTTTCCTTTTTGATTAGAGTTGTTAACATTTCAACATGTCTGTACCTCATGACCATTGCTGTGTTATCGTGTGTCTTCTAATAAGACGTAACCCGTCCATTGCCGTGCCTAGCAACAGGAAGGGCGTGACGACGCCCATGCTAGACTCGCAGAAAACCACCTCTGGGTACTTGCAGAACTAAAGCTCTCTTGACGAAGCCTGAATGCAAACAATGAAGAGGGTCATGGTCAATTGGGTAGAGACACGGGGAGATTCACAGTGTGAACATTACTCGAATAAATGGACGAATGTTCTCAGTTTTGGTCGTCACAGTTTATATGTACAACCGCTTTCAAGTTCGTCCCAATTTCTTCCTCAATTAACTTGACAGAGAATAATCGAACACTGAATAGCAATAAATCAGTTAAAAGGGGATCAGTGGTACGTTTCAGTGTCAAAATCACAATGTGTGCCTCAGAAGAAAATTATTTTGGGTAATTTATACATTTGGAACTCCGTTTCTGGATTGGTGTTACATAAATTAATTTGGAAAATGCTTGCGTTTGTAATAGTTCATTTTGATAATTCTGTTCTCTTGGAAAATGCAGGAAAGTTTGTCTATTACCAATCAATGATTCAGCGACACAACTACGTCAATGCTAGTTTTGAAATTGTCCAGCCGATTCTGATAAACTTAAAGCGTTAAATGATTAATAAGATATCTAAATCTACATTGTTAAATCTTTCTGCATCGTCTTCGCCGCAAACATTTCAGGTATAGATTACAGCCTCATTAAAGAACTAGCTAGAGAAGTTCCTCTGCTGTATAAGGTCAATTGTAACGAAAAATATGGAAAAACCGCAACGACACAAGTGTTACGTTGATTCCATTTTCGAAACCCTTCGAACTTAAATCAATTTTTCTAAGATTTTTCATGACGAAGTACTAATATATTTGATTTTCAAATATTTTAATTAAATTTCTCTTTCTGAGTATTGCTACGCAAAAATATCAATTCATGAATAGCATTATACGAATATCGTTTTTGTAAAATGTGTCCTGAGCTTTTTCATAAAAGAAACTACAAGCAATAATAAAATCATTAACGCATTCCTTGTAAAGAAACATCAAGTAACGTTCACGAATTGAAGAATTTTGGATAAGGCGGGCGGCGGGGGGGGGGGGGGGGGTCAGCTACCTCGAATGCGGCAATTGAACGTTCAAATAATTCTGTCAGATGAATGAATCAGATGAACATAGAACCATATCTATTACAATAAAATATTCTGTGTACATTATTGTATAGTATTACTTCCTTCGCGAAGGCTTGGCAACCTCTACTCGAAACGAACTTTCTTTTTTGTTGCCAGAACCCGACAATCCGATAATAAGAACTTTTCTGTCGAAAATTCGTCATTTTCTGGCACTCGATAACAATACTTTCTCTTCTTACTTTTGGGCAAGAAAATAATTTCAAAAAAAGAAATATCTCCGCTTTTCTTGCTGAGTGGCTTACCATTGCCTAATTCTAAGCGTGTGAATTAAACATCTGCGATCCTTCAGAGCATTCTTTACTTTGTAAATCATCGGTTTAAAGGTGAAAAAGGCTACATTCTGCAACCACCAGTTATCTCATATGTACTCATTTACATTACGTTTATTTTGAACTGAAATTGGGTATCAACCGGTGGCAGTTGATTAACAATAATAATAATAATAATAATAATAATAATAACAAACATAATAAATGAGTATAATACAAGACGATGCAATAATCATACCATCTTTAATATTAAGTGTTGTTACAATTATTTCAACTCTACTATGATATACAACAATTATATGTTGGTGATAATAAAAATCAGTACGCGATACATAGATATTGGCTAAATTAGATTGGAAAAAAGGCATTTATCACGTTCACTACACTTCACTGGACTACACTACACTACATTGTTTTGCTTTGAATTACACTAACCAGCACTTCCGAGCACTTCACCACATTTCACAGCTCTTAGTTACTCATTTAAAATGTATTAGTCTCAGCCAGTACTAAATTATTTCTAAAACTACGTGCACTTAGAGGAGAGAAAAAAATAATATACGCGACGGGGGAGAGAAGCGGCGGGCAGCGCGAGCGGAACGCGACGAGGTGGGCGGTCGCCCCTCCACCACCCCCGCCACCACCACCGCTCCAGCCCCCGCCCCCGCCACTGCCTCAGCCCACGCCACCGCCCCGCCGCGCCCCGCCACCGCCACCGCCACCCCCGCCGATGCCACCGCCCCAACCCACACCACCGCCCCGCCCACACCCCCAGCCCGCCACCACGCCCGCCATCACCCCGCCCCTACCCCGCCTCCACCACCGCCACTGCCCTCGCCCCTCCCCCTCCCCGCCCCCGCCCCCGCCACTGCCTCAGCCCACGCCATCACCCCGCCCCCGCCCCGTCACCGACACCGCCCCGCCTCCACCACCGCCACTGCCCCCGCCCCTCCCCGCCCCGCCCCCGCCCCCGCCACTGCCTCAGCCCATGCCATCACCCCGCCACGCCCCGTCACCGACACTGCCCCGCCTCCACCACCGCCACTGGCCCCGCCCCTCTCCCTCCCCGCCCCGCCCCCACGCCCAGCTCGCCCCCGCCCCCGCCACTGCCTCAGCCCACGCCATCACCCCGCCCCCGCCCCGCCTCCACCACCGCCACTGCCCTCGCCCCTCCCCCTCCCCGCCCCCGCCACTGCCCTCGCCCCTCCCCCCCGCCCCGCAGGAAAAACAGACGAGGAGACAAAAAAGTAATAACAGAGACGTTGGGGAGAAAAGCGGCGAGGCGGCAGCGCGAGTGGAAAAGCGACTAGGTGGGCGGTCGCGTCCGCGCGGAGGCGTGATGCAAGATCGCGTGCCGCGCCGCCCCGCGCCGCGCCGCCTCGGCGGCGGTGGGGGAGGGGCACATCCCGCTGTGACGTCACCGCAGCGGCGCGCCGCCTCGCCTCGCCTCGCCACGCCGCGCCGCGCCACGCCGTGCCGCAGTCCTCCAGGGACCTCTCTGCACGCCGCATGGACACGCGTGAGTAGCAGCGCCCGCACGCGCGTGTTTGAAAAGGCGCGCGCCACGCGCCCCCACAGCGCCCACTGACGCGCGCTACGACCGCGTCCGCTTTCCATCGTTCGCTGATTGATTGTTTGTGATACCCGGCGCGACAACTACAGAGATCACTAGTCCCGTAACTGTAGTGCGTGTTTTTCTCGGGAGGTGGCGATGATCTTTTCCCCGCTGGATGGCGAGATCCGGCGTCGACTAGCGAGTTTTCCCCCGAACCAGGTATCTCCCACCATTGGCGCACCGCCCCAGCCGGGACAAGCTGTAAGCCCCTGACCGGTCTCCCGGCATGTGTGGTAGTGTAGTGCATGTTAGTGTAAGTGTGTGTAAGGGGAGAGGATAGGACAAGGAAGAGGAAGGAAAGATCACTCGCGGTCCGTGACCCGTTTCTTAGGGTACTGCTTCGTGATTCGCCTGGTGTTGATCGGAGAAACCACAGAAAACTACCGATCAGAGCAGCCGGCCGCTAGAATTCTCCCTCAGACAGCGACTGAAATTGACCCAGCTGACAAGGTAATGTCGAAAATCCTGCCGCCGTGGGGAGAGGAATCCTAGGACCTCCCGATCAGAGGGACTGCAGTGACATCAGTTGATGCACTGAGCCATCTCTCCCGGTCGTGTGATCGTGCTCGCTGCGAGCATTCACGCGTCGCTGATTGTTGAGGTCTCCCACCGCTCTTCAGTGCACGCCAAATAAGAGTTGTGTCGTAGACAAGGCGTTTTCAGACTTTTTTCGTTCACGGTTCCCTTGACCAAAGCGAAACTTTCGGCGGCTCACCAGGTATAACTCGACCAAGCGAAGAATGAAGGCTGCGATTGAGGCACGCAGTGGAACTAGCAGTGTATACACTGGTCTATACAGGAAGTTTCACTAGCAAAAGTTGCCAGGTGCGGAAAGCGAGTTCAGAGACTGCTATGGAATCACCATGGCCTCCTTCTAGAGGTTGTGAGTTAGCTGGTAAAATATAACTTCAGAGACACATCATGCAAGATTTGCAATGACTGTTTTATTTTTGTCCCTTTCAGTTGCTTCTATTTTACTTTTCACCGTTCTAGTACAAGAATGTAATAAAAAGTTATATTTATATTGAATTTTTAATACCTATTCATTGAATTTAAACATTTTGTATTCTTATTCATTCAACTTTCTTTTCCATAGGCTTTAGGCGGTTTTCGTTATGGTGGTACTTACTCCTTACATTAAAAATAATTTTATTTGCTTTATATTCTGAGAAACTACCTAAGTTAAAATAAACGATTTATATGAATGCTACTGCTCATCGAAAGAATTAGTTTGAAAATTTTGAATCGTTTTGCAGAGAAAAGTATACTTTCATTTTTTCCAATATGAGGTGCAGACATGTCCAAATGTAGTTAAAATATTAATCGGGAAGATACATGATTTGCAACGAAATAAATCGCGCTTTCTTTCGCAATAGTTTGGCACGGTCCCATTTTCATTTTGAATTGAGTATCCTTATATCTCCGTTTCTGTCGTTTCGGCTCTAAACAAAGACGGTGCCGCGCTCCTGTAAACATCATTCTCAAGTTGGTCGAGCTATAATAATAAGATTCAAATATATAGGTTAATATCGGCCTACTAAAGATTGAAGACAAATGAGCAAGTGGTACAAAGATTATTTTATTTCTCCATTCTAATTAGGTATTAAAACCACGTTCATAACACTTTTCTAACACAATATCAACATTTTTCGTTACATATTTTTACACATTTGGTACTATATTACATATTTTACATATTTCGCTGTTTTCTCAACAATTCTTTTTATTTCATCAATTTTCATACATATTTTCATGAAATGCAGTATTTTCAAAAAATTCAGCACTTTTCCTACATTATTACTGCGTGCTACTGTGTACTCTACTCAAGGTTCGCTTCGTGAAGACGCGGTCGAATATTCTCACAGTCCGACGCGCCTGCTTCAGTTATCTCATGGCGGGAAGTGCGCGTCAGCGACAGATCATTCTCACCTTTAAGTGTGAAAAGTATCATTGACGCCGCGTTTGGCGACCTCTGACCTTGATTTCCACGAAACTTTGGCGATCGACGTGGTGTGACACTTCGATGAGAATATTACATGCGGCAGTGATTGTTTGCTGGTCGTAGATTTCGCCACTGTGTACTGCGTTTAGTCTGGCTGCTAAACTGCATTCCTGGATAAGAAGTTGTGAATGTTTTACAACTGATGGGAAAGTTGTGTGGTGCAGGTGTACATCAACTTGTGCATTCCAAATAATTTTTAAAACATTTGCATTGTTTTTAAAATTTATTTAGAATTTTTTTCATAAATGTAAGTTCGTATTATGTAAATGAGTTTTATAATTAGATTATTTTAATATTACATATATCCGATTTATATATTTATTACATATTCTTACTGTTCTCATTACATATTTATGTACATATTTTGACGTTTCATACTACATATTTTCCGGTCTCTACTTATTAGTAAAGAACTTTCTAGGTTCAATTGACCCACAATAAAAAAATTCATATGTAGTACGACGAGCATGAAGTATGAATCATTTTGTAGTCGTAAATGACACAAGGATTAAAGTAAATCTGGTCTGGAAACCCCTACCGTGGCCTATACATGAATTGTACATGAATCTTATACGTGTAGACTACGTAGACAATGTAGTATGTGTAGAGTATTTATTTTTTCACATCCAATAACCCAAAAATGTTTATAATAAGAAGTAGAAGTATGCTGAAATATATTAAAAATGTTATCTTCGATTTAATAAGTCAAACAAAATATACCACTCCTGATGAAGAAATGACAACCCCTGTAACCATCTCATGCACATCAGTTCACTCTGCATCCGAATCTTTCCCTCCAAGTGCAGAGTCACCAATCCGTTGCGCAGAAATATTGTGCAGCTCCCTGACCATGTCGCCAACTTCTTCGCCCCCGCAAGACGGACGGACCCGAAAAGTATTTCAGAGGAGAAAGGTTTTTCCAGTCAGGACTGTCACCCGCCCCATAAATATTTTTGAAGCAAAACTATGTTACCTTGAAATTTAAAAAAATATTTATTCATTATAGTAAAACTCCTTTGGATGTGAGTCAATATGTAGTATTCCTTTCAATACATTAAGTATAATAATTATACCTTTTTTAATTTGATTAATACTTAATTATTATAAATAAATGTTGGCTTTGGGGGCGGAGTCTCATCCACTTAGATTCTCCTCTGTCCCACAAAAAAGATAGATTACCGTTGTCTACATAGATTAACTTTGTCTACGCAGTTTACGTTGTCTATGCAATGTTTACGTGTAGACGTAGACTATTGTTCTTTACGCGTAGACGCACATCACTGGAAACTGGACTGGACGAGGCGGCAAGCCACCTGAACATTATCACCCAAAAATCATCAATTTCCAGGTTTTTCAATTGTTTTTATAAGTAGAATATCCAAAATTTCGGATTTATTTGCTGGACCGGTCTCAACTTCGTAAACCGAACCCGACTCACTGAGCAGGTTTTATTTAAATATTGTCTTCGTGTTCAACAATTTGAGCGGGAGGAGTTCAAAGATTTTAACAATATTGTTCTATATCATCATAACTTTGAGGCAAAATAGAAAGAAGGAAATAAAAGCATTGTAATAGCCTGATAATTTTTCAGAATTGATACTTACAGCAGATTTACTTCTTATTAATTGCCATACCTCAAAATTACCCTGAATTGAGATTTTGTTGAAACATCTAATGTCTCATCGTTAATTTATTATTATTAATATTATATTTAATATTAATGAATATTTTATAAATATTAATATTATTAATAATAATATTTTTCTTCTAATTCACGACTAAAGTTGTTACGACTCGGTTGATTATTAAGTCTATTTCAGGTTACAACCAGCTACCTACGAAGCAGTCTAGGACTGTCAGTGCCTAAACAATACTTTGCGCAAACTGTGGGCTGGTCCCAATAAAGCAATGTTTTGAACGTCCTGGGAGTTTAGCAAAATTCTTGCACCAATTTTGTGGAACAAATCTCAAATCTCCGATAACAAAGGAATGACCTGTGCTCTTACCCCCAAATTCGGCTAATCTCAACTTCCAAACTTTTGTATTTAAAATGTTTCTCTGCCCCATTGTTTTTTATCGCAAGACACAGCAACAACTACAAGTAGACACGATGTTTCTCAAAATACTTGGTAACAATATCCAGTGTATCCAATATCCAGTTATTTTAATAGTGGTACAACTCCATTGACACTCGATTCCACATATTGGACTCTAAAGTTAAATGATTATTAAAAAAGCAGGGACGGAGTTAGACAAAAATATTGCGTGTTTTTCTCTTACAAGACATATATACTGCGATTTTTCTAACTTTGCCCCTCAAGGCCCGTTTTCATGATGGAATATGTCACGATACTTTGCGACGTTCTCAGTCGTGCCGCTAGATGTCGCATGGTCGCGACCCTATCAAGCAATGCTTGCGATTATGCGACCTCTAGCGGTGCGACAGAGAAAAACGGGAATGCCGTGTGATACTTGTTCGTGAAGATGATATGAATAAACATACTGTATGCTTCGCGGAATATTGGGGGTGTAAAGGAGTTATACTACCATAAAAGTGAGATTGGAAATGACGACAATATCGATTTATTAAAAAAGATTACAAATTAATTTAATATTACTGTGGAGGCTCATTTAGTTTTCATCTTCTTGAAATCGTCCCGTTTGTACCTGCAGATCGGCGAAATAAGCGTGATTAACGCTTCAAATTAACGGAAGCAAATCAAGCATATCCTGTTTCTGCTCATTTATCTTCCTTTGTTGTGGTTGTACAAGCGGGATATTTAAGTTTTCGAAAATTTTAGTTCTTCCGGATCCACTAGAGGTTTGTGAGTAGTGAATTTTACTGCGTAGAAACCAATGTCCTGATTGAAGGTTTACTTGTACATAATTATAAGACTTCCGTTTGACAAACCTAATTCAATGTTAAGCCAGTTACAGACACAGTTACAGTTTGTTCATTTTTGTCTCCTCTTGTTGCAGAATAAAGCCTAGGTCAGGCGGATTGCAGAATAAAGCTCATTGTCAACATTATTTTCGCCATTTCAATTACATCCTAGTTCTCAATTAGCTCGTTCTTCATAATCTCCTCGCAGCGAGGTGAAGGCACTCAGCGCTGCCCAGTGTGCGCCATGTCGTGAGGTGGAGACGCGAAATCCGCGCGTTCATTGCCTGCGGGACGCCGCGCGGCGCCGGTAACAACATTCTTTATTTTTTTATCGTGAGGAATTCGCCATGAAACGTTTGTCACTGACACATCTGTTTTGTTTTCTACTTCGCCGTCCACGTACATGCGTGACGCTGGGGGGTGTTTAACAGACAAATGAATCTCGCAACGTTATGACGGTCTTCCGTGGGCTAAACGGTTCATTGTCATGCATGTAAGAATGATGTGTAGAGACCGGATTTTTACGTGATTACATATTTTTTACCTTTCTTCTCATCGTTCGTAAAACTGTAATCTTGGCGAATCATCGCTCTCTTATTACAATTGGTATTTTGGCATTAATAAGGCCAAAGTAAATAATTGCGATTTTTTTTTTCAAAATTCCTTTTCTCAAATACTCCATCTCGGATTTTCTTCTTCCTATTTTTGTCGTCAAATTGAAGCGGAGATATTGACGTTTATAGTAGTTAAAGAATCTGGGTGGTAAATTTGAATTTACCAAAGATATTTCCAGTTAAAGTTACATTTTCATTTTAGCTTTTTATGGACTTAGGAGAACTATACAAATATAAACGCTTATCACTAGAGCCCGGAAAAATATGTAGTATAAAACGTCAAAATATGTACATAAATATGTAATGAAAGTACTAAGAATATGTAATAAAGATGTAAAATCGGTTATAATACGTAATATTAAAATTCTCTAATAAAAAACCATTTACATAGCAAGAAATTAAATTTAGAAAAACTACTCACTTTACATCATACAATTTCTCGTCAGTAGTAAAAGATTAATCTATTGTAATCCAGGACAGTAGTTTAGCAGCCAGACTATTCGCAATAGAAGCCATTGCACAAACTGGCGAGATCTACGACCAGCAAACACACACTGCAGCATCTTCATCGAAGTGTTACAACTCAGTGATCACAAATTTTTCTCTGAAATTAAGTTTACAGATAACAAAACGCGGTGTCAATAATGCTTTGGACACCTAGATTTCCCCAATCATGTAGGAAAAAATGCTGATTAAAAAAAATACATAATTTCATAAAAAATAAGGGATTTAATAGAAGAAAATTGATAAAATAAGAATTATATTGTGAAAACAGCAAAATATGTAATATAGTACTAAATATGTAAAAATATGTAACGAAAAAATTCGATATTGTGTTAGGAGGGCTATGATTCGCCAAGATTACAATTTTGAGAACGGTAAGTAGAAAGATAAAAAATATGTAATTACATAAAAATCCGGTCTCTACTAATCACTTGTAAATCTTGCTTTCATTGTTTAGTGATGAATTCTTGTATGGAATGACCCTATTACACATTATATCGGATTTTACATATTTACTAGGAAACCCCGGCAGACGTTGTGCAATTAAGTTTTGGTTCGGTGTTAGGGCAAGTGTCGACTTTTATGTAGTTTTTTTTTTGTAGCCTGTTGTATACAAATACTTAATAAAGTGGAAATATTATTTAAAAATTATTTGAGTTGAACTACAGAGTTCTACATTATTTAACAATGTTTTGCGTATATTGTAAACTAACATATATAGTTTTTCGAAATGGTCTTTGTATAAATGATGTTTTTAATATTGATATAACCTCCAAGAAATACTTCGTACGTCATTACAACATTAAATAAATGTTTGATAGGTTTGATTTGATACGCCCAGGTATTGGTTTTCCTCTGAAGTGTGCAATTTACTTTTAATTTATGAATCAGTTAATACTTTGGAATAAAGTTAAAATCTAAATTGAACATTGGGATGCTTGTCTGTATATCACACACCTTTGACCCCGGCGAATAAGCTGATAAGTCGACATTTTGCTGAAAATGGGATAATTATGCTCCTGAATTCTCTGAAAGATTCTTTACATTTTTGTACAACCAGACAAGTTGAACCTTCCGGCGGGCGCGCGGCAGCATCCCGTGTTGCCTTTGTGCTTTTGTTGTTCTAAAACGGAGGACGGCTATTCGACATAGGAGAAGGCTTCAGTTTTCTCGCTTCGCAACATTCTAAACGAAATGCAATCTCCGTTCCGTTGCCTTCTCCCTATCAGTCGTAAATATGATTTGAAAATATGATTTCCTATTACTTGTAGGCTTAATTTTGTTTTTCTTTGCTGAAGGGCTGCAAGAGACGAAAAAATTAGGCATCTTCTTGAGTAACTGGAATTGGTTCCAATTTATTTTTTTCTTAAATTTAAGGACAGTAACTGTTACATTTAATTAATTTGTCTATTTAATAGCAATTTTCTAGTTCATTTTTTTCTTTGTTATATTATGCTTTATAAGGTTTTCTGGAACAATGTGTTATTTACTATTCTATACTTAAAACTAGCCACATTTCTGTGTTATATAAAATATATTAACATTAAAAATGTCATGAATAGTTGCGAGTTTTTATTCTTCCTTCTTCAATTAAATAACAGAAGTTTTGAGGGTGAAGAGGACAGTGCTCCTATGCACCCGCTTATGTGAGAAAAAAAATAGGCGCGCCCACCCGAAGGTTAATTCCTTTTGGTTGATTAATAATAGACATGTGTATTAACGACTATTACGTACCTTTCTTAAAATCATAAAACTTAACAAGATAAGTCGAGTTGTCTGGTTGTTCACGGTGTGTCAATGATCAAAATCAAATAAGGTGAGTTGTCTCTTTTTTCACGGTAGAAGATTAGTTCAAACAATCGCAGGACAGAAATATATTATCACGACGCAAAGAAATTTGGTTGAGAGCGACTTCTTCAATAAAGCAAAGTAGCCCTAAACTTCTGTTATATTGCAGCAAAAGAGCGAGAGTACTAGATTCAGCCCCTTCATTACAACATGGGAGGAACAGGTCAGCCAGTTGACTCAGCAGAGGAGGCTTCTACAGAAATTGCCCCTTTGAGCCCCATTAAACGCGATTAAAATTTCATGTATTCCCGCGCCGTCCAGTGTGGAGATTCCAGCGCAATTTCCGCCGCTTCGCACCGCATCCGCGCGGGGCGCTCGTGTCGCCCTCAACGCGACCACGGCACTCGGGCAGCGGTGGGCGGTGCGCGGTGGGCGGTGGGGGAGACGGTGGGCGATGGGCGGGGATGTGGGGGAGGCGGTGGGTGGTGGGCGGTGGGAGGTGGGCGGGGATGGTGGTCGGTTGGAGACGGGGCGGTGGGCAGTGGGCGGTTGGAGGAGGGGTGATGGGCGGTTGGAGGTGGGCGGTGGGCGGAAGGTGCTGGGCCGTCGGCGGTGGGCGGTGGGCGAGGGCGGTGGGAGATGGACGATGACGGTGGGAGGTGGATGGTGGGCGATGGGCTGTGGGTGGTGATCGGTAGGCGTTGGGAGGTGTGCAGTGAGCGGTAGGCGGTTGGAGGTGGGCGGTGGGGTGCGCGTTGGCAGGTCTCGCCTCATCGCCGTGGCGCGTCGTCTGTGCAATCCAGGCGAGGAAAGCCACAGGTCAGGCAAAATCATCCTGTTGTAAAGCTGAACTTATAAAACACAACCCAAGTCTTGATCATTTCAAGTTTTTTTCTCTGTGTGTATGTGTGCGCGTGTGTATGTGTGTTTCCGTTCTTGTGTTGTATAAACTGCATTGCATAATGTGAAAATAACGATGTTATAACCTATTTTAAGGGCCTAAAACGTCACATTTTATGCCTAATAGTGCCTAAATTCATAATTTCATTACCTATTTTAGGTGCCTAAATCCTCACTTTTTTGTGTCTCAGATTCAGAGACCTAGTAATAATCTACAAATCAACTTACCAAGTCGCAATGTAAATTGTTTGTTATATCGGTAGTGTGTTCAACAGCAATATTGTAAAAGAAGATAGCGTTGTACCAAATATGGCTGAACAAATTTGCGAATACCTCGAGCTGACTCAACTATTGTAGGGGGGTCTTTTCCTGGAGCCGTAGAGAGGGTATCACTAACCTCGAGGATAACGGATTGCGTCCCCCTAAGGCAGGGCTGTCCAACTTCCAAGGATGGGCCACATGTCAAATTCTAGATAATCCGCAGCCCACACCGTCATTTAAGATGTTCTTCCCCTAACCGGGAGAGATGGCTCAGTGCATCAACCTGATGTCACTCAGTCCCTCTGACCGGGAGGTCCTAGGACTCCACTCCCCCGTGGCGGCAGTATTTTCGACACGAGCTTCTCAGCTACGTCGAATTCAGTCGTTGTCGGGAGGAGAATTCTGGCGGCCGGCTGCTCTCATCGGTAGTTTTCCGTGGTTTCTCCCATCAACACCAGGCGAATGCCGGAGCAGTACCCTAACAAACGGGCTACGGACCGCGCGCGATCTTTCCTTCTTCCTTGTCCTATCCTCTCCTCTTACACACACACACACTTACACTAACATGCACTACACTACCACACATGCCGGGAGACCAGTCGGGAGCTTACAGCTTGTCCCGGCTGGGGCGGTGCCCCGCTGGTGGGAGACACTTCGTTGAGGGGAAAACCCCGCTGGGCGACGGTAGGTCGGTGCCAGATCTCGCCATCCAGCGGGGAAAAGATCATCGTCACCTCCCGATAAAAACACACGTACTACACTTACGGGACTAATGACCTATGTACTTCACGCGCCTGGAAACAGGAATCAATCAACCTAACTACTGATATTATACTGAAACAATTATATATTAAATACGACTTTTATTCACCACACTTAATAATTAATGTACATACGAGAAAATTAATATATCATTAAATAAAAATTAGATGAATTTTGCAATTTTATTTGGTTGGTATAATAAACTTTTTCAAAGCAGTCGCGGGCCGCATGCAACCCGCGGGCCGCCAGTTGGAAAGCCCTGCCCTAAGGATGGACTACAATTTACTTTCCGAAAATGATACTCGTAACATGTCAGCGCTCTTAATTGATCAACTACCACGATCGGAATGATATATTGCAGTAGTTCAGGTTTCTTTATTAGGAACAGGGAGTGTACAGATAGCACGGAACTCATAAATATGTATTAGTGTTTTGGTTTAATGTGATCTAAGTTATGCGAACTCTATTGAACCTCTGGAGTTTCATAATGGGGAGTCAGTACCACAATTGGTGACTCAACGAAACAAATTAAGTGATAGAAACTTTTGCAGGCCAAACACAGAATGCGGAACGTTGTTTATGACCCCTGGCTCTCGCGTAAGTCGGCCTCCATCTCTAAAGGCTGAAGCGCCTTTTCACAGAAGTTATGGAGAAGACTTGAAAGTTCGCAAAATACGAGAGCTTGCTACTTCCCAGTGAATAACAAGTAAAGTGAAGGAAGAATGGGCGAAAATGATGAAAATCTATTTTTTACTTATTTTAACCATTAATTACTTTGCAGTTTTTTCTGATAAGTAAGCCAAGTTTCATCTTAATATGTCATCTCGAAGGGTTTTTTTTTATTTTTAAGTTAATGTAGCAGGGAAGTGGTCGTGGCCGTCTTGACCAAACCTTGATGTTCCTTGAATGTGTAATTATTGCGTTTCTGCTTTTTTAAAAAATTTATTCTAGCTTGGCCATTGGCCCTCTGCAGCCGCATAAGATAAATACACTAGTAGTAGATATATACATAGATAATATTCTAGTTTTAGATTTAATTCAATATCGTGCATATATGATTTATCATTAGAAAAGACTCATCAGCTCTAGTCTGTGGGGGATCGAAAAATTATCTTGGTAGCTTTCTTTTTAATCCTTTGCGATGAGGATTTTCCTTACCTAAAGGAACGTGAATGGCGGAAGGGATCTTTAATATTTTAGAATAGAATTTTGCGGCTAAGAGGGAGAAGTGGACGTGGATGGATGTAATGCCAAGTTCAATATGTAACTGCGCATTTGGAGTGTACCAGGTTTTTCTGCTTTTGTTATGAGAAATAGTTAATAGTTTGGTTTCTAGTGTTGGACACACTGTTTCTGATAACAATTGAGGGTTTAATAGCGTCAAAATATCGGTATTTGTGCTTGCCCAGCATATGAATTAAGAACGCACTGAAAACTTTGGGAGCCATTTCCCGTAAGTTTAACATTTTCATCTTTAGGGAACATTTTCTCATAAACTACAAATAGTGGGTAGTAATTCAAATTTTAATAATAATTATTCAAATTTTAAAAGATCATGTAGCACACCCGTTTATACACTTTAACGGGACGATTTTTTAAAATGTTAATTACTTTAGGAAATATTCACATAAACGTTAGTACTTTTACGGACAAAATTGATTACAACGGATATTTCAAAAACTAGTAACACGTTTTTAAAAACAGCGTTGTTAAAGTATTTACAAAAAGTGAATCTACACTCACAAAAAATGTCAAGTGTGTAAATTAAAAGTTTCTGAGAAAATGTTCCTTACGTTAACAATGGAGAAAAGAATTTTTCGTAAATATTGTAATAAACATATCTTATTGTATAGTATATTATTTTTATGTATATATACTATTCAATATTATTTTTCCTGTCCCGAATACATACGTATGTACGGAGTAATAATAGTTTTATAGGGAAAATTATGTAATACTGCGGAAAATCGATTTCAAGATTTTAACGGAAATACACGTTTTTGGGTCCCCTAATAACTTTCCAAAACGTCTGGTAGTCTGTCTATCTACATGTTTGTCCATCTGTCTGTCCGTCTGTGAACACCACTAACCTATAACCCATGCGTAGGATTTTTTCCCATTTTCCCATTTGTTATCCATAGTGAGTTCTTTCATGAAGGTCATCTTCATTTTTTGAAAATTATAATAGTTTACGCGCAATATTGCGCGTAATATGTGCACTTTATAACTAATGGCACTTTTAAACTAGTACAGAATGGCAAAGACATTCCCGTATTAGTTTTCTATTTCCTTTGATCTCTATTTGTGTAACTGGTCTACATTTGTGTAACTTCTGAAAGAAAGAAAAAAAAATAAATAAATATCCCAAAATGAACTTTTCATCATATTAGCGTGCAATTAGCGTTATCCGTTCGAAAAGTTAGCTGTTAGAAAGTAATCTTAGAAGAAATTCAAAGAAAAACTTTGGAGCTGTTTTGAAAAAATTTTGAAAATGTCTGGGGCGCTTCATGTAAAGTACCCACAGATTTTGAAGAAAGTTTTTCAAAATCTCAAAGCTTTGACTTGAGCCAGATGGACAGGGGCTTCTTCAATTTGGAAAAAATCCTAAGAGTGGTTTAGGCGCTAGTAGTGTTCACAGACGGACGGACGTTTTGCTTTCAATTGCTTTTTCGGTAACACAAGGGCCCACAAAAACGGGGTTTGTGGCTTCACCACGTGTTAGGGGATTTTATTTTCTTAATTTAGCAATTGGTTTTATTCACTTTTTCGTGATCAGCGTCCGGCAATTAATTTTTTCTGCCGAAAATTGGCCACTTTTTTCGCGCAGCATTACATAACTTTCCGTTTACTACGTGTATTACTCCGTATATACGTAGGTATACGGGAAAGTAAAAATAACAAAACACTTTTTTTTTTCAAAAAAATGCTTCAGGGTCATTCCATGTCAAATCAACCAAAATTTCCCGCGTAGTTCTTTGAAAAGTCAGCTACTACAACCGCACAAAATTAAAAATATTACAAACAATATCTCTAAAGCGCATTACTTGTCCCATGATTCCGCATTGATGAGCGAAAACTGCTTTTCGATGTTGGGAACCGGTAATAAGATATGAGGGTGGCTCACAATTGGTGGGCCACCCGGTGTAATTCGAAGTTTCTGCCTTCAAAAATATGCTTCAGATACATTTAAAATGTATGGAAAATTAATCAGTAAATAAAGAAAGGAAGATTTACAAATGATAAGCGTTTATATATGTATTGTTCTACTAAGTCCATGAAAAGCTAAAATGAAAATGTAACTTTAACTGGTAATAACTTTCGTAAATTCAAATATACCATCGAGATTATTTAACTACTATAAACTTCAATGTCTCCTCTTCAATTTGGCAACAAAAAGAAGAAAATCCGAGATGGAGTATTTGAGAAAATGAATTTTGAAAAAAAAGTGTAATTATTTACTTTGGCCTTTATTCGGCCTTATTAATGCCGTTAAAATTAGGTTTATCATACCAAACCTTTAGAGTGGAATGTACTCATTAGAAATATAAAGCACGTTGCAAAGTAAAATCAAATTTGAAGATATTTTACTAGTTTTTAGATAATACCCTCTGAAATTCAAAGTATCACATTTCCATATTTTCAAAAGTAAGGGTCATTCCATATTAAATCAACACAGTCATTTTACATCACCATCTCAGATTCAGATGAAATTTGACACATAGGTAGTATGAATGGAGAATAAGAAAACTACAAATTTTGAGTAAAATATTTCCACCCTTTTCTGAAATACAGCCATGTAAAAGTTTGCAAAATTGGCTTCCCGAAAATTTTTAAATTGATGTAGAACCTCACCAAATAAAAATAGAGAGCTGGAACAGGTGTCATTTTGCAGCTTTCTCTATGGCCTTTTATAAGATATACAACTCAATAGGGGTTGCGTTCAAAACATTTTTCAAATTTGAATTTAAATTTTGATGTTGAGTTTTTTCAAAATGCTCATCTTCAAAAAAATTGAAAAAATTCTATAATAATCCTTGTACATTTCCAAACAGATGGTGCAAGTTTAAAAATGGGACTGCAATGGGTTCATATGGTAATCTTTATTTAAAATGCACAATATTTACTTACTCTAAATTTTACTGATTTAAAATGCATTTTATTTCAAATTATAAGTCCTAATATATTCAAATTATTGATTTAGAGTTTTTTATTGGCGAGTGTGTTGTGTTTTATTGTTATGAATTTTATTCTTCTTCTTCTTAGTCTTCTTCTTCTTCTTCTTCTTCTTATTATTATTATTATTATTAGACCGCGGAACTTCATGCAATTGCAAATGTTTTGACTGTGCATATCGAAAGGAAATGTATATAACTTTATATATCACCAAAAATAATCTACTCTATTTTTATTTTGCTTGTGTGCAATTTTTTAGTTTAAATGCGTATTTTAATGTATGCATTATATTTTAGTGCTTATATTCCTGATTTTTGTGGAGAAGTGGATCGAGATCAGATCTTTTCGGGTATTTCTCTTTCAACTTAGAAATGGCTTTCTTCTGACAACGCGGCTAGGGAAATTGAACCTCTTTAGTACCCTTCGCACGGTTTCGGGATTTAGTTTCTTGCCAATTCCAATTTATAACTATGGAGTAACTTTTGGTGCATTAACACGAGGGCCCTTCTTTATTATTTTCACAACAAGATTCTCTTCTGGATCAGAAAGTCTTCGGACATTCTCATCCGTGTTGCAGTTCAATCGCCTATTCATTGATGGACCATGAGATTGTAACTCATTGGTTTGTTTTCATTAATGTCATTTTGCCAAATTTTGGGCATCATTAACCCTTTGCATGATGATAAATAACCAGCTGACGGTGCTCAAAGTTGGTGTTCATTCCTCAACGTTTCATTTCGCTTAAATGTTTAGGTTCCTACGTATCTGGTTCATCAACTGAAAGGTGGCCATGATTTGTTTTATTTTTGGTGATAGGTAAAGTTATATACATTTCCTTTCGATATGCACAGTCAGTAAAATATGCAATTGCATGACATTCCGCGATATAATAATAATAATAATAAGAAGAAGAAGAAGAAGAAAAAGAAGAAGAAAATTCATAACAATAAAACACAACACACTCGCCAATAAAAACACTAAATTAATAATTTGTATATATTAGGGCTTATAAATTGAAATAAAATGCATTTTAAATCAGTAATATCGAGAGTAAGTAAATATTGTGCATTTTAAATAAAGATTACCATATGAACCCATTGCAGTCCCATTTTTAAACTTGCACCATCTGTTTGGAAATGGACAAGGATTATTATAGAATTTTTTCAATTTTTTTGAAAATGAGCATTTTGAAAAAACTCAAAATCAAAATTTAAATTTAAATTTGAAAAACTTTTTGAACGCAACCCCTATTGAGTTGTATATCTTATAAAAGACCATAGAGAAAGCTGCAAAATGACACCTGTTTCAGCTCTCTATCTTAATTTGGTGAGGTTCTACATCAATTTAAAAATTTTCGGGTACCCAATTTTGCAAAATTTTACATGGCTATATTTGAGAAACGGGTGGAAATATTTTACTCAAAATTTGTAGTTTTCTTATTCTCCATGCATACTACCTATGTGTCAAATTTCATCTGAATCTAAAATGGTGAGGTAAAATTTCAATTAAAACTGTGTTGATTTAATATGGAATGACCCGTAAGTAAAATTTAATGCCAAAAAGTCGATATTCAGTGTTATTTCGTCATTCTAAAACGATTTTAAAAGTTTCAGTCGAATCAGAAGGTGGTCGGGAGATTTTGGCCGATTTGACATGGAATGACCCTTCAATGTTTTAGTTTGAACATTTTGTAGGAATAGACCCTAATGTCTTTATGAGATAACATAAATTCCATATTTCTTTTATTTTTATTTTTTCAAAAATCACAAATACGAGTATGTATTTTTTTTAATTGTCTCTCATGTATTAATATTTACATTAGTGGCGATTTGTTCACATTATTGTATTTACTAGTTGCGTGTGGTGTCGGCGACGCTGTAAACTATTTTAAAAGTATATCCATGTGTTGAAAATTTCTTCCACGCGTAGCTTTGTTCAAATATGTTCTTAGAGTATCTGGCATTGGAGCTAAACTTCGATTTTTATTTCTTGGCGCACGAGGGTATGTCAAAAAAATGGAATATCTCACGGTATTTCGCGTCGTTCTTGGTTGTGCCGCTAGGAGTTGCATGATCGCGACTGTATCGAGCAGTGCTGGCGTTCATGGACTCCTGGCGGCACAACGGACGACGGACGCGAAATACCGTGAGATATTCCATTTTATTGACACACCTCCGTGTGCCAAGAAAGAAAAACCGATGTATAGCAATGAATCGTATAGTCGGGGCGGGCAGGGGGGCGAGCGGGGGCAAGCGGCCGCGAGAGTGGCCGGGAGAGGCGTGGAGCGAGGCGGGGCGGGGCGAGGCCGTGCGGGTGGCGGCGACGCGGCGCGCATGTTGACGGGATCGGAGCGGTGGGGGGGGGGGGGCGTCCTTGCCGACGGCGCACGCGCCACGCCCCCTTCCCTGGCAGGCGCTCCGCGGCGCCTTGCACAACAGAGCACCCGGGCAGAATCTCTCCGACGTTCTTGCAGCAGAATGGACTGCGCGCCAAGCATGTAATTAAATGAGGACAGTCGCCCACGCGTTCCCAAGGAAATAATCAACATTGAGCGCAAGGAACCGTCCTTCGGATGTTGATGTGCATGCCGCAAAGCAATTTATTTTATTTAATATGCTACGGCGTATGCAAATATTTGATATGGTTAACGTATTTTTTGTAATAATAACTACTTCTGAATTAAAGTTTTTTAATTAAATGAACAAAATGCTTCTGAGAAAAGCTTCAAGATTGTGATTTTGATGTGATCTAATCATGATTTTTAAGTTTAGTGAAATTTGCAGTTTTATTTCGTCGAAAAGGAACACACCTTGAAGCTACATCACATAGCCTGGAATATTCAGGTAGCCCCGTTAATACAACAGCGTAGTAGTGCATCGCTGGTCGATTAGACTCTTGTCAAATAATAATCTCTCCGGAATATGGACGTGACAGGACGTGTGTGGGTAACGATGACAAATTTTGGTGTGTGGGTAACAATGACATCGAGGTTTCGATACATCGCTAAAGGGTTTTCGATATCGATGAAAACATCGACAAAAACCTCGATGTTTAATGCACCATTTTTTTAAATATAGACTAATAAACATTCTATTTTCCTATCGATGTTTGAATACCATACGTAAGAGGGATATATTTTACTGTTTGATTAGCAGCATGTTAGTAGTAGGCTACTATCCTAATAAAAATTATTATTAAATGTAAAGAAGAAAATTAAAATTAAATAACATCGTGTTTCGCAATTTTACCATCTTCATCTTCTACATATACCATACAAAATACCATAAAAATAACATAAACATTCTTTAAAGACATAATAAAACATTGCATGAATATTAAACTCAAACATCCATGTTTTTGCAATCGAAACCAAATATCGATGTTAACGTATCGATGTTTCTGGTGGAAAATATCGGCGTTTTAAAAACAGAGATATTCTTGTGCCATCCCTCTGTGTGTGTCTAGAAGGTCGAATAATTGTTGTCTAAAAGCGAATCGAAAACACCATGTAACGAAAAAAGTGAAGAGAACTTTCGAAATCGTTTCCTGTACTGAAATTAACACCAAACGGGTCGACCACCATTAAAGCAGGTCGCTGCATATGACTGTAGAGACCAGATTTTTATGTAATTACTTATTGTTTGTCTTTCTTCATATCGTTCTCAAAACTGTAATCTTGGCATATCGTCGCTCTCTTAACACAACGTCCACTTTTTTCCTTACATATATAGTACTATATTACATATTTTAAGTATTTTTCTATTTTCACAGAATATTTTTTTATTCTATCAATTTTATTACATGTTTTATGAAAAGAAATATTTAAAAAAAACAGTATCTTTCCTTATATTATTGGTGAAATCTAGGTAACAAAAGTACCATTCTCGTCGAGTTTCGTGATCTTTAGCCTTAACTTCCGAGAAACTGGCGATCGCCGAAGTGTAACACTTCGATGAGAATGTTGCACGCAGCAGTGATTGTTCGCTGATCGTAAATATCGCCAGTTTCTGTGATTGCTTTCACTGCGTCTGGTCTGCCCGAAGGTGCACATAACCTTGCCTATATGCCCCGTAGTCTGGCGGCTAATCTATGGTTCTGAATAACAATACATTAAGCTTTACTACTGACGAAAAAGGTGTTCGGTTCCAAAGTGTACATCGACTTGTGCTTTCCCAATGATTTCTACAACATTTGTAGTATGCTGAAAGTTTATTTACGATTTTTTATAAATATTATTTCTTATTTTGTAAATGTGTGTTATAATTAGAACATTTCAATATTACATTTATAACCGATTTTACATATTTATTCCATATTCTTACTGTTTTCATTATATACTTGTGTACATATTTTCATGTTTCACACCATGTATTTTTGCGGTCGCTGCTTGCGAGTGAGTGGCTGCGCGCTTCTAACAACGCACTCCCGGTCCGCGCAGGGCGACGACTGGCAGACAGCCGCACAGCACGCACAGTCTATTGAATTGAATTGCATTGAATTGCCGTATTTTACGTGGCGAGACTCGGGCTATGAGGCCCGCTCTTCCGCCTGACCACGCAAATTTCGCTATGCTCCTTTCACCATCTAGCGGGGAAAGAAGGTATTATCTCGGGCGACGAAAGAGGCGATTTGAATTTAGCCCAGAGGCTTCATTTAGGCTTGAGGATTTTTAACATGCAGTAAACCTACTACATGGGACAGCCGGCTTTACTTCCCCTCCGAAGGAAGGCGTACGAAGGATTTTTTTCGCCCTTAAAAATCCACGGCTTCGATCGGGTTGAACCTGCGAACTTGGAAATTTAAAATTTCTTAAACTTGACTTTAAATTTTATTCGCCTTACATTTTTTTCGCCTCCGTTTTAGCAGATTTTTGGTGTCGAAGAGTTTAAAAGAACATGTCTTATTGGTGTACTTTTTACTTTATTGAATACCAACTTACATGAAAAATTGCGTGATGATGATGCGAAATTTCAAAATCTCAAAGCTTCTTTCTTCAATTTGGAAAAAATACTACTTAAGGTTTAGGTGCTAGCGGTGTTCACAGACGGGCGGATAGATGTTTTGTTTTCAATTGGTTTTTCGGTATGAAGGACGCACAAATCAAGGATTCTGGCTACACCATGTGTTCGAGGATTTTATTTTCTTAATTTAGCAACTGGATTTATCAACTTTTTCGTTATCACAGCCCGGAATTGAATTTTTTCTGCCAGAAATGCGCCGTTTTTTCGCGCAGCATTACATAATACGTTACTTTCGCGCAGCATTACATAATATATTACTCCATAAATATGTGTGTATAGGAAAGTAAAATTGATATAAATTTTATGAAGGCTGTGAGGTGTTGATCATACTTCTGTCTAAGATTACCAAGTAAAAATTCTCAAACAAGCAATTCTTCCCTCCCACAATATGTATGAACGTAATTCTCTGGAATTGTCTGCGGCTTTCCCGTCTTGTGATGAGTAGAGACCGGAAAAATATGTAGTATGAAACGTCAAAATATGTACATAAATATGTAACGGAAACCGAATATGTAAAAAATATGTAAAATGGGATGTAATAGTAATATTAAAATTCTCTAATTATAAAACACATTTACATAATACAAAATTATAGTTAAAAAAATTCCTAAACAATATTTAAAAATAATAAAAAACGTTGTAAAAACTATTTGGAGAGCAGAAGATGATGCACACTTTGCACCAAACAACTTTCCCGTCAGTAGTAGAAGATTCATCTATTGTTATTCAGGACCGTATTTTAGCAGCTAGACCAAACTACATACAAGTATAAGCAAGGTTATATGCCCCTCGCGCCATACTAGACGTATTAGAAGCCATGGTGATACGTACGGCCAGCGAACAATCGCTGCAGCGCGCAACATTCTTACCGAAGTGCTACGCGTCGTCGATTTCCAGCTTTCTCGAAAATTAAGGTTAAAGATCACGAAACGCGACGAGAAGGATACTTTTGATACCTAGATTTCTCCAATAATTAACGAAATATCCAGATTTTTTTTGAAAGAACTTCGTTTCATAAAAAATAGATAATAAAATTCAAGAAAATTGATACAATAAAAATATTTCGTGAAAATAGCAAAATATGTAAAGAAAAAATTGGATATTGTGTTCGGAGAGAGACGATTCGCCAAGATTACAATTTTGGAAAGAAGGCACTGTTATAAATTACATTCACAATAAAATTATTAGCAAACCTCCATACATATTTACAACTCTGCTTCATTTTATTCTTAACAATTTCCGTTGCAATATATTACCAGTAACTTTTCAAGAATCGCAATTTCAAATCTGCAACGATTGGGAGACTAAATCAGTTTGAATACAGCGAAGGATTTCTGAAAGTCTACTGATGTGTCTGGCATATATTTTAGAAGTCCAACATTAGCAACACAGAAACATTTGGGAATTTACATTTATTTCCACTCAAAAGATGTCCTCGGTGTATTGTCAATCGACCATTTTCTCAGAACATGGCTAGTATTTATGAAATAGGGAAATGGAGAAAAGTATGTTATATACTTTCGAGAATTCTCTCGTATTTCAAAGTACAAATACGTGAATTGAAGGTTTCGTAATAAATGGTCAGGTTGGACCATTGTCGATTTTCTGATATCTTAGCATTGTATATAAAAATAATATATAAAAGGAAAAAACGTGCAATAATTCTAAAGAAAAGGCCTTTATGTAAAAAAAGGGATTTATGCTAAAATAAGCAAAAATAAGCACTATAAAACTTCGTCATATGTCATCATTTGCCATGATTCGTGCACATCTATTATCAGCCTTTAAATAAGTTCGCTAGAAAAAAACGGGCATATCCCTAAACATCCGATGTCTAGCAATTGCATGAGCATCCGGCGTGTAGTGATGAGTGGGACGGCGCTGTGATGGTCATCCTCCCAAAGGCGGCGATGACTTCCAAACGCATCGGCAGAGTGACGAATCGCGCCCCTCCCCCTCGCGACCGAATTCCCGGCTGCGACCGCACAGCACCGCGCCGCAGTCGCGCTGCGTCATGCGGCAAAAACATCCGGCCTGGATCTCGCGCCGATGGGCGACCGGGGAAGACCGCCCGCGCTCAGCTGGCCAGCAACGCCAGGGCGGCGCTCGGGCTGCTCCAGCGACGCTCTCAACTAGGGGCGTTGGAAATCCGTAAAGGAATTAGGCAGCTTTTGCCACTTTGAACGTTAAGCACTATCGACCTTCTGCGCATGCGCAGATGCACTAAAGTGATGCAAAACTTGAACTGCGCTCCAGACAAAAAAAAAAAAAAGAAAGAGAGATGCTGAAAATGTAATGTGAACCAAGCGGTGCGATTGGAACGAAGCGGGAGGTGCAGGCGTGGTGGGAGGTGGAATTCAAACACAACATGATCTATAAAATTACTAATAGTAATAATTACATTAATAATTAATAAAGGCTAACGACAGAAATCCTGAAAAATACAGCAAAAGCGCAGGAATATGCATATTTAAGAAAATAATGAAGGCGTTCATTTGATTCGATTCCGCCTTTTGGAATCGATTCCATCAAGAAACCACAGTGTAAGATATATAGGTATGTCAACTAGCCGCGTTTGGTGCATATTTTCTGACGCCAGTTTGAGGCTAGTTCCTCGCTTGTCCGTACGGTGCGCACGATCGGTTTGGGTCACGCTGTGAGATATACATCTGAAGATGACATCTTAAACAGTGGTTATTACACAGTTTTACAAAATATTTCCTACCCATTTTCGTAACTGTTCGCTTTACACTTTACCAATTCCACCGCGAAACGAAAAATCACTGATATGAAATTAGAAATGAGCTGGCCACAGAGCTGTTGAATGGATCACGACCAATCACCACCTTGCCCAAAGGAGACCCAAAGATCGCAGGGCTTATATGCGAGAATTGTGAGAATTAGCCTCACATAAGCTTAGTTTTAGACTGGGAATTAATACACTTATATATCTTACAACGTGGCTCTGGCGTTGGATTTCTGTAAAGGAATCTTTTCTCGAATCGATCCCAGAATTGGAAGTTGGAGTCGATTCTAGAATCGAATCGAATGAAAAGAATTATTTCCCTAAGGAATCGAATCACATCAGAACATTATTCAACGTAGGTATCGATAACGGAAACGAGCAATTAGTATATGATTAAACACAACCAAGTGTTAATTACATTTTAATAACAATTAACAATAGTGCGATTTTTTAACTCTGCCCCCATGACCACGATGGAATATCACACGGCATTTCGCGTCGTTCTCGGTCCTGCCGCTAAGAGTGGCTGGATGACGCGTAGGGCTACCACCTCTACAGGTTTGATCCCGGAGTGATCTCTGGGATCAGGAGTGATATCTGGGCTAAGGGTTACTTTTGAAAATCTCCAAGTCACATAAAAAATGAAATTAAATATCCATTTTTCACTTTAAAAAAATAAAATCTGTGTTTAATAATTTAATTTTATGTAATGTTTTCAGGGTAATGATACTATATGAATAAAACTTCTGCGGACTGGACTGCGCGGCAAAATCAGAATGCCATCAGTTTACTTTATTTATTTATTTGTCAAAAAACAGTAAAAACTGTATATGACGTATGGGGGAAGAGATTATATGCGCACATGTTCTTGAGGCCGAAAATTTAAAAAACTAAACAAAAAAAATCTCTAGTCGAAGAATGTACTTATTGATATAGTAATTAATGATTTTTAACATTATAAAAGTATTACTGCTACGAAATAATTACTCGTGAAAAGGCGTCTATTATTTTATAATAAATATTGATTTTGAACTCATGTATTTACTTTTCGGTAACTCCCTCCCTCCCCCCCCCGGCAATTAATGATCTCCGGGTCAAGTATTCTTCGATGGTGGCAACCCTAACCTTACCAACATGTTTTTAATGCGAGAAACCTTCCAATAATGTTCTATTGATTTTTAAGACATATTAACTGGATAAAAACTGAATGAAGCTACTTTTAAACCGTGATTTCTCGTATTAGAATGAGTGTGAGAGATAGCGACTTCTCACAAAGTATTTTCTGATTTTGCTTCCGACCAGATTAAAGAATACCATTTAACGAGCTGCGGCCTTCACCAGATCTTTGATGCATTATTCATCTTTCCGCTGGCGAAGTTCGTGACTAAACGCTCTTCCTTGGAAGAGAAAATAAGTTTCCTGCTTCATGAACTGAATCGTCGACAATAACAGTTAATTTAGACATCTTTACGAAGAGCGAGAGGAATATAAAAAATAATCTACATAAGTAGGCGTTTTGAAATCCCTTTAGGATCACAATCAATTTGAAATTGCATTGTGTCAAGAACTATTGTAGAGTGTAAGAAACAACGTCTTAAGTTCTGCCTCACCTGGAGGGTTTATATGAACTAATCAAGAAACAATATAAAATATAGTTTTCCTTAGTTTTCAGTGTAACTTTAGCATTTTAGTTCATTCTCTAGAACATGTTTGCGAATAATTTACATAAATAAGTATCAAAATACATCCACTTCTAGTGGAGATAGCATGTCTGAAATATTTTCACCAATTAATGACAAACATATTGAGAATTTTTGAATTTATTTGATCTCTGAGAGCTTATTGGAATTAAATGTACAAGAGAAAACAAAATACAAACTACCAATCAGAGCAGCCGGCCGCTAGAATTCTCCTGCAGAAAGCGACTGAATTCGACCTAGCTGAGAAACTAGTGTCGAAAATGCTGCTGCCGTCTGGACTCGAACCTAGGACCTCCCGGTCAGAGGGACTGCAGTTATATTAGTTGATGCATTGAGCCATCTCTCCTGGTTCATCACTAGAGATCGGATGTGCAATTAGGTAAATGTGTTTTATAATTAGTGCATATTACATATTATATCCGATTTTACATATTTATTACATATTCTCACTCTTTTTATTACATATTTATGTATATATTTTGACGTTTGATACTACACATTTTCCGGTCTCTAGCCTTCAAACAACAATGCTCCTCAGTAGAACAATTTTGAGAAGGCTGTGTCATATATGACAGCTATTGCATATCTTGAGTATTTCAATGGATTAATTGTTTCTAACTATCAGATACATGACTTCACATTTAGAATGTCAATAAATAAAAAAACACAAAAATGTTTGCGTAAAAAATTATTTGCAGGTAAAGTAAAAAGTATCTTGTGCCTCGTCGATTATCTTGTAATTGCAGAAAAGATATTTCCATGGCCTTTCTGATGGGCCAGGATATTTTTATTTTTATATATTTTTTATTATATTTCTTGATTTTTTTTGTGTATAGAAGAAACCTTCTTTCAGGCTCATACAGAAATGACGATCCAACAAGATATTTTGTATTCAAAAGCTGTTGAAGCATTTCAGTTTTATTTTTTCTCTTTGTCCCTCAACGGTCAGTTCACTTTTTGGCTACTTCTTCGGCTAATTCGCGACATGAGCTGTAACAATTATCTGTCATCACGTTTCTGTTATTCCCAAGAATTGGTTCAATTAGTCAGAAGTTTCTTTCTTCTTCCGTTAGAAAATGCGAATTCATTTTCAGATAGTCTGCAAAATTTTTAACGTATACAACAAGGTCGCGTCACATATGACACTAATTTAGTCTTCACACTACTGATCATTGACTGAACGAAGGGCGACGTAGCTCCTACAGCCTTTAGTTAAATAATGGCTAGGAGGGCAATTAAGAGAGGATATGACATATTGCGGTATTTCAATGGAATAATTATTTCTAATTATCAGATAAATGTATTTATTGACATTTAGAATTATGTCAATAAATAAAAAATCCACAGAAATTTTTGCATAAAAAATTATTTGCAGGAAAAGTAAAAAGTATCTTGTGCTTCGCCGATTTTCTTGTAATGGCAGAAAACACATGTCCATGGACTCTTTGTTCGGCTAGGATCTGGGGATTGTGCGACCTACGCGAAATGACACGTGTGCAAAGAACTGCTGTGTCAAATACGACACCACCTCGTTGTTTAAAGGCTCGTCATCATTAGAAACCGGAAAAATATGTAGTATTAAACGTCAAAATATGTAATGAAAACAGTAAGAATATGTAATAAATATGTAAAATCGGATAATATATGTAATATTAAAATTCTTTAATTAAATTCATTTACATAGTAAGAAATTACATTTAGAAAAACTGTTCACTTTACACCATACAACTTTTTCGTCAGTAAAAAAGCTTAATCTATTATAATCCTGGACTATAGTTTAGCAGCCAGACTAATCGCAATAGAAGCCATCGCACAAACTGGCCAGATCTACGACCAACAAACATACACTGTAGCATCTTCATCGAAGTGTTACAGGTCGGATATCGCAATTTTTTCTCGGAAATTAAGGTTACAGATCACAAACCACAGTGTCAGTGATATGGACATTTAGATTTCTCCAATAATGTAGGAAAATGCTCATTTAAAAAAAAACATCTTTTCATAAAAAAAACATGAAATTAAAGTGAAGAATATTGATAAAATAAGAAAATATATTGTGAAAACCGCAAAATATGTAATATTGTACTAAATATGTAAAAATATGAAACGAAAAAATTCGATATTGTGTTAGGAGGGCTATGATTCGCCAAGATTACAATTTTGAAAACGGTAAGTAGAAAGGCAAAAAATATGTAATTAGTTACATAAAAACCCTGTCTCTAGTCATCTCCCGCGACCGCGTGGCAGCGGCGGAGCGTGCGCGAAACACAGGTGTCTCCCAGCGCAGGAACGCTTGCACGGCAGGCGAATGCGATCACAACTTTAGCGAAGAGTTCGACTCTCACAACCTCTTTTGAGGGAACCTACACTCCCCTTGGAACTTCGCCTGGCACTCCACAAAACGTGCTGCCGGCCTGTAGCCACCTACGCCGCTGCGACGTGGTGGACTACAGCACAGAAGTACAGGGATACACTTGAGCTAGTTTAGAACTGTGTTCTGAGACTCAAAGCGCGCCCTCCATTTCGGAAACGGTTGAAAGTTCTGAAGAATGACATTGATATCGAGTTCTTCACTGAATGCTTGATAAAGGTATCTTTTATTGAAGCCTTTCAAACCAGCGAAGCACCCGCGACGCTTAAACAACTAGTTCGACATGTCCTAACTGTACGATAAAAACGACAAGCACTTTCCTCGGATATTTTGAGAGCAATGGTGCAACACACACCACAACACAAACTCAGTCATGACTGAACATGACTGAATACAAAACAGATTTGGCTTCTGACTGAGGCCGGACACGAACCTACACCAGCCACTTCAACATAGCGGTAAAACGCGAAATGCGTGCGAACTGCAACTACACATAAGCACACTAACCTTCGGCAAATAAAAAAAAATTAAAACAACATAAAAAACGCGGGAATGCTGCCTCGGCCGCCGATGAGCAGACTCCCTCGTAAATTTGGCCGTGGCGCAACCCGTGAGAGCCGTTCGCTGGCCGGTGTTCACCTGAGCGGCGCGTTGCGCAACCGTGGAAATAGAAATGCCCGCTTCGCCCGCTGGCGTTTTCCACTGAAAGTCTGTAACACGTTTCTCTAATCTCTTTGATACCTTGCAATAACCTCCCGGTGATGTGACTTTTCTGGAGGTACGTGTTTTGGCCCTAGGGGCGGTGTAAGGTTGTCCTGGGGAGAGCTATTCATTTGTACTGCTTGCGTGTGATCAATATGGAACTTTAACCCAATAAAGCCCAAGTTAAATTTGTACCGCATTGCGCTCGCCCATTGTTTTGTTCGCGCGAGCACACGCGCCGTTGGAGCCCTCTAGCAGCATGTTTTTGCAACATGTATTGCTAATTGATTGTTGTGTTGCTGAATATTTACTACTGGAGCGCAAACCGTTGGTTATATGAAGATTTTGTTTCTATGAGAGAAACCAAAACCGTTGGTACTAAGCTGCTACATGCACCGTCAACTTCGACGCGAACCAACTACCGTTTGCTTTACATCGGCCCTCCCTCCGACTTAACCACAGGCACATAGCAGCTAAGCAAGATTTTAGATGTTTCTTTAATTTCTTTATTACCTTGCAATAACCGCCCAGTGATGTGGCTATTCTGGAGGTAGGTCTTTTGGTCCTAGGGCCGGTGTAAGGTTGTCCTGGGGAGAGCCATTCACTTGTACTGCTTACGTGTGATCAATATGAAAGCTGAAATTCCAGGAATGGCGATCAGACCTGTACACACTCTCCCGATATTTGAATTGATTGAAAAAGACGGTTTTCAAAGTACTGTCAAGATTCAAACACAGGTTTGATGTGTGTATGAAGCATTCTCGTATAATGGAAACAATAGGTTCATACATATTCTCTTATTATTACATTACAGTAGGTGATATGTATAAAAATAAGCAATTACTTCTTTCTCGAGTTTTAAAAGCAATTGTTCAAACAGTACGAATAATAGACGTGAGTAATTGCTCTTATTTTGAGCAATTTCTCCATTGATGAGTAACTGCTCGGCCGAGGAGCAATTGCTTACTTTACATACGAATAAAATCGAGAATTTGCTTCTAGTGCGAAGCATTTACTTCGAATTTTCGGAGCAACCTCCGGTGGTGACTCAAATCGTATAGAATGGATACAGCAAAGATGGCTGTTGTGAGCTGGTTGTGGAGTTTTATGTAGTGAGTGATGGAAGATTTCCTACGATTTTGCTAACTATGCACGACAACTGTACCACTTAACCTGAAACGGTCTACATCAGGAACAAGCAGGCGTCGCCATCATGGAAAGACCATACGCGACGCGCAGTAAAGTAGAGAAAGAAAACAGAGGAAAATCGACCAATCGCAACAGATCAGTTAGTGAGCAATTACTCAGAGAGAGAAGTAAATGCTCAGAGTTTCGCAAAACGTTTTATTCATATGAAAAGAAGCGTTTGCTTATGAGAAGTAGTAGTTCCTACTCGTACTCGTGAGCAATTGCTACGGAGTACTTCCTGATTTTTATTCATATCGCGCAGTGTCTGGATGTTTTCGTCAAACTTGCGTTTGGCCGTTCGGTCGCGGAGCAGTGTGTTGAGCCATTGCGGCGTCGCAAGGCCGTCGCGTCGTGTTCCTGGCGCCGCGCAGCGAACCGGATCTGCAACTCGTTGGTGCCGCTGCGCCTTGTTCGTAGATTGATTGATTGGTTGTTCGTGATTCCGAGCGCGTCAACTACAGAGGTCATTAGTCCCGTAAGTGTAGTGCATGTTTTTCTCGGGAGTTGGCGATGATCTTTCCCCCGCTGAATGGCGAGATCTGGCGCCGACCTACCGTCGACCAGCGGGGTTTTCCCTCAACCAAGTATCTCCCACCAGCGGGGCACCGCCCCAGCCGGGACAAGCTGTAAGCTCCCGACCGGTCTCCCGGCATGTGTGGTAGTGTAGTGCATGTTAGTGTAAGTGTGTGTGTAAGAGGGGGCGATAGGACAAGGAAGAGGAAGGAAAGATCGCGCGCGGTCCGTAACCTGTTTGTTAGGGTACTGCTCCGGCATTGGCCTGGTGTTGATGGGAGAAACCACGGAAAACTACAGATCAGAGCAACCGGCCGCTAGAATCCTCCTCCAGACAGCGACTGAATTCGACCTAACTGACAAGCTAATGTCGAAAGTCCTGCCGCCGTGGGGAGAGGACCTCCCTGTCAGAGGGAGTGCAATGACATCAGTTGATGCACTGCGCCATCTCTCACGGTCCGTGTTCGCAGAGAGGCCACCGCTGGGTCCTCGCAGCCCCGAGGCCAAGAGACAGTTGCAGGTCGCCACAGCCATTTGGGCGGAGCTGAGCTGGAGGGATAGTTTTTGCCGCCGGCCGAAACCCGTACGCTCGTTGTACACTTTATATCAAGTTCACAATAGTGAAAAACGGCACTACGCTTTCGATAAATTAGAAGATTTATGTAATAAATATTGTAAGATTTATTTTCTGTTAAAAATAAACCATTTTTTTCTTCTAAGTTCTAGGGTACGCACTGCGCGCCTTGCGTACATGAAGGACACTCCACTGTCTTTGTCTGATTCGAGCGTTCAACCCTCTGGCAGGCGCGTGCGGCACTCTGCACCGCGTTTATCTTCTTTGATTTTCACGTCAATAGTTATTCCTTTTATTAGGGAATACGAAGGAAATATTCTTTTTTGATGTTTGTATGCATTTTATTTAATAAAAAATGTGCATAACTAAATACTAAAAGAAATAGCAATATTAATAAGAATTGAATCCATCACTAGCTCCCTCAGTGTCTTGGCACGTGTTATGTGTAGTGGGATGAATATTGTGATTCATGCAAAGGAGCCTTGAAACGTTTCTTCGGAAACAATGAATGTACAAATTTGAATTTGGTTAGAGAAAGGGGGAGGAAAGCGAAGAGTGGGTGGGGATGCGGAGGACTGTAATGGGCCTTCTCTAACCAACGTGATGCACGCCGCGCCGGGCCGTGCTGCCCGGGACGGGGGAGAGGGATTGGGCTGGTTGATTGGATGGACTCTGAGTTGACGGGGTAAATTAATGAAGAAATTGACCTTGCAGAAGTTTATTTTCCTTTTTGTACAGCTGTGCGGTCCTTCTGACTGGAGTGACCTGCTTTGCCTGCGTTGCCGTCTGCGTTGCGTAGTGGAGATGTTGCAGGAATACAGGTCCCGCACAGTGTGGTGTCGGGCCCGTAAACAGCCTCCCTGCAGCGCACGCGGCCCTCCTGGTGGGTCGGACCAGTCACGGCACCCTCAGGTGTGAGAGGCACCGTTCGGCGAAGCTCACACCGACGCACCGCACCCGCACCGACAAATGAGCATCGTGCCGAACTGCCGCGGGCAACGTTACGCGTTGCGCGAAGCGCAATAACTAATGGGATGCTTGATACTCTACTGCCGAGGGCAGTGTTGCGACACGCGCGAAGCGCACTGGCTCTATACGTGGATCTCCACTGCCGAGGGCAGCTTTGAGAGATGCGCGAAGCGCACACTCGATCACGCGCAGAGAAAAATGTGAAAAACGTTGTTCCCGGGCTCGCGGAGCGTCGACCAGTGCCAGTCTCCCGGGGAATGTGCCGTTAGCGGCTGTATAGCAGACACGGGGGGAAGGGCCTTCTGGAGGGGGTAGCAGGCCCTTCGGCGGCCTGTGGGTGGCCGCCGGGGAAGGGGGAGGCGGCGGCCGTGGGCGCGCCGGCTCCGTGCGGCGGGTGCATGAGGAAAAGCCTGCGGGGGCTTTGCGGAGTGTACGGAACAGAATTAGTAGTTTCAATTTCAAAATCTGTGACATAAAGCTCAAAAGCCAAATGGCAGTAAGAATCATAAAGGATAGAACACGCAAATACCTTACTTGAATTCGTAGGCTTCCGCGGCCGGAGTCGTTGTCTGTAGAATAGCTCTGAAGAAGGCCACACCAGATGGCCGAAACGTCAGGTCCATCGACTGAGACGCGGCTCATCCTGGACAGCCGCAAGGGGGGGCGTGGTTGCGTAGGTGGACACGACCTCTGGTGGAGAGTTGGAGACGACCACCCGGACCTCCAGTTTCACGGCGAAACTCACGTCGTTAGCCTCAAGGTGGAGGCAGTGAGTAGGCAATGCTAAGCTCCTGGTTGACGGTTCAACCCGGAAACCCACCAGTTGGGCCCCTGGCGCGTCGACCTTAAGGCAGTATTGGGTGAAGGAGACCTACGGTACTCTGGAATCCACAAATAGAAGTCCGGCGGGACATTACCTACCGTCAGGTTGCCTTGGTTACGGTCCGACCCAAATCGCGAGCCTGAAGGTGCAGGCAGTGGGGAGACGGGATGGGGGCCCCGAGCCGCCCGGACCTTAGTCCGGGTGGCCCCCAGTTGGGCTCTTGGCTTCGTCGAGGCAGTGGCCCAATACTCTGGGCAAAGAGGAGAGACGCGGCATCCGGACGCACATGAGGGGCGCGTCGTCATACAGGCGATATTGACACCGACACTAGCCTGGAAAGCCAGTAGCTCTGAGCTGGCAGGGCGGCCCTAGACCCAGGCATTGAATGGGGAGGTTGCCGCGAGGGCAAACTGGGTAGCGGCCGGATCCGGTTACCGGTCCGTCGGCGTAATTGTGCGTCGACAGGGGTGCGGATAAGGACCAAAGCCTAGGAGCCCACCCGCGGATTCGTCCCGCCCCCCGGTAGAACAAGAAACGTAGTGTGGTGTTGTAGACCACGCTGCGTCCATACATACATACATCCCGGTCAGCCAAGAATACAAATACCTTACTAACACGACAAGGCACGTGCGATAAGGAGTGCCGCAACCGTTAAAAGAGTTCTGCTTACTAATGAATAACGGTCGATCGACAATGTCTAAAATAGCGATTTTAGTGTCACGTGGATGCAAATATAATGAACGAAGAATAAGTGTGAGCTCAAATGTGATTATTACCAATTATTTACACGGAATGTACTAAAACGCAAGAATGCGGCCCCGAGTGCCGCTCCGCGCCCGCCGGAGGGTTGAGCGCGAAAACAGCTCTTGATAGAGGCGCCCCTCGCCGCACGCTCTCGCGGGCGAGGGCTCGAGCGCTGCGCAAGCCACTCGACGCCTCTTGTCGGGCCACGCGCCGCGGAAGCGCTCCTGCGGGCGCGCGCCGAACCACGCTTTCCGCCGCAGATACCGAGCGCTCTCCTCCGGTCGTGCACCCGGAGCGTGCCGTCCGCATCTCAAGCTCTTGGATGCATCCTGACCAGCGATGTCTTTCGTGTTTCCGTTTGAAATGGTATATTCCGGAACGATGATGTAATGATGGTACACGAGTGTGATATTACGATGCGAGCGAGTATCGTAAACCTCACACGAATGTATTAATACCCATTACATCGAGTTTCAAACAGTACTTTTTCTACGACATTTCTAAGTTAAACTTTTACATTGAATCGTTTCGTGGCAGTTGACCTAAAGAGCTCACCCATGGTCACCTAGCGAACAGCTTCCTAACCTACTCTCGCATGCTGCCGCAGCTGGCCGTGGCTACCAGTCCGTCTGCGAGGGAGTACTGCGTAAGCGAAATAGGATCAAGTTAAAATACGATCCAATTTATTTTAAATAATATTTCACGAAAAATTATTAATAATAAAAGAAATTAAAACGGAACAGCATATATTTTAATCACGTGTAATTTTAATGTACACTATCGAACGAAACATTTACTAGAACGATTCTCAATGATTAATTGTCAATACTTGGTTTGTAAACTTCTCTGTGAGTGGTCAAGAACCTGTATCATAATGAAATCTATATTGAAATGAGTAACATTGTGCAACTGGTCGCAGCCATCAAATGACAGTATTATACAGTAGGAGTAGAAAAAATGTTATGAAATATACATCTAACATAAGGCTGTCCAACTTGTAAGGCCTCAAGGGCCACAACTAATAGGTGCAGGCCATATTTTCATTACAAGGGCAACCCGTGAATTGTTGATCTCGGCAGTTGGTCCGACTGCTGTGAAGCAGGGGAGAGGGGATGGAAGTTTGCATGACATCAGGCCGTATTATGCATAACGCAGTAAAACATTCGGATGACTTTGAATTTCTGAATTCGCTAGAAACAAATTATTAAATCTAAACTTAATGTGTTGTTACGTTAAGGGGGTGTTGACCTGGGCAGGGCGCGTGTGCTAGGTGCACAATGATCTCCACTTCTAACCAAAGATAGGAATTCGTATGAACCAGACACCTCGCCGCATGCAAGGAGCCTTCTTCTTTTTACTTTCCCGACCGAGCGATTTAATACAGATCTCAAAAGAATTACACAAAATCTTGAAAAATGAATGTCAGTGAAAAAGAATGTGGCCTTTAATTATTTTTAATATGATGTATTTCTTGACAGATTTCTGCTCTCGCAATTTTCTCGGGCTACCGCCAGTAGCCCACATTATACGCCACTGTCGCAACTAGGGACGTTTCGATTCTACCGATTCGATTCCGGAATCGATTCTTTTCTTTCGATTCCTATTGAATCAATATTCTATTCCTTTGCTACCAATTCTTGTTGGAATCGATTCCAAAGGGCCGGAATCGAATTAAAAGAATACCTTCAATTTTTTAAAAAAAATATGCATATTCCTGCACTTTTGTTGTATTTTTCATGGTTTTTGTCGTTTGTTTTTATTATTAAGGTAGTCATTAGCTTATTATTATTTTTAGAGAAGTCCATGTGGGGTTTGAATTCTACCTCCCACCATGCCACAACCTTCCGCTTCGTTCAAGAGCTCAAGCCAAACCTCTTGGTTCGAATTACATTTTTAGCATCTCAGTTTAAAAAAAACACTTTTTCTGTCTTGATCGCGTTGAATGAAATTATCTTTCTCTGAATCAGTTACAATTTCGATGACTAGTTCATACTATTGTTGATGTTACACTCTATTATATATTTCGTTTATGTTCTGTTAATCATTGACACATTCTGTTACTTTATTTCAAATTTATTATTTCATGTAAAATAATTTTCGGTCACTTAGTTATATATTATTACTAGGAAAACCCGGCAGACGTTCTGCCCTTCATCTCCCTCTTTCCCCTGTCCTCTCCCTTTCTCACAGTCTCTCCCTCCCTCACCCTGTCCCTGTCTTTGTGTGTCTCTACCGCTCTCTGTCCTTCTCATTCACATTTAGTTGCTGATTCTGCTCGTCTCTGAGCAAGTGAGGAAATATCGGGAAGCGCCGTACTAGCAAAACTGTAATAGAACGTTCAGGAAGAGATCATTCTGTAGATTACGGTGTGAGAAACGTTTCTTTGAGGCCTTTGGCTTTAAAATATTAGTTTTAAGGCTCTTTTAGAGAACGCTTCGTTTAGGGGTTATTTAACGATATAGATTCAAAAAGCTGCCGAGTGTGTTGAAGGTTGCATTTGACGTGAATATTTAGTTTTGTTCTACAGCGCCATGTAGTGGAGTTACAACAGAATTAACAACATATAAACCTTCTGGGTGGAAGAAACACGTACAAGTGCCAACTTTCACAGAGATCGGTCCAACAGTGTGAGAGTTTAGCTCTTTGTTATGTCCTAAATGAAAGTCGCACGTTAACTCAACAACAATTTATTCATTCCTTAAGTACACAGTTGCCAGCCATTACAGGGTTAGGGAGTAGCCTCTCCCTGAGCTGTGCCGTCTTTCTGCGGCATCAGACAGACGGGTGGTAACTACCACTGGCCGCCACATTGCCAGTCCTTGGCCATCTCCAATGCCCTGCTTCCCCACACGTGCGGCTCCTGGACGTTTCCCGCCGACTGCTGGCTGTGACCGTCGCCCCGCGACGATAGACTGCTGGTTCAGTGGACGCGACTCGTCTCTGCACTCGGGACTCACTCAGGATTGCCTCCGGGGTGCCGGCCGGCTCCCTTTAAAGGGTCGATGTTAGGCGGTGAGACTCGCTCCATGCGTCGAGCCTGCTAGGCCGTGTCCACGGCTTGCAGCTGCCGCCGCCGATCCCCGACAGAGCGCGCTGTCTTGCTGCTCGCGCGCAAAATTCGAAAATTCGGTTGTGTTAACTAGTAATTGCTCCATTCCGGTATCGATACCTTCATTGAACGGTGTTCATATTTGATTCGAAGAATCGAATATTTTCTTTCGATTCGATTCCAGAGTCGACTCCAATTTATCGATTCTTTTATGGGAATGGAACGTCTCTAGTCGCAAGCCGTGGAGCGCGGCGAGCGCCGGGGCGGGGGAGGGAAAGGGGTTGGAGAGGGGGATGGGGGGGAGCGCCCTCGTCGTGCTCTCAGACGCGGAAGCACTCGGCGCCGCCGATAGGGGCGCCAGGCGCGCGATAGCCGCGCAGCTGGCCGCGCCGCCCCCCGCGCAGCCCCTCTCTGTGCGACACGCTCAGCGGCCCGTTGCTCCTCTCCCGCCATCACCAGGTTCATGGATTCTTCCGAATGCCGGGCGCGTCACCTGCTGAGGTCATTAGTCCCGTATGTGTAGCGCGTGTTTTCATCGGGTGGCCGTGATCTTTCCCCGCTGGCCAAATCCAGAGGCAGCTTTTCGTCTCTAGCAGACTATTTTGTATAGCCAGACTCGGATACATCGAATAATGTTTGATTCATTGTTCGTGATTCCGGGCGCGTCAACTACCGAGGTCATTAGTCCCGTAAGTGTGGTGCGGTTTTTTCTGGGGGATGGCAAGATCCGGCGCCGACCTACCGTCCAGTAGCTGGGTCCCCCCTGGGTTCTCCCCCCGGCATGTGTGGTAGTGTAGTGCATGCTAGTGAGTTTGTAAGGGGTGAGGATAGGACAAGGAAGAGGAAGGAACAATAAGTAACGTTGGGGTAACGGTAGCGGCGTACGAACGTCCGTGCCCCGGGCAGGATTCGAACCCGCGACCCTTTAGGTACGAGGCAGCTACGGCTCTTGAGCCTTAGCGACCTTGATTACAAAGGCCGCCGTTCGTGACGTATGTTACGACAATTTTTGTTTTTGGAATTGTCTGACGACATTCATTCCTCTTACGTTCGCCACAGTTTTTCTTACTCGCGGTTTCTTATCTTAGATAATATTTCCGACAGTGACCATTCTCAAGGATTACGCACTTCATCCTGTTCGGTTCTCACTATCACTTGCTTTGTGTGAGTGGTCGTTTCCGAAAGATTCCTCGCTTCCTTTTTGATTCTTCGTTTCTATTTTAGTTATTTTATTGTATAATTTCTAGTTGTATTTTTCGATTTATAACAAAATAATGTAAGCTGCCTTACGTCAATGGAACCAAATTCCTCTTTTTGTGCATTTATTACTTCAAAAATGATTGTTTAAGAACTTCGGAACGCAATTTTACAACTAAAATATCTGGTAGATGCGAATACGAAAGTGCCGACTACATCGCGGCGTGTGACATTGATTGCTCTCGAAAGCATCGCGCATAATACACCTCCTACAGCTTGTACGACACATGTCAGAGATGCCACGAGAGTAATGGCTTCTAGCTCCTAGCAGTATGTAATGTAACCTGTCCTAGAGTGTAGGGCATGTCTCAAATGCCACACCAAAATCCCTAAATAACTCGTACATTATTCCAAAGTTGCACATGTATTTTCCTGGTATGTAAAATAACGTTTTAATTGTTGAATTGATCGGGGCTACTCTTCTATTTTTAAACAATGCTGACGCAATAATGTGAAAACGAACTGGAACGGGGGAATGCCGAGTATCGGCTTCGAGCTGTGCAGCCTTTTTCCATTGCCATCTTAGACATGCCTTACGAGCTGTTAGATCTCGCAGTGCTCAGACACCTTCGGCCGCAGAGTGCATTCATGGGTGGCATGTCACACGTGCCCTGCGAGTGCAAAGGGGTAGATGGCGCCGAAGGGCTGCAATTATTGCTATCGGCGCTGAGAGTTTTGACACAAAACGAACCTTAGCCGCTGCTGTGGATTACATATCCATCTGCTTGATTATGGAACGGACATTTCAGTTCCCGACGCGCCCGCATCTGTCGTCTCCTCTGAATATAACAAGGCAACTAGGTCGCATTGTTAAGCTAGGGCCGGGATGTTTATAACCTCATAATGTTAGAAATATGAAAATGACCATAAATATGATTTAAAAATTTTGTGTTGCATTTTCGATACCTTCAAAATCTTTCCGCTGTTTCAATAACTATTGTATTGAAATATAGTTTTAAAATCTAGCCCTTTCACAATTCACCCCTTCGCCACTGACACTCCATGAAGGCAATTCTACTTGCTGAAGTTATTAAATTAATTTTATAGAAGGGTTTGACCTTGGCACACAACCTGACCTGATCTTTCTTTTTCTCCATCTAAATAGCTTACCCTCTTAATTCACGTACATATATATTTATAGGAAAGACAGACAAATGCATACAACAAAAAATTGTGTGAAATTAGATAATTAGCGAGATGGGAAAAATATTTCTGAGACGACTCAAGCAAGTATGCGAAAGTGGAATCAAAACGATGAAAATATGACAAAAAATACGAAAATTCATGAAAAAATATGACCATAACATGAAAATTTAACGGAAAATGACCAAAGGATAAAAAAATGCAAAATATGTTTTATATGACACATGCAAATCACATACATTTAGTCATTATAGATAAAATCGTGTTTATCTTACAGTTTTCATGTAAATAATGCGAAGAAAAAATCTATGGCATGTCATAAACACCCGGGCCCTAGTTATAGCGGAACAATCAAGTCGGCAATAAATTCGGGATAATCCGTGGGATGTGACGTCATGGAAGTGCATGTAACTGACTTGGGCGTCGGCGTTGAAACATCACTCCCATGCCTCTGGGGTTCGTCGACAACAAGAGGTACAGCTATTGAGCAGAGCCTTTTCACTACTATATATCGTTGTGCAGACCACTACAGTGGCGCGCTCTTCTCTATCACCTTGTTACAGGATCTAAAATAGGAACTGCTGCCAACGATACTTCAAACGTGCGTGGCTGCTGCATAGGTTCGCGAGACTCAAGCAGGCGCGTCATGTTACAAGAGATAGCGTCGATGTTCACGCTTTCTTCAGCGGTTTCCTATGTGTGTATATTATGAATAATTGAACACTTCGAAGACAGTTTTTGTTTTTCCGAAAAATGAGCCGATTTTTTTATGTGCGGCGAGCCTAACTTGCAGCAGTACTCAGTGACACCAGCGCCTCCTCTGGCAGCACCCTGAAGCTTAGAGTTGCGAGGCCCTGCTGCAGAGCGTAATGAAGAGCACGTGGTCCGCGATGGGCGGGGGAGGCGCTGACGTCACCAAGAGGAAGGGGGAAACACGAGCAGGAGAGCGGAACATATTGAGTTAAATTACGAATCAAAGTAGCCACGAGCGTTTTGGACAAGAATAAGACAATTGTGCATCTCTTGTTGTTTAATCTTTTATGCGGCATGCAATTAGAGCTACACTAAGTGATCAAAAGTAACGGGACACGTGGCTGAAAATGACTTTCCAGTTCGTGGCGCCCTCCATCGGTCATGCTGGAATTCAATGGGGTGTTGGCCCACCCTCAGCCTTGACGATAGCTTCCACTCTCGCAGGCATACTTTCAACCAGGTACTGGAAGATATTTTGGGGAATGGCAGCCCATTCTTCACGGAGTGCTGCACTGAGGAGAGATATCGATGGAGGTCGGTGAGGCCTGGCACGAAGCCGGCGTTCGAAAACATCCCAAAAGTGTTCGATAGGATTAAGTCAAGACTCTGTGCATCCCAGTCCATGACAGGGATGTTATTATCGTGTCACCATTCTCTAACAGGCCGTGCAGTATGAACAGATGCTCGATCGTGTTGGAAGATGCAATCGCCATACCCGAATTCTCTTCTACAGTGGGAAGCAAGAAGAGGTTTAAAACATCAATGTAAGCCTGTGCCGTGTTAGTGCCACGCAAAACAACAAGGGTTGCAAGCCCCCTCCTTTGAAAGCACAACCCCACCATAACACCAGCGTCTCCGTGTCCGGATACTTTTGATTACATAGTGTATTTGCGTTATGAACATTTTCGCCCCCGTGTAATCAAGACGGTTATTAAGGACTAATCAGCTGCTGATTTTGCCTACTTTCCCTCATCGTGCCCATCGTGAACGAATCGTTGCTCAAGCTTACGCTATCGCTATACTTGGGTTTTTTTTATCTCTTGGCGCGTGGAGTCTTATCTTCACAACGAAACATCTCACGGTATTTCGCGTCGTCGTCGGTCGTGCCGCTAGGAGCCACATGATCGCGTCTGTATCGAGCACTGCTGGCGATCAGGCGACTCTTAGCGGCACAACCGAGAACGACGCGACATACCGTGAGAAATTCCATCGTGAAGACAAGACCCCACGCACCAAGAAATAAAAACCCAATAGTATACTGCGATTTTTCTAACTTTGCCCCTCAATCCCCTATGGCCACGATGGTCACAGGGCATTTCGCGTCTTTCTTGTTTGTACCGCTAGAAGTCGCATGATCGCAAGCACTGCTTGATACGGTCGTGATCATGCGATACCTGGCAGCACGACTGAGAACGTCGCGAAATACCGTGACATATTCCATCGTGAAGACGGGGCAAAGTTAGAAAAATTACAGTATAGTTCCACATAGGTCACCGTGTCGAGATGAAAACCACAGCCACAGGAGGCTGTTCCCGCGAGTGCAGCTCGCGTCATGGGTGTCCCAACTTCCGCATTCGTCATTATCATCGCGGTACTTCCACCGCCAGCGCCACGCGCTCTGCCTGCCGCTCCGGCGCCCGCCCGCTCGCTCTGTCTGTCTCAGTCGCTCGCCGCCGCCCGCCGCCGCCGCCTCGCGTGCCCTCGCGCTGACTGACGAACCTCGCCACGCCGCACCATGCTCGAGGACGGTAAGCGCTCCGGCCACGGCCCAGCCGGCGCTCACGTGCGCTTGCTAACAGCCATAATGTGCTCGAAAATCGTTCAGTTTAAGCCGAAAATTGATACTAATGAAAAATATATAACAAGATAATTGAATAATTCCCGTTAACTCAAATGTAACTTTGTACACCTAAAAGAAATGGCCCTGAATTTGAAATTAACCAGCACATTTAGTGGCTCGGGAACTAGCCGCTAGAAAGGTTTCCAAGAAATAAAATGTGCTGGTGAACTTCAAATTCAAGGCCATTTACATTTTATTTAACTGGAATTATTCAATTATCTGGTAATATATTTTTCATTAGTATTAATTTTCCTGTCAAAATTAAGAATCTTCGAGCAAATTATGGACTGTACAAACAAGACTGTCATGGCAACTATTTTTTTTTTGGTGAGAATAAGAGTAGGGTTGGAAAATTTCAAATATACACATGAAAGGACAGAGTATAAACTAAGTGCTTGGACATTTACCAACACACAAAAATTGAATTTATCATATTTGTTAAGGTATTTGAAATGTCCGTACTCCTTTTATTTCTAAGGCATTTTAGAGAATACGACTTCACAAATTTGAAAAGCATTCCATGCCCGTTCTCGAGGCCTAATTAGGTAGATGCTCGATTACCGCACATCACATTGATCCGCACACTCACAGGTAGTCACGTGCATTGCTGATCACTGGTTGCTGCGAATCTTTGCAGAATCTCTCCTGCGCATCTCGCGGCTGTCCGGTATGGAAGGGCATTATTCCTTGAGCTTCCACCAATTCCCTGTAACATCCTCGGGCATTCCTTTCATGGTGAACGACTCTCTTGTAGTAAGAGCGCTGCTAAAAAACCATGTTACATTCACCTTGCACGACGGTAGATGGACAACTGATGTCAACTTGCTCTCTGTGCTAATAGAGACACTTGCAGAGCTATCTGTTGATGTTAACACAACCTGCTGCAGCATTTCTTTCAAGATATAAATGAAATTTTGCATTCCCATAACATTTCTTTTAGAAAAAAATAGTTGCCATAACGTCTGCCACAACTATCGTATATCACTAATTTAATATAATACGTCATTGAAAAAATGTTATTCTTAATAAACAGTAATGAAAAGATTTTATGAATAAATACGTCTGTTGTATAGCTTATTATTTTTTATAGTTTAATGACCTTAATAAAACACACATGATAATTTTATATCAATTTATTAATTACTTTCTTATAAAATTACCAAGTTTGTTTTATTAAGGTCATTAAACTATAACAAATAGTAATTAAAATTACCTCATATTCAGAGTATTTCTTTTTATGAAACCAGTTGTGCCTTAATTATTAATTATTTTCAACGGAATGTTGAAAATCATTTTAGGGAACGTATTAAATACTTCATGTTCTTTTCTATGTTAATAACGGAATAACTATTTTTTTAAAATTTTAATCGTCAATAACCGAATAACTTTAATTAAAAGGTAAACATGTTGAATTCTACATTTGAAATTATACTCAAAGCTTTTGCTTTCAATTGGTTTTTCGGTATCAAGGACCCACAAAACAGGGATTCTGTCTGTACTACGCGTTTAAGTTCTTTTTTTCTTAATTTAGCAACTGGCTTTATCAATTTTTTTGTTATTTTGGCCCGACAATGAATTTTTTTCTGCTGAAAATCCGCAGTATTTTCGCGCAGCATTACATAACTTTCCCTATACTACATACATTACTCCTATACTTATGTATACGGGAAAGTAAAAATTACCATTACAGGTTTTTATTAATGATCGCTTCTTACCATTCGCACAGTTATCAATTAACTTCTTTTCATCGCTACCTGCAAACAAAAGAACAAACTAACGAGTTCATTACAATTGTTGAGGTGTATTTTGTATTTGACTAAGAAAACGGACGAAATTGTGTGGGGGCGGAGTGTAATTTTGAGGAGAAATGGATGTGTAAAAATAATAGCTGGGAAGAAAAGAAAACCAGCAGAAACTGAAATAATGGAGGTGGAAGAAAATAGAAACTCAGAAGGTACTTATAACGATTTGTTACAGGAAGCGTTTCATTTTGAACCCTTTAAAAACAAACCCTTTGTGTTTGTACTGGAGAGTAAACAGTCGTTCATGGCATACGCATTCCAAAACTGCTTGGCACCTCTGTTCAAAGTGATGCGAGAAAACAAGCAATGAGCAGTGTTTTGGAAAGGTATCAACAAGGTCGGATTTACTTGGGGGAGGGCCTTTGGTGAGGGAATCTAAGAGAAAATATCAAAAACGCTTTAAAGCTATCTATCTATCTATCTATCTATCTATCTATCTATCTATCTATATATATATATATATATATATATATATATATATAGAATATATATATTCTTTTGCTGTGATCATACTATACGCGCTTTTAAATGTGTTATAATTATTAATTTACGGTAACCATACAATACATGCATTATGACGAGCCAGAGATCCTCTCCATATTGTTGACATAAACAGTAATATGATTTTTTTTAAATGTTACGTTGATACGTTCTGTCATATGCATCCGGGGGGCGTGGAGTCAAAGCACTCAGGTTATAAGGGCGACGGATAAATAAAGAGCTCGGGAAGGGCGAACGACACCCCGCAAGAGGGAAGAGCAGGGTCCCTTGTAAGAAAAACATCTGTGTTTGAGTGATTCCGAGCACCTCAACTACAGAAGTCATTAGTCCCGTAAGTGTAGTATGTGTTTTCAGCGGGAGGTGGCGGTGATCTTTTCCTGCTGGATGGCGAGATCCGGCGCCGACCTACCGTCGGCTAGCGGGGTTTTCCCCTCAAGGTATCTCCCACCAGCTGGACACCGTCCCAACCGGGACAAGCTGTAAGCTCCCGGACCGGTCTCCCGGCAAGTGTGGTAGTGTAGAGCATGTTGGTGTAACTGTGTGTGTGTAAGAGGAGAGATAGGACAAGGAAGAGGAAGGAAAGATCGCGCGCGGTCCGCGGCCCGTTTGTTAGAGTACTGCTCCGGTATTCCCCTTGTGTTGATCAGAGAAACCATGTAAAACTCCCGATCAGAGCAGCCGGCCGCTAGAATTCTCCTCCAGACGGCGAGTGAATTCGATGGCGGGCAGTGGGTGGGGGGCGGGCGGGCGTGTGGGCGGCGGCCCGCAACCGGCATTCGTCGAGCGTGCTTCCTGCAGGGCTCCGCCCACCGCCGCCCCCCCCCGCAGGGGAAAGGGATGGCGGGGCGATTGGGGCGGAAGGCGAGCAGCCTGCGCGCCCTAAGTGCACCACATCGCCCCCTCGACGAGTGCGTATCGGCGGCTGAGGAAAGGGCGATAAGGCCAACAGAGGGTCACTCCACTCTCCTTGTATTGCTTCAGAACAGGGGGTTCCAAACGTTTTTCCACCACGGCTCCCTTGACCTTCAATGATACTTCCCGCGGCTCCCCTGCTAACAGTAAATTTCAAAAAGAAGGGTTAATATTGCCTAGAAAAGATTCAACACAAATGAGTAGGTGATATGTTATTTTATTTCTGCATTCTAATTGGGTATTAAAATAATAGACAACAGTTTTCGAGTCGCCGCCGCGCTCTCACGTGAGCACGAGAACTCGTGATCTGCGTGGTTAGGAACATTAAATATCCCCGGCCGCGATACTCACTAGGGATGTACAGACGTTTATTGGTAAAGAACTTGCTAGGCTCAATTAATCCACAATTAATTAGTAAAATAAATCATATATATTCCAAATAACGTATATGATAGTACAAAATTATTTTGGTAACATACGTAGCACAAGGATTAAAGTAAATCAAACCCAAAGATCATCTTTGATAAACCACCGCGACGCCCCTGCCATCTGGCCGCGAGGCCATGGGAGACGCGCCGCACAGTTTGGAAAGCCCTGCTTTAGGTCTCAGTAAGATAACCTCCACAGTGCTCTTGAAGTACAAGTGGATGCCGAACGAAAACATTAAATTATTAATTGTAAAAAAGCAAACAAAAAACGGCGGAGGTAGAGAGCCCAGGGCAAGGAATGTGTGTAAGTCGGAGAGGAATGGAAGTATGAAATGTACTGGACAAAAGCAACATGAAACTGGTGTCAGATTAGACGTGGACTACTCAAACAGAGGATAGAACTGGATGGAGCGGCGGAGAGCAAATACAGTAAACTCTCGATTTTCGCGAATTCGCTATTCGCGATTCGCTATTCGCGATGCTACCGGTTATAACATTCGCGAATGCGTCTTTTGGTCATATTACATTTTTTGAAAGCGAGCATTTCCTTTATCAGCGTCATCACAGAAAAGAACACGGCAGACACCCGTAAACAAAGTATCAGGTTTGGCAAAAATGTTGACGTTGCAATGTCTATTGGCATTAACAATTACAGAATTGTAAAATTCCATTGGTTCAAATCGGAAGTAAGGATTTTGGCCACATGAACAGAAAAGCTATTCAGGATCTGTGCAACTCTAATTGTAATGATCTTACTGAAGTGGAGCTTCAGGAAATTATCAGCAAAAAAAAAACACCTCGAACGTATTGATGAATTAAAGCGAAACCGTGTCCCGGAGCAACTTCAATGTCAAAACTGTTCTAAAACTCGTTCCAGCACTTCTTTTTTTTAACAGGTTTTGGATATCTAGGAACCTAACCCACCTTTCTTCATTAAAAGTTGGACTCAACATTCGCGGATTAAAATTTGCGATGCTTTGCGGGAACCTAAACCCTCTTGCGAATGTTGAGGGATTACCGCACAGAGATATCCGTACGCGTATGATCGCAAACAACCAGAAGTGGTTACTATTCACAGAGTTGATTGAACTGAAGAAGGCATATACATTCCGAATGACATTTTCGTAATAAAATACTGTTATAAACATAATTGTATACTCCAATTTTCTTTTAATTAAATTGGAAGATTGTATTGGTCTGGTAAATTGGAGCAAAATTTACTTTGCCCTTCAATTACTTGTAGCAATTTACTACATACGAGTAGGGCATACGGAATGATGTCACAACGCGCGTAACATCCAGCCATGTCTTCACTGCTCTTCCTAGAGCATTTTCCCCAGAGCTGGTACCTCATTATCTTCAGACGAGCAAACCGGGAAAGATGGCTCAGTGCATCAACCTGATGTAACTGCAGTCCCTCTGACCGAGAGCTCCTAGGCAGGATTTTCGACACTAGCTTGTCAGCTAGGTCGAATTCAGTCGCTGTGTGGAGGAGAGTTCTAGCGGCCGGGTGCTCTGATCGGTAGTTTTCCGTGGTTTCTCCGATCAACACTAGGCGAATGCCGGAGCAGTACCCTAACAAATGGGCCACGTACCGCGCGCGATCTTTCCTTCCTCTTCCTTTTCCTATCTTCACCCCCTTACACACACAGACACACACACACAGACACACACACACACACACACACACTTACACTACACTACCACACATGCCGAGAGACCGGTCGGGAGCTTAGAGCTTGTCCCGGTTGGGATGGTGTCCCGCTGGTGGGAGATACCTGGTTGAGGGGAAACCCCGCTAGTCGACGGTAGGTCGGCGCCACATCTCGCCATCCAGCGGGGAAAAGATCATCGCCACCACCCGAGAGAGAGAGAAACACGCACGACACTTACGGGACTAATGACCTGGGTAGTTGACGCGCCCGGAAACACGAATCAATCAACCAATCAATTCACACGAGCAGCGCTGCGCCTGGCAGGCGTTTTTGCTGTAATTGTCAGGGAACCAGAAAGGAGCTTCTCCAGAGGGGCGAAAGCGCAGAGCTGCCGTTCGCTTCGAGCGAGTTGGGCGAAGTGCCGACGGCGGTGCAGGTGGAGGGCGGGGCGCAGGGGGGTGAAGCGTCGGCAGGAGGGGGATTGATTCATTGATCCTTTCAATGACTTCGACACTACTGTGGTCATTTGTCCTGTTTGTTGATTGATTGATTCGTGTTTCCGGGCGCGTCAACTACTTAGGTCATTAGTCCCGTTAGTGCAATGCGTGTTTTTTTACCGGGAGGTGGTGATGATCTCTTCCGCACGGGAGGTGGCGAGATCTGCCGCCGACCTACCGTCGACTTCCGGGGTTTTCCCACAACCAGGTATCTCCCACCACGGGGCACCACCCCAGCCGGGACAAGCTCTCAGCTCCCGATCGAACTCCCGGCATGCGTGGTAGTGTAGTGAATGTTAGTGTAAGTGTTTGTGTAAGGGGTGAGGATATGACAAGGAAGAGGAAGGAAAGATCGCGCGCGGTCCGTGGCCCGTTTGTTAAGGTACTGCTCCGGCATTCGCCTGGTGTTGATGGGAGAAACCACGGAAAACTACCGATGAGAGCAGCCGGCCGCTAGAATTCTCCTCCAGACAGCGACTGAAGTCCTGTTTGTGAAATGAATATTTTTTTCCTGGTGGTGGCAGCGATTCCTTCTTTATTGGATGTGAGATCCGGCGCCAACCTACACGGCGGCTAGCTGGAGATAGCCCTCTCTCTCCCCATCGTCAGTCTTCATCCAGGAGCTGCTCGATGACGGCACGTGCCACGTCGGTCCGCTCACTGACAGGTCGTCCCGAACGTTGCTCATCACTGGTTGACAGACGTCCTTGCTGAAACTTTCCTACCCACCATACTGCTGTACGGTATGGTAGGGCAATATTCCCAAGGGCTTCCATCAATTCACTGTGACATTCCATCGAATTTCTCCTTCGGAGAACGGCTATTTTGATCTAAGCGCGCTGCTCAACACGGGAACTCCCATCTCGCACGACATTCACCAACTGCCTGATTTCACAGCCCTCGCTGCGCGACTGCACTGCGATTGCCCCTCGCAAATATTAGCTGTTGACGCTTCCATCCTTTCGGGAGCTTGAACGTCACCATAGTGACGTCACTGTAGCGACATTCAGGGTGTCCGGGGAGGAAACGTTGAAACTTAAGACAATTCTAAGCATATTTTGTCTAATAAATTACGTGGATATTCCGAACGGTTGAGCCGCAATAAACACTCAAACGTTAGTTTGAAAAGTTGATTTACAAACAAAAATTTGCATTGTAAAAGCATAAAAACACTCCAGAAACATAAATTGTTTGTTATTTACAAAAGAAATGAACATATTTGTTCAGAAAGAAAATTTAAGCGGGAATAAAAAAGCACCTAATTTACACAGTTCGACTGCTTTGTTATTTCTCGTTTAATTTTTCTCCTGAGCGAATATATTAATTTCTTTTGTAAATTATAAACAATTTACATGCTTCTAGAGTGTTTCTATGCTTCCATAATGCAAATTTTTACCTACAAATCATTTTTGCAAACCAACTTTTGAGGGCTCATTGCGGCTCAACCATTCCGAATATCCACGTAGTTTTCAGGCAAAATATGCTTTGAATTGTCTTAAGAGCTTATTTTCGAAGTTCCGACGTTTCCTCCCCGGACATCGTGTATAAGCTATCGATTGCATGGCAGTCAGACTGCTGATTTGTGTCAGAGGCACAATAAGGAAAATCCCAGTATACCAGCTATCACTGAGCCGTCTGTTGTTCTGCATACACACTATGCCTGTAGAACTTCCTCACGACACATATACGTTGGTGATCCGTTCACATAGCGACAAAAAAAAAAGTTACCATGACTTATGTCCCAACTCGCGTATGTATATGAATTAATCATTCTGACGAAGTGTTCTTTTGCCTTTTTTTTTTGGTCTTTTACGACGCAAATGCCTAGACAAAGTTTTATTTTTTAAATGCGTTTTTTTAATGTATATATTTTTCTTTGTAGTCTTTGCTTCAAATACACGTTTAAATCATTTTAATTTTACCAATGATATTAATTGTCTACTCATAACGAATCTCTATCTCTTTTTGTCTAGATTGAAACATTTGGGTTTACACGTCACATTGAATTTTTTGAGCCGAAAAGCTGGCATTGTGGCTTCAGATCGCATTTCTTTGCACGTACACACAACAAAAAGCAAGCTGTGGGATCGAGAACTTTGTTGAGCGGTGGGCGCTAAGGTGCCCGCTGAGCACAGATTGGCGACGTGATCAAAGCACTCGTATGTCAGCGGGCAAGGCGATGATCGCGACTCCCGACGTGGATATTTTTCCGCGCCAGATGTTCTTCTGGCAAGAGTGCAGTGTAGGCCAATCATTAGGACCTACACCTCTACTGGGCTTGAGGTGCATCTTCATTCTGCCGGCTTTTTTCGCCAATTTTAAGTTTTTATTGCGTTTTGGGTGCCTCTTTAAAAACATTTTAGTGCCTTTTTGGGCGCATAGAACTGAAGTTTTTAGTGGCTTCTTATGCGATGTGTTCTAATGTGGAAAGGCCGCCACCGACCGGGCTGGAACCCGGGCTTACTTACTTATTTATTTATTTACTGATTGATTTATTTATTTACTGATTTACTTATTTATTTCTTTATTACTTATTTATTTATTTCTTTAACGTCATAAACAGTTTAAAACTGTATGTGACGAGCTATGGAGAGAAGTGAAATTTGTGCACGTTTTCATAATTCTGTGATCTCTATCCTAAACCATATTCTAGTCGAATTTTGAATACAGAAAAAAAAGCGTTTTTTTTCAAGTGCTGTTGACAAAATATTCGCTCCTATATAATAAAATATATTTTCAAAGGTAAATTTGTTATAATTTGTGGCCTTAACCCATATCATGTTCTTCATGAAAGAATAATACTTTTTGCCGCGACAATATGGAAAACGGTAATTTGAATAACTATATTTCCAACAGAAATTCAGAAGACGTGCCCAAATAATGAAGTTATATTTATGTCCAGAAGCAAAACAAGGGACCATCTCAGCATTTGCTCAAAGGATCAGGGAAACTGGACGAAAACCTGATCGAGATGGGGGCCATCAACCCGGAAGCTGTGGTACTGTACGTGTTACAGGTTCTTTAGAATCATAGAGTCCAAATGATAAATAAAAATGAATGTCTGGCGCGGCGACGGTGACTGTCAGCTCCGTTGGCCCGGAGGGTTGGAGGCGGGAGCGGCAGCGCGAAGCGGCGACGCAGATCCGAGCGGCGCGGCCCCCTTCGCTCGCCCCCGCCGCGGCCGCCTGTTGCGCATCCGGTGGGCGTGCCCCTCCCCGCCACACCCAACGCGCTCGCCCCGCCCCGCCCCGCCCCGCCCGCGCCGGGTCGAATTACCGCCGCGGAGCAGCGCCCCGGCGCCGCGCCTGGCGCAGCGGACGAGAAGCAGCAAGGACAACACAGGCACACACTTCGCAAAGCAACATTGCGAACCGGCGATCACACCACCAGGGCCAAATCCTACAATTGCGTGTGTGTGTGTGTGTCTGTATATATATGAATATTTATATAAGACAATTGTAAGCATATTTTGTCTTATAAACTATGTGGATATAAAGGTTGGGTCGCAATGAGCACTCAAAAGTTGGTTTGTTTCAAAAAACTATTTCTAGCCAAAAATTTGCATTATAGAAGCATAGAAACATCCTAGAAACATGTAAATTGTTTATTATTTACAAAAGAGTTGATTATATTTGATCTGAAAGAAAAAATAAGCGAGAAATAAAAAAGAAGTCGAACTGTGTAAATTGGGTGCTTTTTTTAATTCTAGCTTAATTATATATATATATATATATATATATATATATATATATATATAATATGTATGTATATATATATATATATATATATATATACATACATATATGAGCTAAACTCCGAGACCGTGACCAATCTCCATGAAAGTTGGCACTTTTACATGTATTTTTTTTTGTCATATAGGAGGTTTATGTGCTGTTAATTCTGTTGTAACTCCACTACATGGCGCTGTAGAACAAAACTAAATATTTGTGTCAAATGCTACCCGCAACACATTTGACAGGATTTTAAATGTATATCGTTAAATAACTTCTAAACGATGCATTCTATGGTCTTAAAAACTAAAATTTTGAGGCTGAATTCCTCAAAGAAACGTTTTCCATGCCGTAATCTACAGGATGGAACTTTGAATATTCTATTACATTTTTGCTGGTCTGACGATTCCCGATATTACCTCACCTGTAGAATCTCCAATTAAATGTGAATGAGAGGGACAGAGAGTGGCTGAGACAGACAGACAGGGACAGGGTGAGAGAGAAAGGGAGAGACAGGGGAAAAGGGGGATGGGAGAGGAAAGAGTGAGATGAAGGGCAGAACAACGTCGGCCGCGTTTTGCTAGTTGCTTATAAATAGGGCCGAAAGTTTGGCAAAATACCTGTTTATTATTGTTACGATTTTATGAATTTTAACAATAGGAATCATTTGATTGTACTTCTCGAGTTGTTTTAGTAGATTTTCATTTTGTCTTTTTAGTCCCTGGTGCCTATTTCTGGCATTTTGCCGTTTTTGTGCCTTTTCTACCTTATTTGTGGCCTTTTCTGTCATTCACGTTATCGTTTTCTCTCCTAGCACCAATCTCTATGAAGTTGGAAATATACCTGCTACCTTGGGCAACACGAAGGCACGGTCGTGTATTGTCTTTCTGTGAACGCGGAGGCTCTAGTGGCACGTTGTGTTAAAAATTTAAAAAAAGGAAAGTAAGATGATAGCGGTGAAGGTTCTTGATATTTTTCATTGATGCTTCTAGATTTGTTCGCTCACGAGAAATCTCATCCCATTTGATGTGTGGCCTCGGATCGCTTTTGAGGTCAGAGCTGTCTGTACATAATTATACCCTTCTCAGTTCCTTCTTGTTCTCTCTTCCCTTCTGGCGATTACACAAGTGGGAAGAACGAAATCTACAATTCTGTTTTCACTGCTTCCATTTCAAGATACAAAAGGAAGTCAGAGTTTTCATGAAACGTATTTTATGAAGCATACACAAGAGAATTTTATGCAAATAGTTTATCATATTAAGCTCTATTGCTTAAATACAAGTTGTTAAAACAAGTCACCTTAGCAACGAATACTCAAATTTGTATGAATGCACTAAAGCAAAATTATAATCGAGTTGCATATGTTTTTTTGTATAATCATATTTTGTAATAGAATCACAGATAATTTTTGCAAACAACTTTATTATCACTTTATTATCGCAATTGTATTATGACAAATTGATATCTGTCAAATTCATTAAATGACGCAATTACAAATATACGTGACAAAAACGGGTAATACATCATACTAATCTCAGCTATAAAATATAATTTTATATACGATTTCTTGCTAAAGAAAAAGTCATTTATAACGGCAGTATGCAAAAAAGAATGAACATGTTCTATTTTAAAACTTTCTTTTATAAAACTGAGAATTTTGTGATGTAAGGATTTCAAGTTGAAAGCTAGATTTTATGAAATTACTGGCTGAACCCGGCAGACGTTGTTCTGCCCTTCATCTCGCTCTTTCCCATTCCATTTCCCTTTCTCTCTGTCTCTCCCTCCCCCTCCCCCTCCCTCTTTGTCACTCCTTTTCTCTCTGTCCCTGCCTCAATCAGTCTCTGTCTCTGCCTCTCTCCCTGTCATTCACATTTACTTGCAGATTCTGCACGTCTCTGAGCAGCTGAAATAATATCTGGAAGCACCGAACCAGCAAAAATGTAATAGAATGTTCATGAAGGTCTCATCCTGTATATTACAATGTGAGAAACGTTTCTTTAAGGCCATCGGTATCAACATTTTAGTTTTAATGCCCTAGAACGCATCGTTTAGAAGTTATTTTACGATATAGATTTAAAATGCTGCCGAGTGTTGCAGGTTGCATTTGACGTAAATATTTGTTTTTGTTCTACAGCGGCTTGTAGTGGAGTAACAACAGACTTAACAGCATTAAATCTTTACGGTCTGCAATGGGCGGGGGAGACTCTGACGTCACGAAGAGGAAGGGGGAGACACGAGGGCGGGAGAGCGGAACATATTGAGTTGAATTACGAATCAAAGTAGCCACGAGCGTATTGGACAAGAATAAGACAATTGTGCGTCTCTTGTTTCATCTTTTATGCGGCATGCAATTCAAGCTACACTAAGTGATCAAAAGTATCCGGAGACCTAGCTGAAAATGACTTAGCAGTTCGTGGCGCCCTCCATCGGTCATGCTGGAATGCAGTACGGTGTTGGCCCACCCTCAGCCTTGATGACAGCTTCCACTCTCGTAGGCATACTTTCAATTAGGTGGTGGAAGTTTTCTTGGGGAATAGAAGCCCATTCTTCACGGAGTGCTGCACTATCGATGTAGGTCGGTGAGGCTTGGCACGGAGTCCGCTTTCCGAAACATCCCAAAGGTGTTCGCTAGGATTCAAGTCAGAACTCTGTGCAGGCCAGTCCATTGCAGGGATGTTATTGTCGTGTAACCACTCCGCCACAGGCCGTGCAGTATGAACAGGTGCGCGATCGTGTTGAAAGATGCAATCGCCATCCCCCAATTGCTCTTCAAGAGTGGAAGCAAGTTGATGTTTTGCATCAACGTAGGCCTGTGCTGTGATAGTGCCACGTAAAACAACAAGGGGTGCAAGCCCCCTCCATGAAAAACACTACCACACCACAAAACCATTGCCTCCGTGTCCGGATACTTTTGTTCACATAATGTATGTTTTCAACTTGTTATACCATGTTGTAGGCAATAGCAAATCACCCGTTAATGCTTCAACTGTTTACCTAAATCACCATTCATCTTATAATTATCCATAAATGTCTGTAATCGATTCTTATTGTACAGTTGTCCTGTTAGTGATATTATCACACTACAGCAATATCATAGAAAGCTCCCTAAGTGAGGCAGATGTCTGCAATTACTTTAACTCTGCGCAAAACCTAAAGTTGCCACAACGAATTTCGTATTACTCGGATCTCGCAATCACTTAAACCTAGTGATTTGTGGTGGCCAATGCTTAGTAAAATCGCAAACTTATCCTCTATAAAAGTATTTGTAATATCGTCAACAATTTCATAAATGCGCCCTCATACACAAGGGATACGTCAACATTCACATTTTTAACTAGCATCCTAAACTCTTTAAATTTTATGTCATGCTTTATTTATCATATTGCTGCTGAAACTTTTGAAACGCATAATAAACGACTTAACCCTTAAGTTGTAGCGTGCGGTCTCTGAGACCGCTGAGGAAAAATAAACGCGTAGCCCTCCTTTCTGGTACGTCGCAACAAGTTTTTCTTTACAGGACCTTCCTAACTCTTTCTAAACTACACTCACACGCGGGGCAGCGGATCCAGTGAATTTACTCGGCGAGTAATAAATAATTATATTATTTTCATTTTACATTCTTCTACAAACCGTTTATTTTCTTGTGTATGACAGCATTGTTAACGTGAAAAAAATTGTCAAGTCAACAAGAAAGGAAACATCGAAAATAATCTGCCTAAAACTTTTGGGGTCTCACGGACCACACGTCATCTGTAAGAGAAGATTGAAGGCACGTCGCCAGTTAACGGTTAAAATCTTGTGTAGCACTATAACGGTCGCCAAATATCAGTGGCAGTTTGGTGATGTGTTTCTCTCACTGGGAGGAAGGCAGCAACAGGACAAAGAGCAACGAACGGAGTCAGCCTCGTTTCAAAGGTGTTTATGGCTCGGGAACGGATGCGGAAACCGGGAATGTGCGGGAAGACAGCATTATTAACCCCCGACAATGGAAGTAAGTGAACAACGGAGTGTACTGAGCTGTAGTAAAGAAATGTACACATCGTATACTGCGATTTTTCTAGGAAGAGCTCTCAAGATAACTCAAATCCCATCTTCGCGATGGAATATGTCACGGCATTTCGTGTCTTTTCTCGGTCTTGCCGGTAGAAGTCGCATGATCGCAAGCACTGCTTCATACGGTTGCGATCGTGCGAAATCTAGCGGAACGACTGTGAATGATACGAAATGCCGTGACATATTCCATTGCGAAGATGGGATTTGAGTTATCTTGAGAGCTCTTCCTACAAAAATCGCAGTATAAAATCACGACAATGTACTTTGTGTGTTGTCACTGGACGCCACAAAACGACTTCCAGACAGGAGAAACTGATGATGGGCTTTCGAAAGCTGCTCTTGAAATAAACACAATTGTTGGCGATGTCAACGCCTGTGATCGTTTAATTTAATTGATTTATTCTCGCCTTGTCTTATGTTGCCTTTTGCCCACGTCAGTATTAGGGTTTACGGGCGGGTAAAAGGAAGGGAAATCAATTGAACATCAGGATCCATTCAGGTTACCATTAGCCTTTACTGACGTCTCTCTGGGTGTATTGAAATGGCAGAGGAAACGGCGCCGTTGATAAGATGGCAAATGTACTTCTCAGTTCTTATGAATCATCCTGACGTTTTTATTTAGTTCCCTAAACGTTTACCCCAGTGTAGTATCTTGAGCTTCTAGAGTAATATTTGGAGACTACTTTGAGACTTCGAGTTTTCTCTATACGTTCTTTCGGTTTTCATCAGAGTTGAGGAGGATAGAACATGGTTTGAACCACTTTGAATGGGATCGGGGTAATCATTCGCTTGGCTATGGAGTTTATTTAATTTGCACTAGTGTTGCTGTAATGAATGTTACTGTCGTCAGTCCTTAGGTTAGCAGTTCCCATCTTTTTATCCATCGAAACTCTTTTTAAAAACAACAACAAAAAATTGACGAACCCTCTATGTATATATTACTAAGCATGAAAACACAATTACATTATTATTAAAATTTATTTTTCCATTTTGCATAATAGTTTATTACTACATTCTAGTAAACTAAAAATAAGAAGGAACTATCTTTAATGTCAATAAATGATCTGCTCTTAGACTTCAGTTTTTTAAAATTAGGATTAAAAATTCAACAATTCGTTACGAGTTTTGGAGTTTAAAATATTTTTGTCGTTGTCGCCATCGTCGTTGTCGGTTGTCGTCGTCGTCGTCATTATCATTGTCTTTGTCGTGGCCATCTCGGAACCACGGGAACGTGCTAGCCACCGGGGCTCACAGTCATATTTATCATGGGCAGGTGCACGTGACATTTTCATGCTGAATCCGATTTTATACACAGGGCTGTTAGCCTTGGGGAATGAGGTGAAATGATAATGAAGATGAAGGATGGAATGGACAGTCACAAACAGTGACACACACACACACACAACCATGCCCAAGCCGGGACTCGAACCCGCGTTCCTTCGGTCCTCAATGGAGAACAAAGTGGATTTGAAGAAAAAATCTCCATCTTCAATTTTGTAGTTGTAGGAAGACGGCGGAAAAAATCAAAATTTTGCAATTTCCGAAAACTTGGACTGTGAAAATTGGACCTACGCCACCTAAATAAGTGTATTTTACTCTATTCTTACAAGAAATTTAAAGAAAAAATTTGGAGCCTTTTTGAGATAATTTAGAAAATGTGCTAGGCGCTTCATGTAAAGTACCCCGAAATTTTAAAGAACCTTTTTCAAAACCTCAGAGCTTCGACTCAGGTCAAATGGACAGGGATTTCTTCAAGTTGGACAAAATCCAACGCATTGTTTAAGCGCTAGTGTTGTTCACAAACACTGGACGGACGTTTTGAAAAAACAACAACACAAACAACTACCAGGGGACCCCAACACGTGTATTTCCGTTAAAATCTCGAAATCGATTTTCCACAGCATTTCCTATACTACGTACATACGTACCGTATATACGTACATATACGGGAAAGTAAAAACTGATGTACTAGGGTGAGAAGTTCTATCTGTGGACGGTTTCTTCAGTTTTAGTATCTCTGCCCTCACTCGTGAACATATTAAGTTGAATTACGAATGAAAGTAGCCACGAGCGTTTTGGACAAGACTTGGCAATTGTACATCTTTTGTTGTTTGATCTTTTATGCAATTCAAGGTATTTGCGTTATGGACATCTTCGCTCCCGTGGAATAAAAACTGTTTTTAAAGACAAATCAGCCCCTGATTTTGGCTGCTTTCCCTCAACGTGGACGAATCGACTTCCTACCTGATAACCTGGAGAATTATTAAAACAAACAAACAGCTCCTTTGAATTTTGAATTTGAAATTGAATGTCTAAAATTCAAAGGAACTGTTTGTTTGTTTTAATTATTACCAATAGACATGAATGAAATAAGAAGAATAAACTTTCTGGAGAATTATTTTTTGAATAACTAGACTATATTTCCCACTAATCACTAGAAAACATGCCTTGAAGCAGCATTAATGACCAGAAGGAAAACAAGAGTTGATCTCAGCATTTGCTAAAAAGATGAGGGCAACGGGACGAATAACCTAACCGAGATCGGGCGGTGGGTGCTCCTTTGACGTTCAAGGATCGACCAGAGTTAAGTGTACTCCCAGAACAATATTTCTTGATAGGAATGCGAATGGATGATTCCCTCCATTAGGGGATGGAATTTTATGTTTCTGCTAGTAGGAATGGGGTTGGAATAGGGAAGGAGGGACTGCCCGCTACCACTCCGAAACCAGCGAATCGATCAATCAGAGCTGCGTTCTCATTTCGTCGAATGTCCGGGACCGTCGTGTCTAAAGTCTGGGATCACTCGATTTTCACACTTCGCAGGTTCGCTGGTGTAGCCGTTATTGTCTCGGGCTTTTAAACCCAAATTTTCGAAAATTGCTAAAGAATGTATTTTTTTCGGCGTCTTTCTACAATTACAAAATTGAAGATAGAGATTTTTCCTTTAAATGAAATTTGTTCTCCATGATCAGTTCTTTCACTATGGTCATCTACATGTTTTTGAAACTTTTAGTAATTCTCGTGCAATATTGCGTGAAGTATGTGCAATTAAAAAAAAAAAAAACAAGATTTTCTCTAAAACGGATCCAATTTTGTTTCTTTAATCTTTTGGTAGGGATAATGAAATATTTTGAGATGACATTAACATCAGTTTGCTCTATTCTTTTGTTGTTGCTTTTTCAAAAAATACAAAAAATTAATTTTTTTGATATGTCTCTCACATATTTCAACTAGTGGAAATTTGATCACACTATTATATTTATGAGTACATGTACTTTAAATGATGACAAAGTTTCTGGAAAACTCAACACTTTTCAGTGAAAACTAGCTCACATTTCCGCATTTTCAGAAACGCTCAAAAGCCATTTTTCTCAAAAACGGCTCCAAATTTTTTCTTCAAACTTTTCGAACGGATAGTGCTAACTAGACTCTTTAAAATGACGTTAAGCTCATTTTCTTAGTATTTTTTTTGTTTTTTCAAAAATTACTCAAATGTAATGTTTTTAAAAGATCTCTCACACCGTTAATGCACATTTTCAGCAATATGTAAACTCAGTTGTATTTGTGAGTTGATGTACTTAAAATGACTTCGAATAAAATTTTTCGAAACCTCAAAAATTTTTTGTGAAAACTAGTTTCAAATTTCGCATTTTCAGTAGCGCATAAACGCTATTTTCGTAAAAACGGCGCCAAATTTTTCAAAGAAAATTGCCATTTAGGACGAGCTTGTACTGTTCTTTAATATTCTTAAATTAATATTTCCGTTCTACCATTAGGAAACCGAAAAATTAAGAAAATGTCAAAAAAATGTACTGCGTCGATAGATGACGGCGATAGATGGCAGCTGGAAAGAGTAGGGTGGTCCGAATAGCTAGTCGAGACAAAATGAAATAAAAAACTAATATGGGAAAGTCTGTGCCATTCTGTAGCACCACTAGTTTCAGATTTCTTCTGCATTTCAAATCCTTAGTTAATAAGATTTATTAACATTTCCATCCACACTTACAAAACTAACTTTTTTCACTAAGCATTTTGTCCTGTAATCCCTGACTTTCAAGACAATACAGTTATTTCTGACAATTCATCATTGATGCGAGAGGAAACATTTAAAGCTTAAACATAAAAAAAGATAAATGGAAAATAATGATAAGAATGGTACGCATACCTGTAGTGTTTTGATGTAAGAATCTTCCGATAACTTTATTTCTTAGTTATAATACTCAGAACTACGAGTTTTATGCGTTAAGTTCCAGTTTTGTGCAATAGTACAGTCGACTCCAGTTATAGTGAACTCGGATATAGTGCACCCTCGGTTATAGTGAACTTGAGTCAGTTGTCTCATTTCACTTACATTACAAATAAGCATAAGAAGATCCGGTTTTAGTGAACCTGACCCTCGGCTATAGTGAATATAGGAAATCGATTGTTTAGTGAACAACCTGGAAATTATTTCTCTCCTGGAAAAGAATATATCGCCTCAGTGCCCCAAATTCCAACATTAGGCAGCTTGAAAAAAATATCGCCGGCTACAGGTCATAAACGAAGAAATCTTCCCTGAGGAGAAGGTAGCGGATCCGGATTGGGGACCATCTGATGACCTCATACCACTCACACGCAACACTCACCGTGCTGGATACTCGGATTGACTTGAGATTTTACCAGCTTGTTCAGCACCTTTCATAACCCCTACATACAAATTTTTACGTGCTATGAAGCATTGCAAGTAGTGTTTTTGCGAAAATTAGTATTGGGATCTTTCTTGACCTTACAGACCGTGGAAGGGCGGAAATCGCTGCTCGCCGCTGGTTCTGCGGGCGTTACTCATACACCGCGCCTGCACTATCGGCCTGTCGGCAAGGTCTCAGTTTCTTGGAGGGCAGGCGGGGTGACAAAAACGGGTGTTTACTTTGCAGGTTCAGATGAAACGAACGCGCTTGGAAATATGACACCGGCTGATAGACGCCGCGTAACGTTCCTAGCGCTGCCGAAGCAGCAGCTCGCCCGCTGCGGGAAGCGCGAAGGTCACGAAAGGTCCTGATACAAAATGCCTATTAAACACTATTTATAAGATTCCATAGCACTTCAAAATTTGCGTATGTAGGTGGTACATGGTGTTCTATCAGCTGGTGAAATTTCATGTCAATCCGAGCATCCAGCACGGTGAGCGTTGCGTGTCAGTCTTGGTGCAAGATGTATTGTAGGGCGTCGAGACTGCATAACGATATTCAGTCACAGAGGGCAATGCGGATTCAAGCAAGGAGAGAGCACGATATGTGGAGAAAGGTATAGAGCTATTGCTAATGAAAAAGTACGAAGCAAACGCTTGAAAATTATTGATTGTTTAAGGACAAATAAAAATATTGAAATTTTCAGTTCGTGCTGTTAATGTATTTTGCTACATTTCTAAATTAATAAAATTACTCGTTATGGATAAATTATATTTAATTTTGACATCATCGGATATAGTGAACCTATATTCTCAATTCTGTAGTACGTGACCGGTTGATAATCTTTGTGTCCTTCCCGGTCGCAGTTGAATTATCTCAAGCGATTTCAAAGAAATGTGACTTTTGAAACACACAAACGTTCAGGTTGTGTTCACCTTTTTATCAATTTCTCTGTTATCTATTAATAATCGCGTACGTATTTCTGAGTAATGTTCCGCTGCAGCTAAGATAATATTTAACGATCTTCGTTAGCTAAATAACCCTTCATTACCTCAATACAGTGTAAAGGTTTTAAGGCAGTGAAAAGATCTGTGATATTTGCCCTCAAAAAGAAAATGCTTCCTTACTTGTTACCGATTTCACCAAAACAACTACAAATGGCCTAGGTTTGAACTCATCCCCGGGTTATTTGCATGTCAGGGGTTTTCAAAATACTTTCGTTTCTCTGAAAGGGAGTTTAATAAATAACATTGCAAAAATAGGAAAGCTAGTTATCACGCTAGTTCTCTTTTCATGATAATCGGGTCCGGGGATCTCGAGTGGGTAGCGATGGCAGATAATGATGCAGATATCGATGGCAGATTATAAGTGCTCCAATGGCCTCAAACTACCGTCGAACGCGTGTTGAAATATTTTTGAAGAAGGTGTTCTGAGCGGTGTTGTTAACGATTTCAACTCGCGATATCAGAACCAAGAAGCTATGGTGTCTGTCGAGTCTTCTGTTTTTGTCTCTACGGAATCCCGACACCGAATACCTCGAGTGTTTTGACGCCATTTTGTTTGCGCGTTCGTCTTGCGGTTCCGTGCGTGACGTCACGAATCGTGAAATTGAAAATACATTTGAGCTTGTTAATAAATCATTAGCTCGCGACCGCGACGTGAAGATGTTAGAATACTAGAAGGAAATAAAGTGTACAGGGAACTCGTGTAAATACGCCGTAATCAGAGGGTTGATTGATTGATTGATTGATCGGTGTTTCCGGGCGCGTCAACTACTTAGGTCATTAGTCCCGTAAGTGAAGTGCGTGTTTTTTTTCTCGGGAGGTGGCGGTGATCTTTTCCCCGCTGGAAGGCGAGATCTGGCGCCGACCTACCGTCAACTAGCGGGGTATTCCCCTCAACGAGCTATCTCCCACCAGCGGGGCACCGCTCCAGTCGGGCCAAGCTGTAAGCTCCCGACCGGTCTCCCGGAAAGTGTGGTAGTGTAGTGCATGTTAGTGTAAGTGTGTGTGTAAGACGAGAGAATAGGGCAAGGAAGGAAAGATCGCGCGCGGTCCGTGGCCCGTTTGTTAGGGTACTGCTCCGGCATTCGCCTGGTGTTGATAGGAGAAACCACGGAAAAGTACCGACGAGAGCAGCCGGCTGCTAGAATTCTCCTCCAGAGAGCGACTGAAATCGACCTAGCTGCCAAGCCAGAGTGGAAAATCCTGCGGCCTTGGGGAGTGGAGTCGTAGGACTTCCCGGTCAGAGGGACTGCAGTGACATCAGGTTGATGCACTGATCCATCTCTCCCGGTATAATCAGAGGGAAGATGTTCACACAATGCACTGGGAGAAATGTAGTAGAACGTTCTAAACATGTTTAGTAAGCGATCATGTAGTAAATACAATTATTCCTGTAGTAAAATTCACTAAACGCGATTTCGTTTCGTTTAGTAAATCAGACAACTCATAAACGTAAGTGAATGAACACAGAGAATTGTCATTGGCACTATCCTTGTTTCGTAGATAAACGGATTTGGAGAGATCTACGTTTCATGTCGACACATTTAGTCAATACTGTTTAGTATGCGCGCGTTCTCAGCAACCTGATCAATTCGAATGGTTATAGAGTCCGTGTGAAGTGTGAGAATTCGACGCTGTATTATACGCTATATAAATGGCGTATTTAGTATTTTATTGGTTTTCAATAATTTTATGTTCTATTCTAAACTAATCGTAGAAATACCGTCGATAGCTTGAAGCCAGCAGCGTGCCTCCGTAACTGCTCAGCTAGGTAGAGTTTATCAGGAAATCGAGGTTAAGGCAGTGCAAGTCTACGGAGCCGTAGGATGGGTGACCGCTCCGTAACCCCAGATGCTACCTGCCTGAAAGGACAGAAAGAAATGCTTCCCTTTCACGTTTCGTTTAGTTATTTTCACTGCACTGTTTAGTAAATATTACTCAATGTATTAGTCAACGCAACGATTCGTTTAGTTTTCTCCACTAGATGCCATTCGTCACGGGGTACGACCTGTTAAGTGAACATTACTATACTTGCATTACTATGTTTAACTAAACAGCAATTTCGTGAACGTGACTAAGAATTTTGTTCTACCAAAACTATACTATACCGTTAAGAATCTAGTACGTGATTACTTATAAGAACTAAACATTTCTCTCCATGTGGGGTAAAGTAATGTTCCCCTCCGTTAATTTAATTTACTGTTTATAAGGTAAAGAAAGAATGTGAAATATCACCGCCGCGCAGAGTGATTTAGATTCTGAAATTAGTGACTGAAAGAAAGCGTGAAAACAGACAGGACAAGGCTGTAACCTCTTGAAACGCGAGCCTTTTAATATATTATTTGCTTTTTGAAGCAATTAACCATAATTATTGCTAACAAAACTCCACAATGGCTTTTACTATTAGTATTATCACTATTACTATTATTACCATTACTATTAGCAGAACTTCGTTTTCCGCCCAGAGACTGTCAGGTAGCTCTGATGATGATATCTAAGCTATAGAAAAAGATATTTCAGCTGTAAATAAAACATTGATACCAGACAACATCAGTGTCTCATTCTTTATTGGCTTTTACTAATAAAAGTGGTTGTTCTGACCTATTTATTCCTTTCTATTAAAGCAAAATACGAACTCATGAGCTCAATGATTTATCAGCGGAAGAATAATTCTGCATCTTCAGATCCTACGCAATGGAGTAAGGCAATGTTGTCAAGGTCGATGCCACGAACGGGAATCCGTGGTACGAGTGCTACGATTAAATCGCCCCTCCACGCAGTTCATCACTCCGCCACCAGAGACAACGCCATCCCTATTGTAAAACGGCGGGGTTACTACAACTCGTAATATTTCCCTTTCCTGACGCTAGTTGCGGGAGAAGCCTGTGGCATGCTACGGAACCACGACGCTTGCCACAGCCATAGGGCAAATACGTCATCGATCCGCAACAGTGCTGCCCCCACACGCGTGAAGGGCAGTTTCTTGGTCTGCCGCGCTGACAGAACTCGAAAAACAAGAATTTTGAATCGTGGTCGTTGTAATTTTCATAATATATAGTTAATAATAATAATTATTAACATATCTTCCTCAAAGTCTTTACTCCTTAATTCATAAATTATTAACGTGTGATTCTTTAGTTCAAAACTACCGAAAACGTCAAAGGCATATCTGTCATTTCTCGAGACGAGCTCGTCAGTGCAGGTTAAGGCGCCCTGTACCCTGTTCCCGTGTTGGAACACGCGCTTCTCCGCACTGGTGCGTCCTAGCGGTCGAATGGAACACGAAACCTTCCCAGAGCGCGCAAAGGGTGGGCACCAGTGCGACCAATGGAAATAGTAGTATATGCAATTAGTTTATAATGTTAAGCTTCATTGCATGAGTACATGTTTGTACGAATGCAATAAAGCAACATTATAAACGAGTTGCACACGCTATTTTTTGTATGACAGCATTATAAATTTATAAGAGAATAAAACTTAACTTGGGAACAACTTTCCTGTGATGTTCGAGTATTTGACATCTGTGCGAGAAAACTGTGGTCGGCTGTTCTATTTACCTCTATCTTCTCCTAATTCTCTCATTGCGATTGGCTGAATGTGTGATGACGCAATCATTCGAGCTGTAAAATCTAATACGTCATCATTTGTGCCATAAAACGCCTGATTATGAACGATCTTTTGCAAGAGAAAAGGTCGTTTATAATGCTGGAACACAAAAAACTCTATTAAGAGAGTCCGTGGCGCCTTGGCTCGCGACGCCGACGGACTTCATGTAGGGCAGAAGGCATCCGTTTGAAACGGAGAGGTTATAAAAAGTCTTCTCGAAATGCGAAAGTCTGAAGATCGCGTGTACGTAAGTTGTACATTCATTTTGAGAGGTAACTCTTAATTAATTAATTAATTAATTGATACAAATGTATAAAAGGTACAATTTTCTAATGTAGTCATTTGGACCTTCACCTACCATTTATCACCTTGTCAATCATAAAAATAAATAACGCTTTTGATCGAATACGAGAGTCCGCAAAATGCAATTCCATCATTTGCAATATGTACATTTCATTTAGTGAGAAATAGAAACTTTGCTAAATATAAAATGTCTGCATCTTTTATAATAGAAAGTTAATTTCGAAAGGAGTTACCGCCAAACCAACATGCACTATGTGATCAAAAGTATCCGGACACGGAGGCGGTGGTGTTATGGTATGGTCGTGTTTTTCATGGAGGGGGCTTGCACCTCTTGTTGTTTTGCGTGGCACTATCACAGGCCTACGTTGATGTTTTAAACACCTTCTGGCTTCGCAGTGTTCAAGAGCAATTCGACGATGGCGATGCGTCTTTCAACACGATCGAGCACCTGTTCGAACTGCATGGTCTGTGGCGGAGTGGTTACACGACAATAACATCCCTGTCATGGAATGACCTGCACAGCGTCCTGCGTTGAATCCTATCGAACACCTTTGGGATGTTTTGGAACGCCGACTTCGTGCCAGGCCTCTCCGACCTCCATCGATACCTCTCCTCAGTGCAGCACTCCGTGAAGAATGCGATGCCATTCCCCAAGAACCCTTCCAGCACCTGATTGAAAGTATGCCTGCGAGAGTGGAAGCTGTCATGAAGGCTGAGGGTGGGCCAACACCCTATTGAATTCCAGCATGACCGCTGGAGAGCGACACGAACTGACCAAGTCATTTTCAGCCACGTGTCCGGATCCTTTTGATGATTTTGTGTATATTTCACTCGTTGCGAGCCTAAAAATTGGAAGCGCTTGCGGCGTTGCAGCAGAGGCGTATCTATGGTGAGATTAAAATAAGTTGGTGATTGACAGTTGTGCTTCTGAACCTGTAGATTCATTCAATACGAGTGTATGATTTCGTTACTTTAATACATATTTATTTCATGTGTTTATCTTCGAGTCCCAGGAACACGTGGTCAGTGGTATGCAAACTGTCAACGTTGCTCCCTTCCATTCACAACTGTCAATCACCAATTTATTTTAATCGAGCCATAGGCATCCAAGCGCTCATGGCAAACATAGAATCAGCGCCCCTGTCAGGATGCTTAAAATTATGGTGTTTGTTATTTGCTTTGGCGTATATGTTCTAAACAGGGCCCCCGTGTGAGTGGCGCCCATGGCACGTGCCGCACCGTAGATTCGCCTCTGCGTTGGCGGCGTCGTGTGGCGGCGCGGCGCGAAGGAGCGCTGGCTGCGCGGGGGAGGGAGGGGGGCAGAGGCGCGGCGGCAGGTGCGCCCAAGGACGGGCCGCGCCCTCGCGCCGCCCCCTCCCCTCCCTCCCCCGCCCCCCCTGACCTCCGGGGTCGCCGCGGCCGAGGCCCGAGCCGGGCCGGGCCGGGCCGGGCGCGGCGCCAGCTCGCGGTTGCGAATCCAATTGGCGCGGCTCCGTATTATACCGTATTTTCGTAACTTTGCCCCTGATAGGTATCACCTGTTTCGCTGCCATCCAATCGGGAGCTTATTTTTCGCGACAGTGACGTCACTATGGTGACGTTCAAGCTCCCTATTGGATAAAACCGTCAACAGCTGATTCCTGTCAGGGGTAAAGTTACGAAAATCGCGGTATAAACCTGCGGCGAGTGGGTTCCATTATTTCCCACCAGCAGGGGCGTGCGGCACTAATCATCTTCTGTTTTCGCGACAATAGTTATTACTTTCGTATGGAATCTGAAGTAAATATTTTTTATTTATGATTTGTACATTTTATTTCATAATAGCTAACTAAATACCAAACGAAATAACAATATTAATAAGTATCTAATCCATCAGTCGCGCCCTCCGTGCCTTGGCACGTGTTACATGTCATTGTCGGGAAATGAATACGTTACTAACGTGCCTTCTAACGTTTCTTCGGAAACAACGCGTTTAAATTTGAATTAGTAGTTTGTACTCCAAAATCTATGTCATAAAGCTCAATAAAAAAGCAGCAGTAATAATTCTAATCTATAAAATACGCAAATATTATACTTCCATGAAGAAGCGCGTGCGGTACGCAGTGCCGCAACCGTTGCAGAGTTCGAATTACTAATAAAAAACGGTTGATCGGCAATATCTAAAATCGTGATTGGAGTGTCATCCGGTTGAAAATATAATGAATGAAGAATAACTCGTGAGCTCAAGAGTGCGACAACAATTATTTACAGGAAATCAACAAAAATGTAAGAATGCGGTACTGAGTGCTGCTACGCGCCCGCCGGAGGGTTAAAGGCTGAAAGGCGGAGCCTCTCCTACAGAAATTACCCTCCCCCCGCAATACAAATTTAAAAATATATTTATAAAGGATTTATTTATTAATATTGGGTTTGTGATCCAATTGTGTAACAATACATCAAAATTTCTTCTTTGCCAGTTCGATAACTGTTGTGTAACGCATGTGAAGCATGCGTAACGCATGTGAAGCTGTTGGAAGGGAATAGAGAAGGCTCCCACTTCATTCCCCCGTAAGACCTGTGTTAACCGAGGAGGCGTGACGTCATGCATCCACTCCAGAGGAGTTGCAGCCGGGCAGCCTTGAAGGGTGGGGCCTAGGGTCTGAATGAAGAAGGGCGTGCTCAGACAGCGTTACTTTGCATCTCAGCGAGGAGCATTGAGCAGCAACTAGAGTTCCCGATATGCGGTAGGACTCCCCATATCGGGAAAGATTATGTCTAGAACTACAATATTTGCAATGAAATACATTTACAGCCTTCTCCACTTCGAAAATGACGAGGCGCGAATGGCTCCAGCCGGTTGGGGCATGTTCCGACCGCGCGCCATGACGAAGTCTTGTCCCTCGCCGTATGCTGTAGCACTGCGGACGTGTGCTATTCCACTGTAGTTTGGGTACGCGGTGACGCACAAGTGACGTTCTTAAGACTACCTCAGATGGTCTATTAGCGTCAAATCTTTAGTGAAGAGAAGTTTTAGCATTGAAAATAAACGAATTCACATCGAAAAATCTCTCAAAATTCGACTGATGCCCGATGGTTTAAAAAGCGTTTTAATTCTTCTAAAATTATTAAAATGACAATATCAAAAAGCCTGGAAGCATTTGAAAGGAAGTAACAATTACGTTTCTTGTTATTATTTACTGAAATAATTGGAATGATTTTCTAGAGATTTCCAGGTTAAGAGCCGAAAACCGAACTTTCCTTCAATACTTTACGTATCAGTCATTATATAAATACTTTTTTAAAAAGAAATTCAAAATTTAATTTCAGATCTCAATGAAATATGACTTATTAGAGAGTGTGATTTGAAAATTTGCTCTCATCAGATCCATGGAACGTAAATTTTAAAAATAAATGTGTCGCAGGCGTTTGTGAAGAGGTGGAAATACTGGAACATTAATTTACATTTAAGATTTCAAATCACCCTTGATCCCAGAATATCTTTTCTGAAATAATTTGTGCAAATTACTAGTATCCTCACAAATTTTATTATTATTTATATCCCGGTTGATTGATTTATTGTTCGTGATTCCGGCCGTGTCAACTACAGAGGTCATTAGTGCCGTAAGTGCAGTGCGTGTTTTTTTCCTTCGGGAGGGGGCGATGACCTTTTTCCCCGCTGGATGGCGAGAGCGGCGCCGACCTACCGTCGACTAGCGAAGTTTTCCCTTCAACCAGGTATCTCCCACCAGCGGGGCACCGCCCCAACCCGGATAAGCTGTAAGCTCCCGACCGGTCTCCCGGCATGTGTGGTAGTGTAGTGCATGTTAGTATAAGTGTGTGTGTGTGTAAGAGGAGAGGATAGGACAAGGAAGAGGAAGGAAAGATCGCGCGCGATCCGTGGTCCGTTTGTTAGGATACTACTCCGGCATTCGCCTGGTGTTGATGGGAGAAACCACGGAAAGCTACCGATCAGAGCAGCCGGCCGCTACGATTCTCCTCCAGATAGCGACTGAATTCGACCTAGCTGACAAGCTCGTGTCGAAAATCTTGCCGCTGTGGGGAGTGGAGTCGTAGGAGCTCCCGGTCAGAGGGACAGCAGTGCCATCTGTTGATGCACTGCGCCGTCTCACCCGGTATAGCCCTCTCGTGAAGCGAATTGCTGGTCGTCATACGGAGGCAAAAACGCGGCGAAACGCCGCACGTGTCCGCGGGGCGCGCGCGTCGTATAAGGCCATCGCCGCCGCCGCCGCCGCCGCCGCCCATCGCTCAAGCGGGCGGCGCCGGCGGGGCTTATCTCGCGATCGGCGCCTGCGCCGCCCAACACGGCCGAGCGCACAGTCCCTCGACGCAGAGAGCAGCGCAACCGCCGCCAGTCAACATCCTCTCCCCCTTCAGCCCCGCCAGGCAGCAATCAGGAGCTGAAAGAAAATTATAGCAATTGGTGACATTATGAAGATTTTCAACAATATCACTATAGGTTTGGGGTATATTCATGGTTCTCAACACGATGAATATCCCACAGTTCCAATTCTCCTGACAACTAGATATAAAATGGCGGGATTGGAGGAACAATGGAATGCGGTACTCTCTGTATCCAGGGATTTCGCTCTCTGCTTGTACTGCCATTTTCCTAACTCTGCCCGTCCAGCCCCCATGACCACGATGGAATATTACACGGCATTTCACGTCTTTTTCGGTCCTGCCGCTAAGAGTGGCATGATCGCAAGCACCGCTTGATACGGTCACGATATCCAGCGGCACGACTGAGAAAGACGCGAAATACCGTGGCATATTCCATCGTGAAGACGGGCCTTGAGAGGCAGTGTTAGAAAAATCGCAGTATAGGCCTAATTCACAACGCACACTTAACCCTCAATCGGTGCAGTGGTTTGTGAAGAAGTAGAAGGGACGGTCGAGTCGGATCCGACCTGACCTCATTTCGATGAGGATTTTGGATGGAAATATGTACACAATACACATTTTCAATTGTAATAATTTCTTATTTCTTTAATAACATCAGTCCGTAAAGTAGGTAACGCAAATTTGGAGTATTGTCAATACCCCCTCTCCCCCTCGTAACGCACCAGTAACGCTCACTTGAACTCCTCCCTTAATAATGACGTAACGCTTGCGACAACACCCACCTTTCTAAGTGGTAAGTAGAGTCCGGAAAAATATGTAGTATTAAACGTCAAAATATGTACATAAATATGTAATGAAAACAGTAAGAATATGTAATAAATATGTAAAATCTGATATAATATGTAATATTAAATTTCTCAAATTAAAAACCATTTACATAGCAATAAATTATATTTAGAAAAACTGCTCACTTTACATCATACAACTCTCTCGTCAGTAGTAAATGCTTCATCTATTGTAATCCAGGACCAGTTTAGCAGCCGGACTAATCGCAATAGAAGCCATCGCACAGACTGGCGAGATCTACGATCAGCGAACGTACACTGTAGCATCTTCATCGAAGTGTTGCACGTCGGCGATCGCAAATTTTTCGCGGAAATTAAGGTTACAGTTCACAAAACGCGACGTGATGATATTTTGGACACCTAGATTTCCCCAATAACGTTGGGAAAATGCTGATTTAGAAAACATATTTTCATAAAAAAATATGGAATTAAATTGACGGATATTGACAAAATAAGAAAATATATTGTGAAAACAGCAAAATATTTAAAATATGTAATATATTACTAAATATGTAAAAATATGTAACGAAAACATTCGATATTGCGTTAGGAGGGCGATGATTCGCCAAGGTGCAAGTTTTGAGAATGGTAGGTAGAAAGGCAATAAATATGTAATTACATGAAAATCCGGTCTCTAGTGATAAGTGTAAGAAATGAAAATAAAGTATAACACAGTAAAACGGTTTGTATTCATTTTACTTGCGTTGTACATTAAAAATAAGTGGTAATTAAAGTGGAAATTAGTTGGAGTTGTGAGTGAAGGAAGAATACTTGGCCGAGAAATAGTTGATCATAAACTATGCACCCACTGTCGTGCATGACACAAGAGCGAGATTTAAATGGATTCTTGAAGATACTTCGCATCAGTTTTGAATATTTTTTCGTAATCTTTCAGATTAAAAAAAAAGTTGAAAAAATATTTCCATTTATTGTAACAATTTACAAACAATAACTTCAGTATATTTATGTTTTTAAAACAAATTAATTAGTCAATATTTTAATGTTTTAGTACAGGACTCAAAAGACGAAACTTTTCATTAAATGTTGAAAAATGTGAAATGTGAAAAATCAATGTTACGTAAAACTTAACTAATACCCCCTAACCCTATGTAACGCAGCGTAACGTTGCCTCAGACTCCCCTCTTTAGCGTTACGTGATTTATGAGCAAAACAAAATTCGTAGGTCCCTAAAACCTCTACCCTTAGGAAACCGAAAAATCAAGAACATAAAGTCAAAAAATGTAGTTGGGGAGATGGCTCAGTGCATCAACTGATGTTACTGCAGTCCCTCTGACCGGGAGGTCCTAGGACTCCACACCCCAGGCGGCAGGACTTTCCACACAAGCTTGGTCAGCTAGGTCGAATTCAGTCACTGTCTGGAGAATTCTAGCGGCCGGCTGCTCTGATCGGTAGTTTTCTATGGATTCTCCGATCAACGCCAGGCGAATGCCGGAGCAGTACTTTAACAAACGGGCCACGGACCGCGCGCGATCTTTTGTTCCTCTTCCTTGTCCTGTCCTCTCCTCTTACACACACACTTACACCAACACGCACTACACTACCACACATGCCGGGAGACCAGTCGGGAGTTTAGAGCTTGTCCCGGCTGGGGCGGTGTCCCGCTGGTGGGAGATACCTCGTTGTGGGAAAACCTCGCTAGTCACCGGTAGGTCGGCGCCGCATCTCGCCATCCAGTGGGAAAAGATCACCGCCATCTCCCTAGAGAAACACACACTACACGTACGGGACTAATGGTCTCAGTAGTTAACGCACCCGGCTTCACGAACACGCAGTGAATACAAGAATTGTGAAAAACTAAAACTCTGCTCAGGTACTATCGTTCAAAAGCAATTTATTTGATTGATTGGTGATTCCGAGAACGTCAAAAGTTAAGGCGTTTGGTCCCGTAAGTGTAGTGCATGCTTTACCGCGGGAGGTGGCGGTGATCTTCCCCCGCTGGATGCTAATTCCGGCGCCGACCCACGTCGGCTGGCGGGGAGTTTTTCTCAACCAAGTATCTCCCACCAGCGGGGCACCGCCCCAGACGCGACCAGCTCTATGCTCTTGACTGATCTCTTTCGACACGTATGGTAGTGCAGTGCATGAGAGTAAACAAGGGGCGAGGATAAGACGAGGAACAGGAAGGAAAGATCGCGCGCGGTCAGTGGCCCGTTTGTAAAGGTACTACCCCAGCATTTGCTTAGCGTTGATTGGAGAAACCACAGAAAACTACCGATCAGAGCAGCTGACAGCTACAGTTCTCCAGCCAGCGGCTGAATTCGAGCTATGCACCTACTAACTTGTGTCGAATACCCTGCCGCCGTGAGGAGTGAACCTAGGACCTCCCTGTCAGAGGCACTGCAGTGACATCAGTTGATGCCCTGAGCCATCTCTTCCGGTCCCTTCTTCTGATCCTATTCTCCATGTTCATGACTTCCTGGGAGTCTTCGTGAAGTTGTTTCGTTGTTCCGTTGTGTCGTTACGTTCGTTTCGTAGATTTGGATGTGAGCTCCTGACGTAAAGTTAGCCGAGTGCCGACGTAGACGGAAGACAAACGGCGGCATGAGCTGCCTTGGTGGACACTTAACCCGTAACTGATGATGCGATGGCTGTTGGTACCCTAGGCTTTGAAAGATGGCACGAAACTATGGCTGCTTCAAAGGATATCATTAAGGGAGATGGCTTAGGATTTGGAGAATGGGTGAAGGTCAATTTAGAAGCGGAAGAGAGCGAATTCTGTGGTGAAGAGGGGGAGAGCGTTTTTGCGGAAATTGCAGTGAATGAGGGACTTGAAATTGAGGTGGTGTTGCAATAGTCATAAGAAGTGATTAATTGGTCATCGTTAATTAGATTCTGATTCTGAAAAGACATTTTTACAATTAATCCGTGTATTGATACAAAATATAGTTGGAAAAGTACTTTTTAGTGATTCATATTGACATTGAAATAACTTGTAATTTTGATAAGTAACTGTACTTCTTGTTTAATTACTTTTGTATTAATCGTAATGATAATGCACAAAATTTCTCGTTTTTATCGCCAAAACAGACATTTTTGCTATTTCAACACTTAATCAAATTTTTGTGTTAGGGTACATATAGTCCCCACATCAGCAGTGACGTGACAAAAACATTTTTTTTTAATTTTCCCCTCACGACTTACCCTGAAGAGACGGGAATTCATTCAAATATTCGGGTTTACATTATACTTCAGCTGATGAAGCTTGTGGAGTTGCGGGAGGGCTTTTGTGACTTAAACTAATTATTCTAACTTAAAACTAAACTACACTGCCTGTCTGGGATATAGTTTAAACAATTTGAGTTTTGAAGTTGTATGTAAAGTTCATTCTGTTGTTCATTTTGCTTCCTTTTTAATTTTTGCATTCATTCTCACATTCATACTTAAAAAAGTATATTTACAAAACTTATTCATTCACACATTCATACACATTGAACTATTTACACTTCAGTATATACACGTCACTTTGCTCGCCACGGCGCCGACTTTGCTGAAGCGTCCGGGGCGCCGCGACGTCTTCGGGCGCAGACAAGAAAGGAAACAGCTCTCGGCAGTGGCGGGCTGCCCCGCTCGCGTGCGCGTGGGAGGGGCGTCTGCCGGATGGGCCGCGAATGCGCCCCCATATTGGGAGCACAAGCGCCGCTTGTGCGGCGTCGTTCGCCCCGCCCCCCCAGGATTAACCGTTCTGGATTAGGAAGGGGCCAACGTTTTTAATTACGTTCGTACGTATTTGTAATTTCTAATTATGATATTATGTATCAAAATGACGGCCACTCAAATGATTTTTTTCCTTCTGGATTAGGAAGGGGCCAACGTTTTTAATTACGTTCGTACGTATTTGTAATTTCTAATTATGATATTATGTATCAAAATGACGGCCACTCAAATGATTTTTTTCCTTCTGGATTAGGAAGGGGCCAACGTTTTTAATTACGTTCGTACGTATTTGTAATTTTTGATTATGATATTATGTATCAAAATGACGGCCACTCAAATGATTTTTTTCCTTCTGGATTAGGAAGGGGCCAACGTTTTTAATTACGTTCGTACGTATTTGTAATTTCTAATTATGATATTATGTATCAAAATGACGGCCACTCAAATGATTTTTTTCCTTCTGGATTAGGAAGGGGCCAACGTTTTTAATTACATTTATACGTATTTGTAATTTCTAATTTTATTATGTGTCAAAATGACGGCCACCCAAATTATTTTTTTCGTTCTGGATTAGGAAGGGGCCAAGGTAAGTTTCCTCACAAAAGATGTTCAAACAGTTTTTTAAAATATATTTATTGATTCTTGTTCGACAAAAATTTGTCTTGTTCAAACCGTCGACCGTCAGCTTCAATGCATTTTGCTGCTCTTATAGACAGGTGTTGTGTTGCTGATCTGAGCTCATTTCTGCATTCCTTTACTCGAGCACAATCATCTAAAATACGAGCGAGGAGTTCCTCTCTTGTGTCCACTCTGCGCTTGTAGACATCGCTACTTAAGCCAACCCCACAAACAGTAATCCAGTGGGGTAAGATCTGGTGACCTCGGTGACCAAGCAATGACTCCACGGCGACCGATCCAACGACCAGGATACGTTTCGTTGAGATACTGTGTCATTTGCCGTACGGAATGTGCAGGAGCTCCGTCAAGCTGAAAGTACGTACGAGCTAGTTTATCTAAAGAGATATCCTCCACGTATTCTGGTAACACATTTTGAAGAAAATCAAAATATCGTGCTTCATTAAGACTATTATCTACAACAACTGGACTAGTTTACATTGAAACGGTTAAGAAAAGGGCAAATGTTTATTAAAAGTGTTTTGTTCAGAATCACCCCTCAAAGCAGGTGCCTTTCCTCCTGACTCATACAGGGTGGACCACCTACGTTGTCTACAGCAAATATCTTGAAAACGGTTGGAGGTAATGAGATGCTATTTGCGCCATATTCTTGCAGATGATGGGGCAAATAATATACAGGTGTCCCACCAACTATGGACCACTCCCATAACTTCTAAACGGTTCAGGATATCGAAATGCAGTTTTCGCTGAATAATGCAGAATCATGGGGCAAGTAACGTGCCGTAGAGAAATTGTTTATAATATTTTTAGTTTTCGAGAAATTTAATCATCTTTGATTTTTTAAATGGAACTATGTATTTTTCTCACCAGCAATGGATAGATCATGAAAAGAGGAATAAAATGATGTTTCATATGCTAGTATTTTGATAGTGATTTGTGTATAAAATTAGACTTTCTGATATGTGATTTTGAACTACTTTCTCTTGTTGATAAAAATATTCTCTCTACAGACAGAGCGATGTTGCTAGTAACTTTACTACTTTAAGCTATTTAACGAACGCTTAACTTAAGCTACTTTAAACGAAATTGAAAAAAAAAATGAAATACTCTACTATTTACAATTTTTTCAATAGCATTAAAAATAATAGATGTACAGTTTTGAAACTCCAAAAATCTTTGGAAAAAATATGCATACTCATACAATAATTATTTAAAAACAATGCGCCAAACATTTCAACAAAACAGTTTATTGAACCTCAAAAAGTCTCAAAACTGCTAAAAAATTATTTGTAGTATCCCATAAATAATGATTTTTACTTCAATAAAAATTAAATATATAATTGTCACCACGTTATCACCATTTTCGACGCGTTTACGCTCAGAAATATGTTCTGCAGACGTAAAGAATACCAAGTTGTGACCTTGTTACTGCTAACAAATGTATTTTAATAATTAAATATGTTCCAAGAATTATCATAACGGGCAATACATCAGGCCTAAGAAACTCTTCAAAGAATTAATTGTTTCAGAATTAATTGTAGCTTAGTGGTTAGAGCAGCTGGGCGTAAACTAGGAGCCGCGGGTTCGAATCCCGATCGGGAAGACAATTCTTTGAACAAATTTTATTATAAAAGTTAAAGTTTTCTTTTTCATTTCATATCTCTTCCATTGACATTGTTTTATCCTTTTCTGAGTTTCAGTAGGTCAAATTATATAATTTTTGCATGAACATTAGACTTGAGCACTAAACATTTCGACTAGGAAAACATCGCCAGTAGATATATATTTTTAATTGATCAATTTTTACAGTGTAGCCTACTTATTTATTACAGCAATTGCAATAAATTACATTTGCATTCATCCTCAAGACATTCGTTGTTTCCAGTCTGTTGTTTGAGAAGTGGTGCACACGCAGCCTTAGAAGAAGCTATTTTATATTTAACTTCACAATAAGAAACTTATGGTAATCCTCTGTTGCACGCAAGCAGACAGAAAGCCTGCTCTTGATTATTTTCCTCTCCAATTGTCAGTTATCAAAGGGTAGTGTGTGTTGGTTTCGTGTGTCTTCCGTGTCCTTGTCAACGTACCATATGGCCTTGATAATTCATTTCGCGATCGTTGCTCCCTGGACGTGCTCGCGTCGCAAATCCAAGTAGTGTTCCGGAAAGTAACAAGTAATGTACTTCAGCTTCCGGGTCAGTGGCCCCCATCTCGATCAGGTTTTTGTCCAGTTTCCCTGATTCGTTGAGCAAATGCTGAGATGGCCCCTTGTTTTGCTTCTGGACGTAAATGTAGCTTCACTGTGCGCACGTTTTGTTGAGCACTCCTTTTGCTTGTAGTGGTAGGAGTAGAACTGAGGGTGAGTTACTATTTTATTAGCAATGCAGAAAAATCAAATCAGCAGTTCATTTACCGTTGAAATTGATTTTCTATAACTCGGAAACAAACATTTTTCAAATTTTTATTTTTCTAAAATAATAATTATTTTCTAAATTCTTGTTTCTAGTTTTTCAAATGTTGCTGCTGTTTTGTTGTTTTTTTTTGTTGTTGTTTTTTTTAAGTTCTGGGCCTCAAGAAAATGTGCGTAGATAATTTCTTTCCCCACACGTCATATACAGTTTTTACTGTTTTTTGACCAAATAAATAAAAATAAAAAAGTGAAAATGTAATGACGACAATAACTACCAAAGACAACTACGTGCAATGATCTAAGTTTAATATACTATGTACACAATATATGCGTCAGTTTTAATATTCACAAAACTTATGCAAATAAATAATAAAAACGTCCTTAATACGCTCGACAGAAGTCTAAATATGCAGCATTAATTTAAAAATGTCCAAACATGCATTATGCATGAATTACTCCGAAAAGCTACCAAAACATGCAAACATGCACGGAAAAAGTATTCATTTTTTAAACGAGTTTTTCATGACATATTTACAGCGTTTGAAATCTCTACGAAGCTTAAATAAAAACATGCATTTGCAGGATTTGGGATTAGTGGTAGAAAAGATGCTGTAATTTGGGTTTATGTTTGTACAATAATCTCCAGAGAACTTCAATTTTGTCGCCATAATGATGTAAAAATACAGAAGAATCGGTTTACTTACTTCGCCTTTTGAATGGCGTAACCAGTTTTCAATTTCTGGTTCCTTGACATTGATGGATTTGTGTTTAAGTATATTGTTAAAAAAAGTATGTTCATTTTTATCGATAGTTACATGCCCGTCCCCCGGTTCTCCATGTATCATAAGAATATTTTCATAGTGAAAAATGCCATTATCATTTGTTTAAAATGAAACAAATGTTACTCATTAGTGTACTAACGAATTAACCATTATACGTACGCCTAATGATTTTTTAAAATTAGAACCGAGAAGCGCTTTCAATAATATTCTTCTTCGAGCTATCCCAACACCTGAGGCGACTTTTTCCAGGTGGAGTTACACATATGAGCCTCCGTCAGCAGCTGAAATGCGTTAGCAGTTGTTGGGAGTTACTTTGGTTAACACTTGCTGTCAAAACCAATCACCCGTTTCTAATGACGCCACGTGCTGATTATCCTAAACTTGGGGTTTTATTTCTTGGCGCGTGAGGGCCTGTCTTCACAATGGAATATCTCACGGTATTTCGCGTCTTTCTCGTTCGTGCAAATAGTTGCCGCTAGTCACATCGCACCGCTTGTTTTCAGTCACGATCATGCGACGTCCAGCGGCATGACCGTGAAAGACGCCAAATGCCGTCATCGTGGGGCCGACACGCCAAGTTATAAAAACTCAAGTACACACTGCTGGACTCCAAAACTGTAGTTCGTAAAATATCGTGTGCTCACTAGGCTAAATTTTTGTTGTTTTGTTATTGTTTGCCTCTCAAAATCATTAAATCTTGTCAGAAGTGAGAGTACTTCACTTTCGCAATCTCCGAATTTCTTCACATCGTACTAAACTTTGTTACACAAATAACACACTAATTAAACTGCTTACTTCCAGCAACTATTCAAATTACACCAAATTTTAAAAAATTGCTATTTTCCGGCGCATGATTTCATAAACTTCCTCTTCTTACGAAGTACCTTTGTAACGGCGAACAAGTATAATATATTAATTGTATGAAGAGATCAACTTTATTTGTGTCTAATCTCTTTTTTCGCAATAAAATATAATTTTAAGAGAACCCTATTGTCTACGATGCTATAGGAAGTCTCAAAGGTTTCGTTGTTATTCCCAAAATCTCTGGAAGCAATCATATATATGGGAGTTGTACTTTCTTGGATGGAAAAAGTCTGTTAATTACGTACAAGTTATACGATCATTTCGCTCTACATCACATAGCTTCACCTCCGTTTGATAATGATCTTGGTTTCTGTTATTGTTATATTTCTATAGACAAATGTATAACTTTCTGGCGTTATGGTTCACTTTTGCAATTTTTGAAAATTCTTGGAGTCTGAAGAAAATAAGATTGCATTACATTTTAGGCATCGTATGAAAATGTTAATCAAAATAATTGGAGCCATTTCTGAGAAAATTTAGAAATGTTACGGCTTTGTGTAAAGTACACCCAAAAATCAAAATATCCGTTTCAAACTCGCTGAATTTTGAGATCGTTCATATGAATGGGAATACATCACTTTTGGGTAAAATCATCTGAACGGACAGGCGGACGTTTGGCTGTCAAGAAATTTTTATTTATCAAGGACTCACAAAACGTTAATTCTGACTTACATGTTGGGAAGTAATTTGCCACATATAGGAACAACATTTATCGACTTTTATGTATATCACGGCCCCACAGTGTCGGGAAATCGCCGATTGATTGATTGATCGTGACTCCGGGCGCATCAACTACTGAGGTCATTAGCCCCGTAAATAAAGTGCTTGTTTTTCGTCCAGAGGTGACTGGGATATTCCCCCGCTGGTTGGCGAGATCCGGTGCCGACCTACCGTAGACTAGCGGAGTTTCCCTCAAGCAGGTATTTCCCACCAGCGGGGCAACGCCCCAGCCGGGACAAGCTGTAACCTCCCGGCATGTGCGGTAGTGTAGTGCATGTTAATGTGTGTGTGTGTGTGTGTGTGTGTGTGTGTGTGTGTAAGAGGAGAGGATAGGGCAAGGAAGAGGATGGAAAGATCGCGCGCGATTCGTGGCCCGTTTGTTAGGGTACTGCTCCGGCATTCGCCTGGTGTTGATCTGAGAAACCACGGAAAACTGCCGATGAGTGCAGCCGGCCGCTAGAATTCTCCTCCAGACAGCGCCTGAATTCGACCTAGCTGACAAGCTAGTGTCGAAAATCCTGCCTAGGATAAGCTGGTAGAGGGACTGCAGTGGTATCTGTCGGCGCACTGAGCCATCTCTCCCGGTGGAAAATCACCGAATTTTACCGACGAGAAAGTAAGCACGACGAGAAAGGTAAAGTCGTTATGCTACTTTGAAAAAAAATGTCATTAATTATTTCTACTCTTAACACAATGATACTAGGGGATCAATTGATTTTATCGACAATTCACTGAGAGGAATTGTGATGAAAGGAGAAAAATCATAGTTAAATAATTGAAATCAATATTTGATGTAGGCTCCTCATCGTAATTGTTTATTTTGGCATAAAGCTTTTTCGGCCGCATTGCGTCTTTCGCGCACAGCTGTCTTTCTGGACTGAGGCCCACAGCCGCCTCTAAGAGCACTGAAGATGGCCGCAATGCGGCCGAAAAAGCTTTATGCCAAAATAAACAATTACGATGAGGAGCCTACATCAAATATTGATTTCATTGATAGCATCGTAAATGCCACACCATTTCCTACTATTAGTTAAATAATTGTCTGCGAAGATTTAAAGCAGGAGCCACCTGGACAAGCATAATCCATAGGATCTGCATTCATAGTAGCAAGATCTGGAATTTCTTTTCAATTTTCATTAGGAAACTAGTGGTGCTACAGAATGGCACAGACTTTCCCGTTTTACTTTTTTAATTCCTTTGGTCTCGTCTAGCTATGGGGAATTGCTATGGGGCATTTTCTTATTTTTTCCATTTCCTAATAGAACAAAAATATTCTGTTAACAATATTAAACAACAATAATACCTCGCCCTAAATGGCAATTTTCTTTGAAACATTCGGAGCTGTTTTTAAGAAAATGGCGTTTAAGGGCTTCTAAAAATGCAAAATTTGAAGTTTTTTTCACAGAAAATGTTTGAATTTTCGAAACACTTAATTAGAAGTCATTTGAAGCACTTTAACTTACAAATACAATGGTCTTTACAAATTGCTGATAATGTGCATATTAAAGATGTGAGAGATCTTTCAAAAAAGTTACATTTGTGGAATTTTTGCAAAAACAAAAAAAAGTTGAACTTCACGTCATATTAAAGAATATAATCAGCACTATCCGTTCGAAAAGTTCGAAGAAAAGATTTTGAGCCATTTATGAGAAAATGGCGTTTGAATCTGCATTCATAATGGCAAGATGTGGAATTTCTTTTCGATTTTTATTAGGAAAAACGGGTTTAAATATCAATGAAGGAACATTGTCTTAGCGATTACAGGAAATAAAAAATGGAACACTTCACTCGTGGTGAGAATAATATTTAAATTCCTAACAAATTTGCAAAGATCTGACTCTGATGACTACAGAAAGCTATCATTTTGGCTTTGGGGGCTCAATATTAGAGCAGCTTTTGCTGTTACATATCGCCAGTGATTTACTTTTTAGGTAACTTTACATGCTACTTCGCCAGCAGATTTTGAAATACAACACATTGCAATGAGAGAGCGAGGTTATACAATAAGAAAAGGCAACATTTTGGAATTGCATATTTCGATTACCGGTCAGTAGGCCTACAGAAATAAGGTCTCTGCAAATAATGTACAATATTTGAGGTCTAACGACATTTGGTCTACTCTAAAAGGTCTACATAATAAATGTCTACACATCGCGCTAGACTATATGAAAAATGCCTAATGCAAATATGTCTACATGCAGAAATGCTTTTTGTCTAAATGTCTACAAACAAAAGTGTCTACATACAAAAATGAATATTGTAAATATATCTACACATAAAAAGGATCTACGTATGGAAGTTAGTTAGACTTGTTAGTAATTATAAATGCATATTTAACTCGAAAATATATTTATAAAATATATGCAGTACATGAATAGGACAGTTAAAATCATTTTTCAGATTCTTCTACTTCATCTGCTTGCGATTTCAGGCGATAATCCTCTCAAGTAGGTATTTCATTTCGCTCTCTATGGTCTTCATAACGCGATATTAATATTTCAACTTGCTCCATACTGACAAGATTCGATTTTTAATAGGATGTTTTAAGCTGAAGTATCCCGCTCGAAGTTCAGTAATAAGAATCTCGTTGTCTCTCTGATCACGTTTTTGAAATTTACTAGGCCATCCTTCGATGTTATTTATGGTTCTCTGAAACCCGATTAACACCATGTCATGCACATTCCAAATTTCATGCGGGAAACGTGGAGGTATTGCTTGTCGCGTTCCTCTTCTAGGCACTTCCTGTCCCAGGTGTCCTTTCCAGTGGCGTAGCGTGACTCGAACGTTTGGGGATGCTCAACAATAACACACAAAATGTCACTATCAACTACTTCATCTAACAGGCGAACGCAACACAAGGCAGATACACTAGAACTACTTCCACGATCTCGATTGCTTACGACGGTGTAGGCGCTTCCCACAAAATCCTCCCAGCAGTCAGGGCTGCCGATGGCTTGAAAGCAAATTATACAATGGCTCAGCTTTAATTCTTATACGCGAATGGCAATAAGTCCGTTTGTTAATTTATACATTGCAGACTTAAATAATATGTAATCTATTTAAGATATAATACAATTTCTTGGATATTAATTAAGAAATAGTAGACAGGCTATTTCTACAGTTTGTGCCCATGACCAAGCGGGGAATCCCAAGTGAGTGGGAGAGAGAATTTACTGACCGCCTGAAGTGTGCTGCGCTCTCGTGCACAAACGAGCTTCTTTCCGCAGTAGAAGCTAGCGTAAAGCAGTCGGGTTTCTCTGGGCTAGGGGTGAAGAGGGGAAAGGGGAACCTCGCTATCTGCCCATGTGTCATTGCTCGTCGCAATCTCGCGGCAGACGCTAGAAGCATTTTAGCTTCCAGGCAATCACAGGCCAGCTTCAACAGCCCACCAAATTCAATCATAGGAAATCAATTTAAAATTAATACAAAACGTGTTTCGCTCAACAGACCACTAGTAAGATTATCAATACAGTATTTAAGGTTCTTATATGCGGGGATGCTCAGCATCTCAGCGTCCCCTGACGCTACGCCACTGGTCCTTTCCATAAAGATGACTTCGGGTCCCACTTCGTCACTTATGGTTCCGCACAAATCAAAATCATAAACCAGTAACGATAATGAACATAACTACATGTTGTTATATACTTTCATTTATTATTACATTAGATATATTTTAACAGAATACTCGTTAGACATTTCTGTTAGCCTTTTAGCGAGTAGACATGTAGCTGATAGACTTTGTAGTTAGTAGACATTTTTGTTAGTTGGCATTTTAGCTGTAGACATTTTTGTTGGTAGACATTTTAGCTAAGGACGTTTAATCATTAGACTTTATATATCTGTAGACCATATTTTTATTAGACATTTTTTCTGTTAGACCTTAATACAGTTAGACATTTTTTCTGTAGACCTACTGATCCTAAATCCATATTTCATTAATTTGAGCATTGCTATACTGTGTTAAAATGACTATTTCAGTCGTGTCTGTCCGTGTCGTAAGTAACCAATGCTAAGCAAGGTTAAATTTAAATAAAACCAATCCCAGATGCCTATCGCCATGTGATAATCACTTTGTTTACCTTTTAAGATAATGATAACAATTGTTTTACATCCATAATAGCTTGTGCGCATTAATGTAATATTAAAACACGTGTCTTAAATCCACATACATGTATTAAATTCCTTTGAAATCGACAAATTCCGCTGCTAATTCATCTTGTGCATCTTCCATTTCAAATACATCCGCGGAAGACCAAGACCTGGAAAACTCAACTTCCTACAATTTTAATAATTGTTTTCAATAAATGTTTTTGGAAGTAACTTCGTTAAATTGTTTTTTGAAAGTTTTATTACCATAAAATCAAAACATATTTGAAAAAATTTTCTGCATTCAACTGCTATTCAAATGTTACTTGATTACAAGTTATTTCAGAATGCGGTGATAACTTGTAGTTAAATAAAAGTTTCACACATTCCGGTAGCAATTTTGAGTACTATTTCTATTTTTCATAATTCCTATGATTTTAATTATCCATTCGATTCATGTAATGACTTCATTCGTGAAATAGTCACACTAAATACCACTCGAAGTGCTGTGATATTACTTACGATAAATGACCTGGCTCACAATCTCGGGCATACCATCAGTTATCACATTCCTTTATAAACCGCTCATCTCGTAATGCAAGTTCCCACTTCGCCCTTTGCACGAATGATTCAGAGAAAGGTCTTTTGTAATACCAACCAGGATGTCCCGGAGACAATACTGCGATCGCACGAGTAAATGTTGAAGATAGCACATTCTCCTGTAAAACCGCGCCACCAAGGCTAAGTGCTACGAAGCCACTTCCCGTCGTGGAAGACCAGCACCCATCCATGCTGCAAAACGCAAAAACTGCTTCTTTCTCACCACAATAAGGTTGCCACCTTCGAAGTAGTGTTTCTTAAACATCGATAGCCTATCAATAGTTATCGATAGTTCAAACTATCATTGGCTAACGATGTTGTGGCCGATAGTTTTTAAGTCTACAATTTTATACAGACAATACCTTTTTGATGACAAAAAATTCTGAGAGTACACAAAACCCACATTATAATTGTATAAAACAATAAATCAAGAAGTAGTTTCTGAATTACCTGATAAATTTAGCATTAAGGAAGATGAAATTAAGTTCCGGGAGGGTTATCCTCTTCGGTCCTTTCGGGCAGTTTTCAAATATTTCCACAAACCCGCTTCGACGGTACCCTCAGAGTGCATTTTTTCCAAAGCGGGAGAAATTATGTCGAAGAAAAGGGGTCAAATGAAAACGGGCACGTTGAACGTATTATTCATGCACCAAAAATTGTTCTTGTTACAAAATTAAGATTTACATCGGAACCGATTGGAATCTGTTATAAAATTTGTGTTAATAATTAAAGCTTCTTCATGGATGTTTCATTTAATAAGAGTCTAATATAAATTAAAGTAGTAATTCATTTTGCAGAAATTTGTATAAAACACGCATTTCTATCTAAACACAAATAATGATTTAAACCTATTTATTAAAAATGAGAAAATATCGCTACTATCGATATTCAATTACGATAGTATCGAAAACTATCGAATTTGAAACAATGTTTAAGAACCACTACTTTGAAGAACACATGACCCAGAGACCATTAATTCGCGGGCGAGTGGTGCATTAACGAAAAGTAAATATATAAATTCACAATCAATATTTATAATAAAATAATATACGCCTTTGTATGATACATTATTTCGTAACAGTAATACATTTATAATGTTAATAACGCATTAACTACTATAACAATAAGTACATTCTTCGACTAGAAGTGGCAGACTGATTTCATTTATACAGTGTCATTACTATGAAAAGCATTCGATAAAATTAAATTCTTGAGCACATATTATATTTTTAAAAGGTTTTTAAAATATTTAATTTAATGTTTTATATGACCATGAGATCATGTCTGAAACCGGGAGTCTCCGGGTCAAACTAGGAGAGGTGGCAGCCCTGCACCGCGACTTGGAAATAATGCGTTCCAAAAAGTGAGATTATCCAAACACTACATACTTTGCGCGTCATTCCCTAGAGATTTGCAAAAGCATTGCGATATATCAATTACTTAACTAAAAAAAAGGATCAAGTGTCTTATTAATAATAATGCAATCTTGTTTACCTTTTACGTCAAATATTGGCATGTTAACAGCAACAAAAGGGAAATTTTCCAATTTATAGCAATCCTCTTTTTGTTCGCGCTTTGTCGTGTTACGAGAGGTTTCAATCAAAGTACATAAGCACACTGTTTGTGGCTACTTAGAATTGTACTTTCTAAGCACGTTGACAAATTAAAGTAGTCAATTTTATAACAGTTTGAATCGCGATATCTTTCAGTACTGCAATGTAAAATGAAGATTACCTATAAACGAACGTAACTTTGTTAACTATATTTTATTTAACTCCAAATTATTAATTTTAAGGGCAGAAATTGGCTAGTTTAAGTGCAAATGTTGCTAATTTTAAGTGCATGGCTGCATTAATATTTTTTAACTTTTTAGTGCGTCAAGTTCCGGGGTCTGTTCATTACATTTGAATGCCAGGGAGGCGATGGGGAACAGAAACATAAGACATATCGAGTGTTTGTTGATTCCATACTTACAATATTAGTCAGGTAATATAACTAAATCACATGCAACTTTCCACCAAACCAGCTATGTAGAGAACAAAAGGATGCAATATATATTAGACATTTGGGATTTAGAGACTCTGTGCGCCATAACACCATTTCCTCGTAAGGGGCCGTCCATAAATTACGTAACGCAAATTTGGAGTATTTCAATCCCCCTTCTCCCCCTTGTATCGCATCCGTAACGCGCACTTGACTCGACCCCCCCCCCCCCCAAAAAAAAATTACGTAACGCTCGCGACAACCTTCCTCCCTTGTGAATGCTGGAAACGGGTTGTTGAAGGACACATAGGCGAGAAAATTGTTTATCACAAGCCATGCACACACCGTCATGGGCGAGTCTACTGCGCCAATTTAAATGGATTCTAGAACGTACTTCACATCAGTTTTGAATGTTTTCTCCGCAATCTTACAGATTCAATAAAAAACAATAATTGATAAAAGAATATTTCAATTTGTGACAATTAACGCCGTATAACTTAAATTTATTTTTGTTTTTTAAATTAATTACTTTATATTTTAATGTTTTAGTACAGGTGTCAAAACAGGAATTATTTCAAGAAATGTTGAAAAAAGTAAAAAAAAAAATGTGAATGTAACGTAACATTAAACTCATACCCCCTACTCCTATGCAATGCTGCGTAACGCTGCCTCAAACCCCCTCCCCCTCTTTAGCGTTACGTAATTTATTGACGACCCCTAATTGGAAATGTTTGTAGTCGTTTCGATATGGCATCACACACATGAATATTCAGCATTTGCTAGTCTAGTCGTTTGAATTTAAAATAATAGTGAGTCATTTTTCTGTACATTTTTAATGTTTGAATTAATTGAATGAAATGAGGAACTATCATTTCAACACAAAAGTTGGAGAAAAGAATCTCCTTTCAATAATACTCTAGTAAATTTGTGAACAATGTCATTCCAAATATTATAATTTTTCTTTTTTCTTTTTTTTATTTATTTATATTAGATCGCATCAACAACAAGATCATTAGCGACCACACCAATTACTGTATCCAAAACACAAGTTTAAATTTAGATCTCCAATACAACACTATATTGTTGCAATACCACAATTCTGCAATAATACACTGTTCACAATAATTAACAAGATAGTTTGAGTTGCAATTTCCGACATAATACCAATACTTTTACAAAACTTAACCACTTGATTTTGATGGGTGGGAGAATATAACAGTGCGCCAACGTCCAGTCCCCGCAAGAGATTTGTTCGCTGTAATGAAAACTTGGGACATGATCCAATGGTGTGATCCAAAATAAGAGAACAACTACAAGCATCACAAATTCGGAGGGGATTCTGTTGAAGTAGGTGAAGATGACTTATGTTTGAATGTCCCGTCCGAATTCTTGTTAGAACCACTTGTTCTCTGTGGCCAAGTATTTTATTAGTTACCAATGCCATAAAGTTTTCAAGAGTTTTATGAATACTGCTTGCTTTGTATTCTTTCCTTGTACCATTCCATTTTACCTCATTAGTTCCCCAACATGCTTCAAATTATCAATGACAGTGTAGGATAGGTTGTGCATTTTATTGTTCTTCGGATTAACAACTGCAGTTACTCGTCAACACAATGTGATCAAAAGCATCCGGACACATTGCTGAAAATCACTTAGCAGTTCGTGGCGCCCTCCATCAGTAGTTCTGGAATTCAATAGGGTTTTGGCCCACCCTCAGCCTCGACGACAGCTTCCACTCTCGCAGGCATACTTCCAATAAGGTGCTGGAAGGTTTCTTGGGGAATGGCAGCCCATTCTTCACGGAGTGCTGCATTGAGGGGAGGTATTGATGTAGATCGGTGAGGCCTGGCACGAAGTCGGCGTTCCAAAACATCCCAAAGGTGTTGAAAAGGATTCAAGTCAGGACTCTGTGCAGGCCAGTCGATGACAGGGATGTTATTGTCGCGTAACCACTCCGCCACATGCCGTGTAGTATGAACAGGTGCTGGATCGTGTTGAAAGAGCGCAATCGCCATCCCCGAATTGCTCAACAGTGGGAAGCAAGAAGGGATTTAAAACATCAAGGCCTGTGCCGTGATAGTGCCACGCTAAACAACAAGGGGTGCAGACCCCCTCCATGGAAAACACGACCACGCCATCACTCCACCGTCTCCGCGTCCGAATACGTTTGATCACAGAGTGTATTTTCACTGTTTGTAACGCAATGTTCTAGTACAGGTGGTGCCCAGGCAAGAGTGACATTTTTCCTTGATGAATGGATACTTTTCGTGTGAAACTATCTGAATGGCAACTGACTTGTTCGCTATTCTATAGAGCTTATAGTAGTGGTAGTAATTCAGTTATTTCCTACACGCTGAGAAATCCATAAAATGTTATTTCCGTTCTCTTGGAATGAGACGGAAACTGAAGAAATGATTATAACGATATATGTTTTAGTCTAAGAAAGTGTGAAGTAAATCAATCAATTCCCCTTATCAGAAATTATCAGTAATACTCCTAATACGTAGTAATACTTCTAATAAACCAATATTAGAAGATAACACACTCAGCTACTTTGCTCATGCATAAAATGTATTCCACAATCCATATGGACCATATATAAAAGTATTCTGAAACCCATATGGACCTACGGTATTCAACTTTGGAGCTCAGCCAGTGTCTCCAAGATCGAAATGCTTCAGCGATGTCAGTCAAAATATTATCGATCTGTAACATACGCACACTGGTATGTCAGAAATGAAGTACTCCACAACGATCTTCAAATCAAGTATTTATTTATTTATTTGTCAAAAAAACAGTAAAAACTGTATAAAAACCGAAAAAATGAATTTAGAAAATAATTATTTTAGAAAATTAAAGATATTTGAAAAATGTTTTTTCCCGAGTTATAGAAAATCAATTTCAACTGTAAATGAACTACAAGCAAAAGGAGTGCTCAACAAAACGTGCGCACAGTGAAGCTACATCAAGACCATCAAAGAACAAATAACGTTCGCGAGTCAGAAATACCACACAAGACTTGAAAATCATCCAAATCATGTCGCTATTAATCTATTAGACAATAATGAAGAAACAAGAAGACTACAGCGCCATAAACCGCTAGATACAATGTACCGATTTGTTTAAAAATGAATGCTACTGTTGAGTTACATTTCTACTCATATAAATATTATTATTAAACCATTTGCCTAATATTTATGTAGAAATAAATTGCAAATAAACAGAATTCATAAAAAAATGCATAAAATGTACATACAAGAAAAAATGTAATACATAAACCAGATGCGGTGTAATGTATAATAATAATATTAATAATATTAGTAATAATATTCGTAATATTGTTGTCACAATTTCTCATTTTTTCGAATTAAATGACATTTTCCACGATACAGATACGAATTCTTCCTTTGAATTCTTTTGATAACAGAGGATGAAAGGTGACGGAAGCGAAAAGTAGAACTGCGCGTCACGATTCAATCTCAAGATAAAACAAACAAAGGCGAAGATACGAACGCAGAAAATAGTTTTTCAGTTTTCTCATTCGCATACTCGCACACGGCTGTCAATGTAATGACATTAAAATGCAAACTCTTGTAATTAGGATTGCCACCTCTCCGGGTTTCAGGAGTGATCTTCTGGCTCCCAGTTACTTTTGAAAATCTCCGAGTCATATAAAATGAAATTTAATATCTTTATTTAACTTTTTTAAAATATAATATCTGTTTAATACTTTAATTTAATTTCGTAGCAGTGACACTGTATAAATAGAACTTGGACTGCGCGGCAAAAACAGAAAGCCACCAGTTCACCATCTCTAGACGAAGAATGTACTTCTTGTTATAGTAATTAATGCGTTATTAACATTATAAATGAAGACCATGGGGCAATAACATGCTATGCCACATTTCTGATGAAATTCAGATATTAATATATTTCGATGGCTCTTAGATGTATCTAGATATTGGGTTTTTATTTTAAAAATTCACCAGAAATGGCAGTGTAATTCATAAATGAAGTACTATATCCCTATATGTAAAATGCAATGTCTAATTACTGTAGAGTAGCATATCATGTCATTGCTCTGAGTTCTTCAAATGTATTACTGTTATGAAATAATTAAATGTAAAAAGGCGTATATTATATTATAATAAATATTGATTGTGAATTCATGTATTTCCTTTTCGTTAATTCCCCCCCCCTTCGGTAATTAGCGGTCTCCGGGTCATGTGTTCTCCAAAGGTGGCAACCCTTCTTGTAAAATTCGAAAAATGATGAAACTGCTTCACGTCTAGGCTAGCCATTGATACTTTTTTCACTATCAGGTTGTCTTTGACGAGTCTCTAAAAAGAACAATAGTGACTCACAACGCACCGTAGCGGCGATTATTGCAACTCTTTCAGAGGACCGCGGGACATGACCATCCTTTTACAACCTCGGCATAGATAACCCTCCCTTCCTGAGAATAAAAAACAGTTATCCCCTTCATTCATTTTTAAACTGCTTTTCCACGTTTGAATAGATAATTAACTTCTGTAATTAAAATCAGCTCTAGTGATGCTCTGGCGGTGCTCATTGAGTTTCCCCACTCGTAATTTTTAAGATTAGAATAAGTCACCAATCATCTGTAGAGCCGAAAGGCTGAACGACGTAAATTCAGAAAGAATAAATAAATGAATTGAAAAAACAAAAAACAAAAAAGAAACGCGAGACGTAGCAGTCCGGAGGATATGAATGACATTCACCGGGCGGTTTATTCTAATATTCAATTTTCTACCTCGCTTTCGTGCTAATTCCATTAACAACATAAGCATAACCAAGAAACGCTAAAAACAATTCGACTCGGTAAATAAAATGTTTAAAATATTTGATTTAACGGTTTTTCTAAACTTTTAATGAATTAATTATTTATCGTTTATATGTTTGTTCATATTATTTTATATTCATTAAAGTATATTCCGTTTGGACCATATATTGAGAAAAGACTATTATTACTTCTGTAAAAAGTATAAATTTTAACTAAACTAATCACTTTAATATACATTTCATTTATCTACAGTTTCGAGAATAAATTTCCTCATTTTCAGGTTTATAATTATTATAAAAACCTTCATTTCCTAGTCAAATGAATTTGTCATATCATAATAATCATATATCATAATAAATAATTTGACAAACAGAAATAACAAGAAAACAGAATAGAGAATAAAATAATTTGAAAGATACCCTTTCCAAGTAAAAGGTTCTTTATTCACCGCGTTAGAGATGGAGGTTCTGCATGCCAAAGCAGTAATTTGTAAGAAATCAATTCTCAATTTAATGTTTAGATTAGATTTATTATTAATTCTGCAATGAAGTATCATTACTTGGTGGCAGAATATTTAAATTACAAGAGAGTACTTGATTTAGAAAAAACAAAAAAAAAAAAATAATTAAGAATAATGGTACATAATTTCACAGCGCAAACCTTACTCCAATTCATTTTACTCCACTTCAGTTCACTTCACTGCACTGCACTTCACAACACTTAACTGATATGCATCTCTTTCGCATTTCTTTCCCTCCACTACACAACACTGCACTGCACTGCACTGCACTGCACTACACGAATATAAATAATAATAATAATAATAATAATAATAATAATAATAATGACAATACTACTACAACTACTACTAATAATAACAATTAGACAAATTACTTAATAGGAAATTCTACTTATTTAACAGTAGAAACTTAACAATAATACAATGACATAAAATATAGATGAATAGCTAGGAAACTAATTTATTTTTAAATTTTCTCAGGTTTTGAGGAAAGTGTTCAAAGATTGTCGCAGGCAAACTGTTCCAGTCTCTAATAGTTCTGTTTGTGAATGAAAATTTCCCAACATCCGTTTTCTGCACTCTTGTCTTAATTTTGTGCTTGTGATCCGCTCTACCGAAGTAAGTAGGTTTTCCTAGACGACGATTAATTTCACCCCAAGCAGGATAACCTTTGTATGCTTTGTACATAGCACAGAGTCGCAACTTAATCCGCCTTTTTTCGAGTGACTCCCATGCACCTTTATTTTTTGTACCCCTGAAAGTGAATTTTAATGCTCTGCGCTGGAGCCTTTCTAGATTACCTTGCTGCGATATTCTGTACGGGTCCCAGCATACCGCGCCGTATTCTAACACGGGTCGCACTAGTGACATATAAGCTAATTCTTTACTTTTCACCGTACTCCTCTTTAGAATCCGCATAACGAAATGTAAAGATCTCCAGGCTTTCCCTACAACGAAATTTACTTGATTTTCCCAACTCAATTTACTGTCTAACTGTATTCCTAAATATTTGCAAGATGTAACTGTAGGTATGACATTGTTATTCAATTTGTACACTGTTTCACCATAACATCGACCCCTACCAAACGTGATGGCTTTGCTCTTTGAACTGTTTATTTCCATGCCGTTTGTTTCTGCCCAGGAGTGTAATTTGTCTGTGTCTCGCTGCAAAATATCTACATCGTCCTCTGATTTGATAACCCGATAGATGATACAGTCATCGGCGAAGAGTCTTACATTTGAAGCTAAATGTTTTGGCAAGTCATTCACAAAGGCGAGAAACATGAGAGGTCCAATGACACTTCCTTGTGGAATCCCTGACGTAACACTAGCGGAGGTTGATAAAAAGCTTCCTATTCGAACCTTTTGTTTCCTATCACGTAGTAGTTCGTTTATCCAAGCCACCACCCTTGTGTCTATACCCGAATCTATTAATTTGTTTACAAGACGATCGTGTGGAACAACATCAAAAGCTTTAGCAAAATCTATTACTATCGCGTCTACCCTTCCCCCATTATCAATTTCATCGGCTAGGTCCTGTAGAAGGGAAACAAGCTGACTTTCGCATGAGAAACCGTTCCTGAAACCGTGTTGACCTTGATACAGCCATTCCTTGTCCTCCCATTCTTTCCGGATGTAGTTAGTAATTAATTGTTCCATGAGTTTGCATACGACTGATGTGAGACTTATCGGTCTGTAGTTACTAAGGACTGTTTTATCACCGCTTTTAAAAACAGGTACTACGAGTGCTAACTTCCAATCTTCCGGTACGCAAGCGTTATTGATAGAGACATTAAATAATCTAATTAGATACGGTAGAATAGCCTCACCGCCTAATTTAATGATATCCGTGGAAATACAATCGGGCCCTCGAGATTTTCCGCTTTTCATTAATTTTATTCTTTTCCGTAGAGTATTTACGTCGATATAAAATAGATTTCTATCTGATAACGTTGGTATCCGTGTATCGTTAGTTTTCTGCTGAAATACCGACGTGAAATACGCATTAAAAGCGTTTGCTTTTTCCCTGTCGTCAGTTACTTGCGAATTATTTATCCGAACAACTGGTATTTCATCTTTGTTTCCCTTCCTTCTACGAACATACTTAAAAAATTTCGACCAATTACTGCCGTCCGCATCAAGGATATATTTCAAATGACGTTCTTCCGCAATTTTCTTTTCCTTTTCTAATGCTTTTGAATAACTTCGAAATAATGACATATGGTTATCACTAATGTGTCTGTTTCTAAACGCCTTTCTGGTTTTTCTTTTCATGCATCTAATCTTTGCATTATAATATTCTGGATCGGGGTTACTTTTTAACAATTTGCACGGCACAAATGTCTGCACGGCATTTTCAAGAATATTTTTAAATCCTCGCCATATTTCTTCAATCCCCCCTCCTATTCTAAGAAACCCTTCGTACTGTTCTCTTAAGTATTTTTGAAGCCCTTCTACATTCGTTTTCTTGTATTCCCTCAGTGGAAATCCGGCGTTAATACTTTTCCTTGAAGTACTTAAGTCCAAGTCGACAAGAACTGCTTTATGGTCACTTATACCTTCCATGACGTCGCACGATAAGAATAAGTCTTTCGGTCTAACGAGGCAAATATCTAGAAGCGCTTCCTGTCTAGTGGGCTGGTCTACTACCTGCGCTAATCCGTTGTCCCAAACAAGTCTATTGACAAGTTGCTGCACATTTCCGTCGCAAACGCACCCTTTCCAATTAGTGTCTGGAAGATTTAAATCTCCGGCAATAACTACTGGATGGCTATTTATGTTTTTAGTTCTTTCGTGTATGGCGCCTAAGATTTCGTAACTACTAGCCGGTGGACGATAGCAAGCAATTATTTCTAGGATATTTCCTAAACAATGAATTTTCAACCCCGTCATTTCAAAAACATTATCAACCCAATTTGATACGACATTTAATGTGTTTTTCACGCAAATGAAAACTCCGCCGCCTCTAGTTTCGCGATCTCTCCTAAACGTAATATAATCAGACCGAAAAATTTCCGAATTCGCTACCGCATCCGAGAGCCATGATTCTGTACCTATCACGATATCAGGATCACAAGCCTCAATTAAATTCCAAATTCTATTACCTTATTCATGATACTACGGCAGTTCACCTGCAACAATCTAGTGAAGCCTTTCCTCACCTGCAAGTCTGATTTTGGGATCCCTGCGTCTTGTTTAGGTGCCTGCGCCCGCGCAGTAGTTGTTTCATCCCGCGCAGCTATCGACCCCTCCCGCGCAACAGTCGCCTCCTCCCGCGCAGCAGTCGCCTCCTCCCGCGCAGCAGTCGCCTCCTCCCGCGCAGCAGTCGCCGCCTCCCGCGCAGCAGTCACTATATGTCGGGATGGCGCTTCCCACGAAGTCGCCGCCGTCACCGTCACCGCCGCCGCCGTCGTCTCCGCCGCTGCCACAGTCTTTCTTTTGTGCAGTCACTTGCCTCGCAAGCATGACTGAATAACCTCATCGTGCAGGCGGCCCAGCTTCCATGCACCGCGGAAATTTAGATGAAGACCATCCCGTGCGAGGTCTTCTGGCCCCAGCCAGTGATTTGGGTCTACGAAATGACCGTCGATCTTTCCGCATGCCCATCGTAACCCTCGATTTAATTGCCACGTCCTACCGATGTGCACATCTCTGCGTTGCATCACACCAGATAAAACAATTCGCGCGTTTTTGAATTTTCTTTTTACAGCACGGCCTAACTCCACGCACTGGTTCACAGTGTCGAAGATGGGTTGCCTCTTCGATACATTTGTACCCACGTGCACAAGGACGACTTCCACGGCTTCATTTTCTTGCGCTCTTTCCACGACGGATTTCATTTGCACAACGTTTATCCCTGGAAAGAAAGAAACGTCGGCTCCTTTCTTCTTGCAAACTCCTCCGCTGTGGCGTAGCATCGAATCTCCGAGCACTTTAACCTTGTTCTTATAAGGCTCATCATCAATGACGGTGTTGTTTGCTTCGGTACTCGAATGCGTTGATCGCTCGTAGACACTTTGCTTCTCCAACTCCTGGATCTTGAAGCTTAATTTCCTAATGCACTGCTGGGCTTCGGTTAATTCCGCTTCAAGTCTCCGAAGTCTTCTCTCGCTTCGATCACATTTGGGGCACGTGGATACCGACGATTCAGTAGCAGGACCAGGATTTTGCTCAACTCCGCCGATCACAAGAAGAGTGGCCAAAACTGCTGCGCAGAGCAAAGTCACGCCGTCGCCGGACCGCACGCGCACCGCTTGCCCCTTCGCCACCCGGAAAACACGCAGGCGCCCTGCCCAGATGCCCACGCGGGCGCGGTAAACCGCCAAGTCGCAACCCATGGCCTTTCACTTTACGGAGCTGCTCCGAAACACGTCCTAACACGACGACTACCTGTAGACGATGTTAGATGTTACAGTGCTATTTAGCAAATAATCAATCTTATGTATAGATGCTCTTTGAGACATTTCACGTTGCAGCGAAATTAGATTCGATGTTAAGTTTTATTAGTATGTTTCGTAAAATTAAGCGATTTACCTCTTCAGGAATTGTCATATGTAAAGATGGAAAACATTTAAATGTCTTTTTTAGCATTCAGAATTTAACTTTTTGGCACTGATTTTCAAAATAAAACTTTTTTCTGTAACAAGAAGAAAACACATAGTTGATGGAAAATTCTTTACCTCTCAATCCAGATATAATTTCAGAATTTATCGGACCCGGTTTTCATGTGATGATAGTTTTTGTAAACGCCCTATAAATGAGGCAAAATGACTTACTCTAATAACAACAGCTCCAAATGTGTACAGTAAAAAATAGAACAAAGTTAATGTTAAGAAAAGTGAAGAAACATACCTAAAAATATTTCCTTCCCGATTTGTTGTGATACTTTGCTTCAAGAATGTCTCTTCGTAAGGTCCAGCAGTATTTTTTATTTATTTATTTATTTTCTTGTTGATTAGTACATAAATCAGTAAAACTTACACTACACAGTTGCTTACAACTAACTTACATACTAAACTTAATCTAATTCATGGGTGAGAAAGCTATCTTGGTTCCTGTTTTAACTGTCAATTTCAGCGAATTTTTCAGTTATATGTGGAACAGGATATATTTTGAATTCGGGTTGGTTGTTTCAGTCGAGGTTGAGTGCATTTAGAGTGAGGATTTGTGGTGTGGTGAAATAGATGTTAGAGGCGAGGTTATTAATGTGGTTGGTTATAGGTAATTTTTTGTGAAGTTGGCTGTTGGTGACAAACCAAGGGACGTTAGTGATTATTCTTAGGTACTAATTTTAGAAAATTTGTATTTTGTGGATATTGGATTTTGCGGCGTTGATCCAGATAGGACATACGTATAAAAGGAGGGGTCTTAAGATGGTTTTATATATTGTTATGGCTGTATTATGTGATGGTGAGGGATCTCTATTGGTGATAGGATTCCAGTAGTAGCCGCACAACCGCGCTGCGTCGCTCCAGTTGGCTAGAGAACGATTTTCCATTTGAGACATATCCTGGTAGAACTGTGTGCCATGTTCGTCACTACAGCGACGAGGTATTTTCGTGAAGATGTCCACATGAGAACTCAAAAAATGTGATTTAAGTGACATGTCACGTCCCGCACGGTGGTATGATCTCAATAGTTCATGTACTACAATATTTTTTCAATATCACTCAACAAATGTACGAAATGTTCATCAGCCATTCATTTTCTATCTTGCGATTCTTCCAGCAAACATTTTTTCCTTTATTTTTGCGTCTCTGATCCTTGGGAACCTCATGAATCCATGAAACCAAGTTTAGACGAGATCCAATTTAATGTGTAGAGGAGGCATGCACACATTTTTGGAATCAACGAGAGGAGTGTTAAGTTGCCCCGTGGACGAGATCGCTAAAACAGTAGTGCCGTGGTGATCTCGGACCGAGGGGTCGCGGGTTCGTGTCCCGCCCCGAGCATGGTTGTGTTTGTGCTCGTCCTTTCACCCCCTATCATCACCATATCGTTTCATCCTCATACCGTAAGGTTAAATCCAATAGTGGTCGCCAACGACCTAGTAGTTGATGCTACCTTAAATAACAAAAAAGTGTTAACCACATTTGTGTCCAGGCAGTCGTTCAATCTGAGCAAGCCATTTTTTCACAATAGGGATTTTTTTCCGTCGAATCTTTGATCTGCTGTATTTCGTGACCATCTGTAGTGGAATCCATTGCGTAGTTCACGGATATTGGTCCAATAATTGAAATTTATGTCAGCCGACATTCTTGACAGCCTTAGAGCTAGTTTGGATGTAAAAATTTTTTTTAATTGTTTAATTTTGGAATTGTGCTTATATTCATACACCAAACAATTTGTGATTGTTCATGCGGGCTTCTAGCATACATTGCATTTAATTATTGTATATAAATTGTGTAATTCGTGTTTATGCATCTAACCGTGTTGTAAATGTATTCAGCCCAGAGGATGGAGAAATAAAAATCCGAAACGTCGGCTAACTGACATAAATTTAATTTATTGTAGCAACACCCATGAACTACGCAATGTATGAACTAATCCTTGATCTTACAAATATATTTTTTTAATTAAATGATGACAGGTGTTGTTATTGCCAACAATGCTATTTATTTCAAGAGCAGCTTTCGATGGCTTAGCCATCACCAAAAGTTTCCAGTACAGGAGAAATAGCAAACAATTAGTTAAACAATTAAAACAAGATATTAAAATGATAACCCCTCCCCTCTACTGAAATTATTATTAGACACCACCCTCACACCGCACTCCTCCGGGGCGGCGCAATAGACAAGACACCGCTCCCAGGCCATTAACCCTCCTCTCCTCCACCACCCCACAGCCCGGTACTTAAGCCGCTTGGCCCACCCAAACCCGCGTAGTCGTTTCGTGCCTTCCAGACAGCAGGTAAGGAACGGCTCAACGTTCACGAAACGGCTCAACGTACATTTCACGTTTCTGTTACAGAAAATGTTTTTCACAAGTTCCATCCACTTTCTTGCGTAGATTCAAAATTACTGTAATATAAAAATGCTTTAACTTCCCCCTATTTTTTTCCTTTTTTTCATTTCACAAATGTTAATTCTGTTTTTTTTAATTATTAGTAATCTTTCAATCCTAATGCTTTCTTTTAACCTCTTGTTTTAATTGCTTAACTAATTGTTTGTTATATTTCTTGTATGTACTAGAAACTGATGATAAAGGCTAAGCCATCGAAAGTTGTTCTTGAAATAAACAGCATTGTTGGCAGTGACACCTCTGATCATTTAACTTTTCACCACAGAACCAATATTGTTTTTCTTTTCTAATGTTGGTGTTTGTGTGCGCAGGCGCGGAGCTGGGCGGGCGCGAGGCGCGCTTCCGGTTCGTGCTGGCGCGCGCCCCCGCCGCCGCCCCCGCCGCCACCCTCCCGCGCCGCCACCCGCCCCCGCCCCCGCCCGCGGGCTTCCTCTCCGCGCTCGAGGGCGAAGGTCTGTGCTACTCTCTCTCTCTCCATTCTTCATTAGTGTGTTGTTATTATTATTGTTTATTTTTCACAGCTTCCTGGTACATGTTTTAGGAGTCATACAGATACTTCTATCAAAGCATGATTTCCTTAGTTCAATAATTTTAACAAACTTGTATTTTAAGAACTAATTAGGAAGTAGACAATTCTACAAATATAAAATTTAACACTTCAATTAATTTACAAATTAAAAGTAAATAGTTCTTTAACACATTAATTTATTTAGTGTTGAACACGTGCTCAGGATCACAGCTTTCTGTATATTGATGATAATGTTCCTTTCGATCCCCAGTTTATTCAGAGAGTGCTTCAGGACGGTAGGTATCACACCTGTTGCTGAGAGGACGATTGGTACAATCTCCACGTCCAATACATGCCACTGCTCCTTTACAACTTGTGTTAGTTCTCTGTATTTTTGAATTTTATTTTTGTGTGTTGTTGTGTGTTCTAGGTTAATTTTGTGTGTTTTTGTTTTGTGTGTTCTAGGTTGCTGGTATCTACAACTGCTATGTCTGTTGTTGTTGTTAATATTACTATTACTATTATTATTATTATTATTATTATTATTATTATTATTATTATTATTACTACTACTACTACTACTTGGAAAACCCGGCAGACATTGTTCTGCCCTTCATCTCCCTTTCCTCTCCCACCTCCCTTTCTCACTGTCTCTTCGTCCTTCCCTCACCCTGTCCCTGTCTGTCTCTGCCGCTCTCTGTCCCTCTCATTCACATTTACTTGCAGATTCAGCACGTCAGTTTGCACATTGCACATTCAGCACACAGTTTGCACACACTTAGGCCTCATTCACAATGCAAAGGCTAAAACGTAACGTAATGTTGTAAACTTAGCCGTACAATTTATACGTGAAAACAAGCGTTCACAATGACGAATGTAAACTGGAACATAAGTTTCACCTGAACTAATCAGAATTCAATCGAAACTTGATCGATTTGTTTCTAGGATGGTAAAAAGATCTTTCCACCATGGTTTCTAGCTTTTTCTTCGACATTCCTATCGATTTGTCTTTATATATACATGCGAGTAGCTGTTGTAGTAGTGCTCACATTTCCTTCATCTTATAAACCAGGATTCTCTTTTACCAAATTCAGAGTAATTCGTCGATAGTTAATTAGTTTATTGGCCATGTCAAGTTAAAGTCACAATAAAAATTGTCCAAATTCTTACTTTGAATACACTACACGCATCAAAACCGTTCACAATCTAGTTCTCTACATTACAATAACAAAGACATAACCAGAAACTACCTGAACATAATCTGAAATCGACCTTCCATGCTGCTCTCGGATTAGTCTTCGGTAGAATTCCGACGTAAACTTAACGTAAAAGCTGGGAGCTTGCGAACTCGTAAGTATACGGTCTTACGTCAACGGTTACGTCAAGGCATTGCGAATAATCTCGCTTAATAACCCATTTCTAGGTTTTGCGGCTACGTTACGTTTACGTTTAAGTTCGCATTGTGAAAGAGGCCTTACGAACGTAAAACGGAGAAATCGACCGTAAGAACGTTAATTCATTCTCAAGCATTACTCAGTTTTGGTTTTTCTGTAATCTCTTGAAATTGTTCAAACTTTATAAGTTCCAAGGCACTTTATAAGTTCTGTTCGTACGTTTTCGCAAATTCGTTTTTGAAAATATGATAATACGATAATGAAAATTAAAAAGAAATCTGCAGCGCGATTCACTTGTTCAATTCAATTGTTCGCTTAACCCAAGAGTGGTGGCGCGGGGTCCCTTGTGACCCCACGTATCTTTGCTGAGCTGCAGTTGCCAAATTTTGCGAGTCAGAAGCTTTACATTTCACATACCTTTCACCACATTCTTTAGCTTTTGTTTGAAAGATATAAACACTTCGCGAAAGCGCGAGGGGTCCCTGGAAGAACGATAACAGTGGACCCATCATGCAAAATGATTTGTCTGACCCCGCGCCACCGCTTCCGTCGGCATTGCGAAGAGCTTCCAGCAGTACTTCAGTCGTGCCGGTACATTGATAGAATATGTCAGCGTGAAGTGTATTGTTTATTTATTTGACATTATGAATAATTTGAGGAAAACTAAACTTTTTGTGGTAAATGCAGAAAACAAGTTTGTGAAGACCGTCGCGATGTTTTGTGTAAACAATGTACTTCAGTGAGAAGAGTAGTAAATTGTTGACACGCAACATTTTCCTTTCCAAATTGTAGATGCAATAATTTATTTATAAATATTTGTGATATCAATACAAACATTTTAAATTTCGTACTTTTCTAAGTTGTGTTTCACTTAGAACCATTTTCAAATGTTTATTTATTTTTGTGTGAGACAATGTTAGAAAATTCAAATTATTGAATTTTCTGACACCTTTGTGATTTAAATATTCAGGAAAATATAAAAGGGGTCACTACATAAAATTAAAAATAAATGATAATTTTGACCTTTAATTTTTTTCAATTCGTCATTTGCATGTTTGTTTATAATAGTGCATTATGTTAATACGACCTTATAAATGATTGATTATTAAAATAACTAATTTCACACTTATTTGTTGCTAAATAAAATTTTATAAAGAAATAACTCAAAGGGGTCAGAAATGACCCCGCGCCACCTCTAACGTAACTCCGGCGACCGCCCCCTCTCCAGGGTTAAAGATGACAACAAGTGTTGGCAACGTCCTGAAAGACAATTATGGCTTATTGAGCGAAAATTGCCTTTGGGTACTGGAATTTAATCAACGCCACTTACAGAGATCTTTTTAATTTTTTTGTTATTTAAAATCGCATCAATATCTAGGTCATTAGAGATCACTATTGGGTTTAACTGTTATGGTAACTGTGAAGATGACATAAAATGGTTACGATAGGGGGTGAAAGGACGAACACAAATACAACCGTGCCGGAGGCGGGACGCGAACCCGCGATCCTTCGGTCAGAGATCGCTACGACACTACTGTTTTAGAGATCTCGTCCACCGAGAATCGGCTTTGTTATTGTTTGTTGTTGGTATAAATTCAGGCATACGCACTAAGATGGCTGTGCAAAAACACGAAAAAACACTTTTTTTAAAAATTTATGTGAATTTTATGGCCAGATCGGAAAACAAATTATCAGGAGACCGAGACGCGTTCAATGACACCTCATACGTCTCGATTGGTCCACGGGAAGTGGTCTACCGGAAGTGAAGCACTCTCGGTGTTACTCAAATACACTACACGGAAAATCACGAGGGTCTCTTCCCTTTCATAAAACCATTGATTTTTGTGTAATAATAGTAGTTTGTGCAATTAGCTTATAACGTCAAGCTTTATTGCATGAGTACATGGTTTGAAAACGAGCGACGTTAGGAGCGAATTTTCAAATTTGAGCGAATGCAATAAAGCAATATTATAATGGAATTGAATACGCTATTTTTTTGTATGACAGCGTTATACATTTCTAAAAGAATCAAACTTAATTTTGCGAAACAACTTTCGTGTTATGTCTCAGGTACTTGACATGCGAGAAAACGGTGGTCGGCTGTTCCGTTTACCTCTACCTCCCCCCGATTCTCTCGCTGCGATTGGCTGAATGTGTGATGACGCAATCATTCGTGCCGTAAAATCTAATACTCCATCATTTGTGCCATAAAACGCCCTATTACGAACGATTTCTTGCAACAGAAAAGGTCGTTTATGATGGTGGAATACAAAAAAAACCAATGATTATTATAATGATTAATTTTCAATCAGAGAATAATAAAAGTGTTGAGAATGAAATTCTGGAGCATCTGACGAAATTCTTCCAACCGGACAAGTATCTCCTTATCGAATTGTTACATGTTGTTTAATTTAGAAATATGGTTCTGCTAGCCGCTCAACCAACACGACTCTGCACAGACTGATCAAAACTTTGGTCTCACTCGGAACGGAACGAGAAGATGGTCAAGGCTCCGTACGTTGCCTCCGACGGAATTCAGTTCTCTCGTTTTCTCTGCTCCTCACTGTGCCTTGTGTTTTATCTGCTATTTTACACCACGTAAAGAAATTAGATGAATACTGAAAATAAGACGACGTGGTGGAATTCGCAGTGGATTTATTTATTTATTTATTTGGTCATAAAACAGTAAAAACTGTGTATGACGTATGGGGAAGAGATTATCTGCGCACATTTTCTTGGGAGAAAAAAAACGCGAGATAAGCAACATTTGAAAAACTACACATTTTCGTCCCCTAGTTATAGAAAAGCAATTTCAACGGTAAATGAACTGCTGATTTGATATTTATGCATTGCTAACAAAATAGTAGACCCGGAAGCTGAAGTACATTATTTGTTACAGGGATATTAAATATTTTTTATGATTACAATACAAATGTAAACTAATTAATTATACAGGGTGTCCAGAAGCTCCCATTACAAAAAAATATCCCAAATTCTGTGTCGCACGTCATGAAGTATGGCAGGTCTAGTTTTTTTCGAAAAAAAATTCTCTTTGCGAAAATTGAGTTTCAAAACCACTTCCGGCCGCGAAATTCAAACCGGCCGCTGCGAAACCACACGGCGGCATCTCCTGCGCGGAGCATATCCTCGTTTCTCCGCGTTAACGGTGAAACAGTCGAGTAATATTCTCTAAGGAAAGCATCGCGTGGCTTACACTAGAATACGCTAATAGTATCAAATGTTTCTAGGTTCTGTTCAATAAATATTTTAAATAATAAATATAATAAATATTTTAATTAACAGCACATAAAACTTCTGGGTGAGAAAACGTGTTGAAGTGCCAACTTTCATGGAGATCGGTATCATGGAGTCGGATTTACCTCATTTATACACTAAGTGATCAAAAATATTCGGACACGTGGCTGAAAATGACTTAGCAGTTCGTGGTGCCCTCCATCGGTCATGCTGGAATTCAACAGGGTGTTGGCCCACCCTCAGCCTTGATGACAGCTTCCACTCTCGCAGGCATACTTTCAATCAGGTGCTGGAAGGTTTCTTCACGGAGTGCTGCACTGAGGAGAGGTATCGATGTAGGTCTGTGAGGCCTGGCACGAAGTCGGCGTTCCAAAACATCCCAAAGGAGTTCGATAGGATTCAAGTGAGGACTCTGTGCAGGCCAGTCCATGACAGGTATGTTGTTGTCGTCTACTCCGCCACAGACCGTGCAGTATGAACAGGGGCTCGATCGTCTTGATAGTTGCAATCGCCATTCCGGAATTGCTCTTCAACAGTGGGAAGCAACAAGGTGTTTAAAAGATCAAAGGAGGCCTGTGTCGTGATAGGGACATGCAAAACAAGAGATACAAGCCCCCTCCATGAGAAACACGACCACACCATAACACCACCGCCTCCGTGTCCGGATATATTTGATCACATAGTGTGTAGATGAACCCAACTGCTCGTTCTAAGGATAGTAATGTGAGCAAATGTGTCCACAGTTCAGTTCCCGGCTGTGCACTGGAGCTGGGGCTGCGATGCTGATACCAAGGGGTCCTTTGATGCGTGGGAGGCTAAAAACGATATGACTGTGTTAGAAGGTGAGTCTTATGCACATTTTCAATTGCTCTTTATTATCCTGTGCATTATTATCCTAAGCAACGAGCATAATACACCTCCTACAGCCCGTAGGGCATGTCTCAGATTCCACACCAAAATTCCTAATAAACTCGTAGGGCATACTAACGAATTTTCCTGGTATGTAAAATAAAGTTTTCATTGTTGAATCGATCCGGGGTACTCTACTATTTTGAAACAATATTGACGCAATAATGTGAAAACGAGCGGCAACTGTGGAATGCCGAGTATCGGCTTCGAGCTGTGCAGCATTTTCCCATTGTCATCCTAGACATGCCTTACGAGTTGTAGGACCTCGCAGGGTGTGTGTGTGTGTGTGTGTGCGTGTGCGTGTGTGTGTGCGTGCGTGCGCGTGCGCGTGCGTGTGTGTGTGTGGGGGTGTTTTTTTTCGAGGGCAGGGGAAAATCTTCGAAAGACACTGCGAGGCCCGCACCCCGCAGCGTGTAGGATTCACAGCTAGTCTGTGCCTACCCACTAAAAACCCCTCCCATGTCTGCGATCCCCTCCCCACGGAACCGCCGTCAGGCATTGCATCGCGGGAAGGGTTGATCGGCTTGTAGCTCTGTCTACTTGTGTCACGGGTTACTTACAGATACTGACGGGTATTCTCGGCTACTCCTTCATAGGTGCTCCTCCAATCGTAGCCTCTTCAAAACTAGGGCTGCATAGTTGGCTACCGCACTCCAGTTATCTTCGGACACCAGCATCTCAGAGACGATGGTATCAGGAGTCATTACCTGGAGGAGTTGGCGAAGTTCATCCCTATCCCTAGAAAAACGTGGGCAGTGGAAAAACACATGCTCCACATCTTCCACCAGTGGTTCACAGGTTGGGCATGAGGCGTCATCGTCCAACCGGAAGCGAAGTTGGTACGCACGATAGCACCCGTGCCCCGTTAGCAACTGGGTCAAATAATGGTCCACTTCTCCGTGTTTCCTTTGATTCCACTTTACAACGTCCTGAATAAGGCGAAATGTCCATCTACCAGTAGATGATATAACCCATCTCCTTTGCCATTGGGCCAATGTCACCTCCCTCTCTTCCTTCATGATGACGCTTTTATTACTAGCTCCTTCACGTCTCTCGCCTGTAGAGCCTGGCCCTTTCTTGAGCCAGGAGGTCTATTGGGGGCATGTCGGCTATCACACACACAGCATCGTGCGAGACCGTTCGGAATGCCCGGGCCACCCTCAGGGCGGACCTTCTGTACACGGACTTCACCCCGCGGGCGTACGATTGTACCCCTAAGGCATGCGCCCAAATGGAGGCTGCGTAGAGCAGCATCGAGTTTACGGCCCCGGAAAATAGTCTCCGGCTACTTTGGCTTGGACCGCCAACATTAGGCATGATTCGTGCCAAGGCGGAGGCCATGCGAGACGCTTTTTCGCAGGCTACCCGCAAGTGCTCATCAAAATGCAGTCTCGCATCAATCTGAACTCCTAAATATCTTAGAGACTGCTGGGAGGCTATTTTACTACCCCCTACATTGAGAGTAATATCTTCTTTAACTTTTCGGCCTATCACCAGAACAGCTTCTGTTTTGTGATCAGCCATCCGGAGCCCCACCGACGTTAACCACTTCCGGATCGCAGCCACAGCCTCATTGGCAACCTGTGTGACCTCCTCCTTGTATTTGCCTACCACAGCCACCGCAACATCATCAGCAAATCCGATAGCTCTTGCACCTTCCGGCAGCTGGAGCTTCAGCACAGAGTCATATTCCACAACAATGGACCCAGTACCGAGCCTTGTGGGACACCACCCGAGATACCATACGTCTTAACTCCAGTCTCTGTGTCGTACACCAAAATCCTCTCCTCGAAATAGCTTCTAACTATTTTCCTTAAGTACATCGGAACTCCCTGTTCTTTTAACGCAGCAAGTATGGAACCCCACCTAGCCGTATTAAAAGCGTTCCTGACGTCAAGAGTAACTATAGCGCAATACTTCTTCGCGCCTCTTCTCCAACGTTTGCCCTCGATAGCCTTGCGTGCGATGTCGACGACAACCCCAATTGCGTCCACTGTAGATCTTGCCTTCCTAAAACCGTACTGATGGTCGGATAGTCCTTGTGGTCCCTCCGTGTATGCTTCGATCCGCTTGCAGATGATCCGCTCTAAAATCTTCCCTGCTGTATCCAGTAGACATATAGGCCTATATGCCGCCGGGTCGCTAGGTGACTTGTCGCTTTTCGGAAGGAGGACTAGCTGCTGTTTCTTCCACCGTCTGGGGAAATTCCCCTCTCTCACGCACGCATTATATACCTCTAAAAACAGATCTGGCCGAGTTCTAATAGCGGTCTTAATAGCAACATTCGGGACCCCATCCAACCCGGGGGCTTTGCACTCTTGAACCTTGCCACAAGCCCATGTCAGTTCTTCTAATGAAACTGCCGGAACCTCTTGTGGATCTTCAAGCGGGTTCATAGGCTGCAACATATCCATCTGGTGAGGAAACAAGGTGGTAACTATCTTCTCCAAGAAGGCCGGACAAGTCGGGGGTGGCCTGGACAGAACTTTGAGTGTGGCCGTTACCACCTTATACGGCCGTCCCCAAGGGTCAGCATCCACCTCGTCGCTTAACTCTCTCCAGCAACGGTTCTTGCTGATCTTGATAGCTTTTGCGAATGCTCTTCTGGCGGCAATATGTTCTTTTTTGAGGATCTCGTAGTTTGGACGACCCCTCCCTCGTTGCGCCGACCTGCGCATGCGGTGGCATTCCCTGCGAAGTTTCGCGATCTCGTCAGTCCACCAATACACTGGAGGACGGCGCTCTTTCCTGGAGCTTTTCGTCATTGACGCATCACAGGCGTCAAAGACCCGATTCATTAGAGTTCCCACCATATCCTCCGAGTTTCCGACCATCGTAACGTTGCCCTCCATCATGACAGCGAAAGAATCTCGATCGAACGTCCTATAGTTCCACGTTGCTCTTCTCTTGTCTTTAGCAGCCCTCTCCCTACTCTTCTCACTGACCTCATATACAATAGCTTGGTGGTCGCTGTGTGTATAGTGATCACTAACCTCCCACGCCGTAATCCTTCTAGCAAGGCTACCACACGCGAATGTCAGGTCGACTATGGAGCTGCGACCATTCATAGCAAAGGTCGGGCTGTTACCCGTGTTGCAGAGATAGACGTCCAAACTGACTAGGCTGTCCAGGAGAGCCGTCCCTCGTTGGTTCGTTACCCTGCTGCCCCACTCCGTGGCCCATGCATTGAAGTCCCCAGCAATAATAAGAGGTCTTCGCCCTCTCGCATCATCCAATAGCCTATCGAGTAATGCCTTGAACTCTTCTAGGGACTCACTGGGTGCAGAATAAACACTGTAAAAATATATGCCGCACCCCTTGATCCAAGTGAATCCATCCTCCGGGACTTGCTTAACCTCCTGGACTGGTTTATTACCGCAAATCCACACCGCAGCTCGGTCACTCGCGTCCGAAACCCATTGAGGACTGTTGATATTCCTATATTGCTCGCACAGGATCGCCACGTCTATTTTCATCTCGTGCACTGTCTGGCTGAGAAGATCTTGTGCCGCCTCGCAATGATTTAGATTAAGCTGAATAACTCTCATTCTCATTCTTTCTTCCCCCGTTCCACCTTCTTTATGGCCTCTTGGTAATAGGGGCACTTGTAGCTACCAGTTGCATGCGGTTCTCCGTCTTTTCCCTGGCAGAGACAACAGTTAGGGGTTTTAGTGCAGGTCCTAGCGATATGCCCTCCCTCTCCGCAACGATGACAGTTTTTGGACCTATCAGGCCCTTTGCAGTTACGCGCCAGATGCCCAAAAGCCCAACACCTGTAACACCTTGTAGCAACTATTTTCTCTCGAATGCGACACCTAACCCAACCAATCTTAATTTTATCCAATTGCACCGCTTTCCTGGCTAGATCTGCTGGTAGTGCAATCACCGCTGTTTGGGTGCCACCGTAGGCGGTACGAAGGAATTTAACTACAACTTTCCTTTCCTTTGCCGCCTCCAGATGACTTTCGAAGGCCTCAACAATTTCTTTTTCTGTTGTAACTTCGTCCATGTCTTTTATCTCCAGGAGCACCTCAGTTGACAGGGTCTTTACCTCCGCTATTCCCTTAAGTTGCTCTGCCACCGCAGTCTGGAACTGTGCTGCCTTCGAGCCACTCGCAGGTCCCATCTCAAAAAGCAAGTCTCCGGTGCCTCTCTTTCTTATTTTTACCACGTTGCGTCCCAGTTCTTCAAGCTCCGGGGCTTGTTTCATGCGTCGCAAAATGTCCGCGTACGTGCCGCTCTCGCTGGCTCTCACTACCAGGGCATCCCGATGCTTGGGAATGGAGTGCGATGGTTTCTTCCTCCTTGGCTCGACTGTCTTCCATTGGCTCCCGGGTGCTTCATTAGACTCTGGTGGGGTCCTCTGTGAGGTATGCGACTCCTCCACCCTGGGTAGCCCGACCATTCCTGTCGTCTTTCCTTTCCCCTTGGGATTTTTGGGATTTTTCTTCTTGGAGGACACCTCATTGACGGTCTCTTCTGGCTCCTTAGCTGTGACTGACGGTTCTCTTTCGAGAACTGCCACAACTTCATTAAAGCATGTACGAATTTCATGCGCCAACTTTTTGATCTCTCCGTGCACATTGTGCCGAGGTTTAACAAACTCCAAAAGCTCTATGATCTTCTTCTCAAGGATACCGACTACCTTCTGTTTCCTTGAGGCAGTGGCCCATGCATTCAAGTCCTCCGCCGAAGCCGCCTCCCGCCGCTCATGTCGTTCCGGCAGATTCGAATCTCCCGCCGTACTGGGTACTTCCTCATCCCGGCCGCTAGTCTGCTCTGCCAATGCGACCGGGTACACATCCGTTTCGCTAGGGAGCGCTGTATGTGGCCCCCTCCTAATTATTCTTACACCGCCAGGTGACGTTACTCTACATTCTCCGCCAGGAGGCGTCGCTGTCGCAGCCCGCGTGGCGGTCGCTCCGAGCCTCCGGAGTTCCACGTCACTCCCGCCGCTACCAGCCATTCCCCTCACAGAATCTTTTAGCCACTTTTACGGATCTGTCACTTGCCTCTCTAAAATCCTGCCACTCTGGTACTAGCCACTCTGAACTGGCCGGCTATTAAACTATTAAATTCACATACCTGCCGTTCCAACAGCGGTGGTTAACCGTCAGAGTGTCCGCAAAACGCAGGAACGGACACGAAGCGCGTGTTAACAGCGTCACTCTCCTCAGCTGTGTGTGTGTGTGTGTGGGGTGTGTGTGGGGTGTGTGTGTGTGTGGTGTGTGTGTGTGTGTGGGGTGTGTGTGTGTGTGGGTGTGTGTGTGTGTGGTGTGTGTGTGGTGTGTGTGTGTGGTGTGTGTGTGTGTGGGGTGTGTGTGTGTGTGTGGTGTGTGTGTGTGTGTGGTGTGTGTGTGTGTGGTGTGTGTGTGTGGTGTGTGTGTGTGTGTGGGGTGTGTGTGTGTGGTGTGTGTGTGTGTGGGGTGTGTGTGTGGGGTGTGTGGGGGGGTGGATGTGCGTGGGTGCGCGTGCGCGCGCGTGTGTGTGTGTGTGTGCAAGGGCGCTGGGCGTGTGTTTGCAGGGCGGTACCGCGAGGTGCGGGGCATCGCGCCGGCGGGCGCGCCGGAGCGGGAGGCGCGCGCGTGGCTGCGGGGCGCGGGGCCCGACGCCGGCTGCGCCTACCTGCTGCTGGGCTTCGCGGGCCGCGCGCCGCCGGGGGCGCTGGCGCAGGCGCTGCTGGCCACGTGGCGCGACTGGAGCGGCGCGCGCCACCTCTACCTGCACCTGCCGCTGGAGCTGCGCCTGGCGCGCGTGGCGCTGCTGCAGCGCGTGGGCGCCGCGGGGCCCTTCCAGTTCCTGGTGCTGGCCGCCTGCCGCTGCGCGCACTCGCCGCTCCTGCAGGTCACAACAACTCTGTGGTCACGCCGTGAAAGCTCTCAAGTCAGAAATCTTAGTTTGGAGAAGTCAGTTTTTAGATTTTTGAACTACCTCTTGTTCCTACGCTAAACGCTATTTCTTAATGTTTTGTTCTCGTTAAGGAGGCAACATTTGAATTCGGTCGTTTTACTGAAATAAAATTCAGATACTTAACTTGTAGTTTCAGTTCTTAACCCAATTTTGCCAAAAATTGACTTAAGAACTTTTACCCCGTGACCACAGAACTCTCAACTGCCGTCGTGCGGTCTCTGAAAATATCTCTTTATCCCCTTCTTAGAATAACCCACACCTGGTGACGTACGGTCTTTAAGACGGCTGACAAAATATGTCTTTATCCTCTTCTTAGAATAACACTCAAATGGTGACGTGCGGTCTTGAGACCGGTGAGTGAAATTCTCTTCTAGTAGTTCTTTTATATCCCTCAACTTTGATGTGCCTTCTGTGAGACCGCTGAGTAAAATTCTCTTTAGCCTCTTATTATAATCCTTAACTTGTGACGTGCTGTCTCTGAGACCTGTTAGGAAGAATCTCTTTTCCCCTTCTTAGAATAACCCTCACCTGGTGACGTGCGGTCACTGAGACCGCTGAGGAAAAATAAACGCGTAGCCCTCCTTTCTGGTACGTCGCAATACCTTTTTCTGTACAGTACCTTCCTATCACTTTCTAAACTACACGCACACATGGGGCAGTGGATCCAGTGACAGCCGTTCGCCTTTGAGGGTCAGTTGAAGTATCGGAGCGGTCTCGCAGACCTCACATCACCAGAAGTGGGACTTTTCTTCCCACTGTGAATGTGCATTGCAAATTTTTTATTAATGGATAATTTTCGTGTAACAATGCATTATCGAATTTAAAGGAAGGTTTTTTAATGTAGTGATAAATATTTCAAACCATCCTACAAGTTCTTAACATAATTAGTAGTGAAGAAACAATATTGAAACTGTACGGAGGGTGTGTTCTCTGTTTCTTCTTATTCACTTGCTTTTCTTTACTTAATTACTTGACTTTTTATTTGTCTTTGCGTATTTACCTACATACTTACAACTGCACGAGCATGTGACATAGCACCCTGAACCGTTCGTAGAAAACTTTTTAGGATCGTGGGTTGCGAAGCCGTCTATACGCGTAAGCTTCCGTGGCTGGAGTTCATGAGACGCCGCGTCGTTTGCTGAAAGGCCGGTTCCTCACTGCCCTGAGGAAGCCTGCGACATGACAGGCGAAACGTCGGCCTCTCAACGACGCGGCGTCTTCCGGACAGCCAAGAAGCCAAGATACTGTATTTATCGTAATTGCAGGATATTAATACGTAGCACGAAATAATAAAAAGGCATGAATTCTTATATCAAAGCCATCAATCGGCACATTGGGTTTATTAATTAAATATTACTGGCATAGTTGCCGCCTCTCATCAATGACATCGTTAATAAAATACATACACTGAAAAATTCCCTTGAAACATAATCAGTAGACAAAAACAACACAGAACATAAATATTTTTGTCACACATACTTAACATTCAAAATACTTATTCTAACTGCGTACATCCCCTCTAACCATGCCCATTTTACAATTGCTTTTATGAATTATTATTTCGTTTCTTAAAAACACATAACTTGGCACTCAAATCAACAAATCATCAAAAAAATTAAAACACTTCCCTTTTGAAGCGTCGGCAACGCTGGGCACCATATCATCAGTCAAACTAGCTTCCACCTTCACACTTTCCACAGGTCTGGATCTCCATTACAAGTGTCCGCGATTTCACCATTTGCTTCACTAATGAAATCTCAACACAAACTAAACACCTCCGTTCGAGTCTCCTTGACACGTACTACGGAATCCGTACGCCGTCTAGTACACTAGCTGCTTGCATTCACCACGAAAGCTCGAAAACAACAAACTGTCTCTTTCGTCTTTTGTCCCAAGCATTGTTGCGTGGCGAAAATTGCGTTTTCTTCCTTATTCCAACGTATATTCACTCACAATTTCTTAATAAATTACTTGTGCAATTAATTCGAACGTCCCGCCTCCTTAAACACTTCAAAACTTTTGTTATTTCGCTATTTTTGCTATGACTTCAACCCTTACTTACACGATGTGTAAGCCATTCACTTGTCCGCTGACGCCAATGAAAATTATTACAATGTTGCAAAATTTAGATTATTCTCGCCTCTATTGCTCATTAGCGTATCACAACTTAAAATATCCTTATTTATTTGTCATCTCGAATTTTCACTAAAATTTGCGACGTTGTCGTAATAAACATATAAAAAGTTACTACGCCTCCTTGCCGTCGTTTGTCGCTATGACATTGCCATTATTTTACCTTTGCTAAAATATTCCAAATACGGGTTTTTTCGACATGTCCATATGAACCGTCACAGTATGGAAAAAAATTATAGCCAGAAATTTACTCTGCCTGTAATATTTTTTTTCATTTTACATATTAACAAATCTTTTGTTCTTGTTTATTATAGCACTGTTCACGTGAAAAAAAATGTCAAGTCAACATGAAATGAAACACCGAAAATAATCTGCCTAACATTTTTGGGGTCTCTCAGACCGCACGTCACCGATAAAGGAGTTTGATATAATGTTTCTTAAACATCGATAGTCTATCGAAAATTATCGATAGTTGAAACTATCGTTGGCTATCGATATTGTGGCCGATAGTTTTAAGTCTTTACAATTTTATACAAACAATAATTTTTTAATAAAATATAATGAGAGCATGCAAAACCGACATAAGTAAATAAAACAATAAATCACGAAATAGGGACCCTATGTTTTTGAATTATGTAGTATCTAAAATTATATCATTTTATATCACTTTTTTACAATATATAAATAATTATGTAACTTAGTTATGAATTGTATTGGTGAAACAATTCTATTTCCTATTTATTTAATACGCTTTCTTAATTTACGTATTTTATTTATAATTTTACGACTATTTTTCATATATGTTTATAAATTGTGTACATAACAATGTAATAAATTTACATTTTTATGGATTTACATCGTAAATGAGTAGAAACTGTGATCAAATGTTTGTATTAAAATTTAATAAGACGTTTCATTAAAAAAAGAGCGAAATATATAGTAAAGTAGTTATTTATTTTGGAATCTGTATGAAAAACATTAATTTCTATCTAAACCCCTAAAATTATCTAAAGCTTTTTATTAAAAATGAGAAAATATCGATAATATCGATATTCAGTTACGATAGTATCGAAAACTATCGATAGTGAAACATTCGATGCTTAAGAAACACTAGGGAGTTTTTGCCACCTCCAACGTTAAGCACTATCGATCTTCTGCTTATGCGCAGTTCAAGTTTCACATCATTTCAGTGCATCTGTGCACGCGCAGAAGATCGATAGTGCTTAACGTTGGAGGTGGCAAAAACTCGCTGCTAGTTTGAAGGCACGACACCAGTTGAGGCCGAAGACTATAATTTTACGTCTACGCGTGTTTTCTACGCGTCATCTACCTGTAGTCTACGTGACTCTTATTACGTGTAGACTACGTAGGCAATGTATTCTGTGTAGACTATTTTTCCACGTCATATAACCCCCAAAAAGTATAAAATAAGTAGTAATAGTAGAAGCGTGTTTTAATGTAATTAAAAAAAAATATTTACGATTCATTAAGTCAAACAAAATATACCATTTCTGATAAAGAAATGACAACCTCCGTATCCATCTCAAGCAACCAGTAGGAACTTGTTCCAACTTGCACTCCTTTAGTACTGCTTTAGATGTGAACCAATCAATTTCCAATAATTGTGATCCAATAATTATAAATAAATTTTGGCGTTGGGGGCGAAGCCTGACCCACTTAAATTCGCCCCTGCCCCACAAAAAAGGTATATAACCGTCGTCTACATAGATTATACTGCGATTTTTCTAAGAGCGACCCTCAAGGCCACTCAAATCCCATCTTCGCGATGGAATATGTCACGGCATTTCGCGTCTTTTCTCGGTCTTGCCGGTAGAAGTCGCATGATCGCAAGCACTGCTTCATACGGTCGCGATCGTGCAAAGTCTAGCGAAACGGCTGAGAAAGACGCGAAATGCCACGTGACATATTCCATTGCGAAGATGGGATCTGAGTGGCCTTGGGGGTCGCTCTTAGAAAAATCGCATTATAGACTAGGGTTCTTTACGCGAAGACGCACATCGCTGGAGTTTGCGTGCTGACGTTGTTCTGTGCGCGCAGGCTCGGCTCCTGGACTTCGCGCAGCGGCTGCGCGCGCAGCGGGTGTCGGCGGCCTTCGTGAGCGTGTACAGCGCGCAGACAGCGCGCGCCATCGCCACCCTCTGAGTGCTGCGCACGGCGACTGCGCGCGCGGCGGGACGGCGCGGGACGGCGGCGGAGCGCAGCCAGCGGGCGACATTCGAGAGACGTTTCTGCCATTGCGACTTAACCCTTTGCACTCGCCAAACAGCAGTATGAACACAGGAGAGGTACTGCATGTTTTACTTCGGTTTTTCTTTCTTGGTGCACGGGGGTGAGGGGTGTCAAGAAAATGGAATATCTCACGGTATTCTGCGTCGTTCTCCAATGTGCCGTCAGAAATCGCATGATCGCCAGCACTACTCGATACAGTCGCGATCATGCGACTTCTAGCGGCTCAACCGAGAACAACATTTTATTGACACACATCCCCCCCCCCCGTGCACCAAGAAAGAGAAACCGAAGTCCTTATTATCCGCCAGCAGTTCAGCTTTGCAACTCCCATCGTGCCTTGAATAATTATGAAGTCGCTATTGACTCACCTGAGCAGTTATTTTCCGATTAAAATATGGATGATAGCGATTCATATTTGCAAAATACCGAGACATTGCCATGGAAACTACCGCAAAGCCAAGTGGATAATGTTTTTTTAACCCTTTACACTCGCAAGCAATGAGAGTAGTACACCTCCTACAGCTCGTAAGGCATGTCAGAGATGCCGCGAGAATAATGGCTACTAGCTCGTAACTGTATGTAATGTGTCACGTCCTACAACTCGTACGTGTCAGATACCACACCAAAATCCCTAATTAACTCGTGGGGCATGTCACAGATGCCCACGTATTTTCCTGGTAAGTAAAATAAAGCATTCATTGTTTAATCGATCCGGGCTACTCTTCTATTTTTAAACAACTTTGACGCAATAATGTGAAAACGAGCTGGAATCGGGAAATGCCGAGTATCGGCTTCGAGCTGTGCAGCCTTTTTCCATTGTCATCCTCGACATGTCTTAGGAGTTGTAGGCCCTCGCAGTGCTCAGAAACCACTGATCGCAGAGAGTATTCATGGGTGGCCTGTCACTCATGCCCTACGAGTGCAAAGGGATAAGTTTGTGCTTTTGTATTCTAAATGAAAGTTAGGCACATTAGGGGCTGTCCATAAATTATGTAAGGCAAAATTGGAGTACTTTCAATACCTCCTCTCCCGCGTTGTAACGCACCCGTAACGAGCCCTTGAACTCCTCCCTTAATAATTACGAAACGCTTGTGACAATACCCCCTCCCTTGTGAATGCAAAACGCGAAAATAAATTATGGCACAATAAAACAATTTGTATTTATTTTATTTGTGTTGTATATTAAAATTAAAGTAGAAATTAGTTGGAGTTGTGAGTGAAGGAAGAGCACATGGGCGACTAATGGTTGATCACAAGCTATGCATACATCGTCGTGGATGATGCAACAGAGTGTCTAGAGTGCCAATTTAAATGGATTCTAGAATATACTTCGCATCAGTTTTGAGTATTTTCTTCGTAATCTTATAGATTAAAAAAATCATTGAAAAAATATTTCCATTTAGTGTAACAATTTACAATCAATATATTTATACAATCAATAGCTTTATTTATTTAAAAAATTAATTAGTTGATATTTTAATGTTTAGTACACGACTCAAAAAGGAAGTTTTTCATTAAATGTCGAAAAATGTGATGAAAAATCAAAGTTACGTAACACTTAACTAATATCCCCTACCCATATGTAACGCAGCGTAACGCTACCTCAGACGCCTTCCCCCTCTTTAGCGTTACGTAATTTATGGACGACCCCTTGGAGGTGGTGCGAGAGCAGAGATTAGAGCTTCGAAGAAGTGGAGGGAAGATTCTCTGGGACATTGGTATTCACGGTGAAGCCAGGAAGGAAGGCCAAGTGGGCACCTCCTGCTGTCCAAAACTGTAACACACGCAATCTTTGCATCGATGCTGAGCACAGAGCTTCATTACGTGACTATATAACTGTAGGCGTAAGCTTCCGCGGCGCGAGTCCATGACTTCTCGGCTGTCCTTGGCAGAGAGACCGACGTTTCGCCTGTCGTGTCGCAGGCTTCCTCAGGGCAGGTCAAACCCGAAGAGATGGCAACTCTCGCTTCAAGTGGGGTGGATGGGCAAAGGTAGGAAGAAATTCTGTATTTTCTTCACGAAAACGGAAAACGCCTTTTCTCTCTAAGCATTTACGTGTCTTTATTAACTAATTTTATTGAATTCTCTAGAAGTACAATGTATGTGTTTTAGAGCTTGTTTTCTGCTTCTGGTAAGCATCCCATCTCGTTGCGTCAAGAATTTTCCTTTACTTTTCATATTTATGCAGTTGTAAGAAGCACCTCTACATGACAACCAGCACTTTTGCCCAAAGATTTAACTTTAATTGGATTTATTTATTTAATAATAAAATGCATACACATAGGTACAAATTTGTATTGACCCATTAAGTATCATTAGTATCTGTATTAAGAACTTGTTTACGTTTGAATGAATTAGGAGATAAGTTCTCATCTTTTCTTTTGATAGGTTCATCGATTAAAATAGAAAAACGCTATAAAAATAAGATATATTTTACGTACGTTAATACGTAAGTTATTTAGGTATTTATTTATGCTCTTTATCGTTAAAGTTATACTTAAGTGGTTCTGAACGGTTGCAAAACGTGTAATATGTATAACTTATAATAATTAACGATGTTCTGAATTTCGAAATGACCACGGTTCCAGATCATTATAACACAAAATAATAAGTAAACTTGGATTTGTTAACAATCATTTTCACTTCTTGCTCTTTGCACTCGTAAGCAAAGAGCATAATACACCTCTTACAGCTCGTAAAGAATGTCAGAGATGCCGCGAGAATAATGGCTACTAGCTCGTAACTGTATGTAAAGTGTCACGTCCTACAACTCAGAGCATGTCTCAAATGCCACACCAAAATCCCTAATTAACTCGTAGGGCATGTCACAGATTACCACGTATTTTTCTGGTATGTAAAATAAAGTTTTCATTGTTGAATCGATCCGGGCTACTATTTATTTTTAAACAATGTTGACGCAATAATGTGAAAACAAGCTGGAACGGAGGAATACCGAGTATCGGCTTCGAGCTGTGCAGACTTTTTCCATGGTCATCTTAGACATGCCGTACGTGTTGTAGAACCTCGCAGTGCTCAGAAACCTCCGACCGCAGAATGCATTAATCGGCGGCATGTTACACATGCCCTGCGAGTGCAAAGGGCTAGAACTTTGAAATTTAACCAGATACAACATATAGCAACAGGCTCTGTAAAGATTCTGTAGACTACAGTATTCTGTAAATATCAATAATGAAGTGTTATCATTTCATAGCCACTTACATTTGTTTTTAATTTTTCTTATATCCATGTCATGTGATACGGCTGAATAGAAACCTACGGCTACATAAGCACGAACAAATTGAGAACCATTTCATTAAAATTGCTTTGATGTGTTGCCATTTGCCGTTGAGAGCAAAGTGGTGGAAGTCAAATTTTGGAAGTTTTGAGTTAGATGCACTGGTGGATGGTTTGAACACTGTTTCATCACATAAAGTGAAGTGAGTTAAACTTCAATATTTCTTAGCGAGAGGCCAGCACAATGCAGAAGTAGCCAGAAAGTTGCTCATACCGCTGCAAGCAATTGTAGTGTAAGTCACAGGTAGAACGAAACAACAGCTCCCAGGGACTCCCAAGAAATAGTTTCTTGATTTTCTGTGCCCATCACAGAAGAAACATCTCGAAAAAAACATTTAATCGCTTTTAGTGATACCCGCACTGGTCAAAATCGCAACTTTAAAATTGCTCTCACTTGATTGAAAATCGTGACAGAGTCCTATTTTCCCTTTTTTTCCCATCACATTACTATCGCAGATGAAAATTGTTCATGCCAATTTTTTTGAATGTCAGTCATAATTTTCAGAAATGGTGTGCGCAAAAGTTGTGAAAGTCAACAAAATAGTTAATTACTTAATTAATAAGCAGTGTTTGAGTCGAAAATAATTGTAGTAAGTTAAAACAGTATCTCCTTAAGACGTTCATAACACTGTACGTCATTTCTTTCTAGGCATTATAGTTTTATAGAGCTTTTCGTTTACACGTCATTTTCCGGAAAGTATGTTTTTTTACTTACACCACTTTTGATCTCAGCGGCACAAATGTAGGTATTCTATATGATTTTCAAATCGAATATTTTATTTATACCATATATTTCATAATCTCAGTAAGTTAATATTAAAAAAACAACTATTAGCATGTAAATATGATGGGTAATGTTCTCGAAGTATGCTCCAAATAGTGTAATACCGACCACAAACTTCTTATGTCGGACATTTGTGGATAACAGCCATATCGCCGTTCCGGAAGAACAATAACGTAACTGGAAAAATGTGTCAATTGCAAATAAGTCAATAGACAATATCAGAAACATCATACACAGGGGAACTGTGGCGTAACTGTAGTTCCACTCGGGACGAAAATTTGTGTCTTCTAGAGCAACGAACCAACGCCACCTAGACGCTAGTATAAAGCCCGTCGACCGACGCTGTGACGTCACATGGGTAGTCATCACAGCGAACGAATCTTTCGCCGGTTGCTGACAGTAACGTTTACTTACCTTCTTCGGCACCTTAATAATGATTTTTTTTTGTAGAAAAGAATGTTCGCAACATTTTATTGCATTTCATTCAATTAACAGTTAATTTTAACTAAAAAGAGATGAACGATTTAACGATTTTAAATTTCAAGTATTGCCATATTTTAAAATATTTTGCTTGTTAGACTGACACATATTTTTGAGGTAACTAATTGATGCTGTATGCATAATATCATTTTCCGTATGGAGAAAATTAATTTTTGTTATCTTGATTTTCCCAGTGGTTTCTTATGGATTCCAAGAGGTGCATATTGTCGTAAGGAAAAAGTAATTTTCTGTGGGATTTGCATATATGTTCATAAGCTATTTCTAGTTTTGGAGGGTCGGAAAACAATGAAAGGCTTTTTGGTTCACTGGATTGTCAGAAATCACTGCAATCACTTCGAAACCAATCCTTTCAAGCCAGACAATTATGGTTATCATAAAATGATTAGTCAACTCACCTGTCAATTTTCTGACCGGAAATATATCAACTACAACTTTATATGATGAAAGCATACTAGTTACCATGAACACAGAAGCTGTTGATGAATTTTCTTCATTAGTGGCATTTCCGTCCATACTTCCTCCTTCATAGTTAACACTTGACTTAAAGAATGTTTCATCCATTAAGAGCACTAACACAGTCTTGTCCTTATTATTTAACAAACTAAATGTGTTTCCTGTGTACCAGAACGCATGCTCTGTTGTTGTTTTAAACTTTGGGGTTGAATTGTATGTAGAGCAGTTTCATTGTGGGAGTGCGCGGAAACCACATAACGCCAACTTCTAAACGTTCTTACAAGTTGTTGAGAGGATTTACCTTCTCTGATGCATAATTCCTCTTCTACACGTATCTTCTGTTCGCACAAATTTAAAGTATAGATATTATTACAATATAAAGTGGATAAAAGCGCTGTTCTCAAGTATTTCTGTACATAAAATTCACAGTTCACACTTATTCACACTCTAAACACGCTGTAATGTTATGTTATTTATCTATATTAAGTCTGTATGTATTAAATCATATAATTATATTTAACTTGGTCCAATATTATTATTGAAACAGACTTATTTGTAATAAACAGAAACTTAAATATAAATAAATCAAATAGCAACAAGTTTCAAGGTTTCTTTTACCTCATCATCGGGCTTATAGTCATTTAAAATCATAAAACTTGACAATGTCAAGACAAAATAATTTATTACATAAATTATGATTTTATATAATAAATTATTTTGTGTTGACATTGTCAAGTTTTATGATTTTAAGTGACCATAAGCCTGATGATGAGGTAAAAGAAACCTTGAAACTTGTTGCTACTTGATTTATTTATATTAAAGTTTCTATTTATTACAATTAAGTCTGTTTCAATAATAATATTGGACCAAGTTAAATATAATTATGTAATGTTATGTCTACAAGTAGTGACGTCAGAAACAAGATTCCCGTCTGCCAATAGGCCTGATGATTTAGATGGCATTGAACGAACACTTTTTAGAGAAACAATGACGTAACTGCACTTTGGGGTTGATGTAACTGCACTAATTCCTGGTCAATAAAAGTTAAGTATACATTCCACACACTCTCAATATACCATTATTTTCTGTCACTTATACTATTTTCAATTAAACGTTTTATACAACTGCAAATCGTTTTTTTACTCTCCTGTAAAACTGAAGTTCTTGCATTTACGTTATTGTTCTTCTGGATCGGCGATATTACATTCTTAGTTTTTTTTCGCTGTTGCGACAGCAACTTGTCATCAGTACCTGACAGTACCAGGCCACCACGCATAGTTACTATAATTAACATTAGTATGTTTACTACATTTGTAAGTGGCCTTGGTCCCGAGGCTCGATATGCCGCGGAACCCGTGCCAAGAGACTATCTCACTTTGAATGAACTAATAAGATGCTAATTAAACTAAGTGAAACCTTATCACGCTACAAGACAGTGGCTAAATCTATTTACACTATGACATGGTACAGTATGTTATCACACTTATTGTTCGTCAATCTATATTATTGAGGATGTTCCTTGGCTATATTTTCGACGAACATTTTTTTTAAGTATTGCATTTATTACACCATTATTTCAGTTTGTATGTTTAGTTTAATGTTTTATGTGGTTTTACAGAATGTAATTTAATTAATGAATGTATTATATTTTAGCCTGATGTTGAGGCGCATGTGAGCCTCGAAACTCTGCGAATGTACAGACTAAAATAATGGTGTAATAAATGTAATTAAATGTTCTTAAAAAATTTGTTAATTGAAAATATAACCAAGGAACATCCTCAAGATACAGGATGCCTTATATGCGTGAATAACTAACTTACGGGTATAAAAAAAGACGCAATTTTCAGCAGCATCGATTTAATATTGACCTACTATAACTCTTTATTTTTATGTACATGAAATAAATCTACCTGTAAAAAAATCCTCTCATTTGTGTTTCGAATTTATTATCTGTAAGTAACATATTGTAACATCAAAGATGTAGTACATTCACAGACTGGGCGCTTCGCAATCTAATACAATAATATTTATGAATAAATGTTTCGTTTTCCATTTTGTATGCGTATGTTTCTCTATTTTGAGAATTTGAGTTCCTTTTCTCCAAACCATATATGATATGCACAAGTTTTCTAAAGTCCTAAACTTCTTACCTCGATTCCTTTACTAACGTTAATTGAATTAAGATTAAAATTTACTAACAGGCGTTGTTGAAAACATCCGACAACTGAACATTTTCGCTTCCACGTAATTGTCTCCTGTATTATTTCAGTAGTATACCTTCCCTTTGCGGCTCTCATATGCAATATTTATAAACGACCTCTCTAAAGAAAGCGAATTTTACGGAGACATGACGAATTGCACCTTTATGCACAAATATGAAGGATTTGTTTAAAGAAAAACACATCTAAATATTCATGCAAAATCCAACCCGCAACGCACGTCAGGTTTTTTATCTATATCGTTTAATAACTCCTAAACGAAGACATCTAGGGCCTTAAAAACAAATTTTCTTCTTGACCATTCAATTACATTTTTGCTGATTCGACGCTTCGCTTTCAAACTAAGCGTACAACTACAAGAGATATGGACTGCTGCAGAGAAGGGACGGTGCACAGTAGGCACACAGTATACTACAGCACAGGAACAAGGCACGAAATGAAAAACACGTACAACACAGCTGCTGTACAGACCCTCACAACACGGATTTTCGCCAGGGAAATCTTCACATTTGCTTCAAACATCGTGGATATCTTTTGGAATTTTTAAGATTACACAATGGATTTTGCAATACAACAATTTTAAAAAGTTGTTCAGTAATAGTATTTATAATCATAGTTTTCTCGACGATTTAAATTCTGTTACGAGATTTCCATATTTTTTTCAAAAGAGATTTTGTTTTTTTATGCTAAACACAGTTTTAATGGATAGATAACATTTGATCATTTGTTTTAATTACGTTTGATTTTTAAAATATTAAAGAGTTTAAATGTTTTTGAACTTTCAGACTAAATGCAGACTATTAAAGTAGGACTATATCCAATGATTTAATGAATCCACAGATATAGACTCTAGATGTGATCTCTACTGAAAACAATGACCGTTTAAGCAGTTTCTTTATTTGGTAATTGTAAGCATGAATGAAGTAACATGTGACAACAATAAGCGAGAAAAAATTTGAATTGATTTCTCATGTGATCACAAAACGCACGTTTACGTTGTATTTATGTTTTTCCAAGGTCGTTTCGCTTGACGATTATCAAAATATTCTTTAAATTGTGACCCACCTGTACACCCAGCCATCGATGATTTCTCGATGACTTGCCCTCACATATTTACTAACATTATTTGAATTATGAATATGTGATAGCAACGAACATTTTTAACAAAATCTGATTACCAGAAGTGTTTGCTCCCATACAGTAGAAACTATTTTGCATTGAAAAATGAGTTACAGATTTCATATTAGAGCCCCGTCGTCAAAATAACCAACCACCACAACTTTCGCATCTAGCCAAATAAGGTCTCGAGAAAACGCACGTGGATGTTAATAAAGGCTTCAAACATTGTTTACAATTGAATCAGAATGAGGAAGGGAACAATCCAAAATTTTCAATATTTTTCCTTATTGCAGTTGTTTTTAAGACAAGGCAAATAAATTGTACTGTGAAGAAACGTCATAACGACTATGTGAACTCTGATAGAAAAATTGGACAGAGTAATACAACCATGTGTGAGTATTATCTGGAGGCGTTATTTTAAGTGGTACAACTCCATTGACACTAGTTTCGAGATAGTGAGCTCTAGAGAATTTGCTTCTACTATGAAGCAGTTACTTCGAATTTTCGGAGCAACCTCTGTAGGTGACTCAAATCGTATTGAATGGATACAAGAGAGGTTATACACGACTGTTGTGAGCTGGTTGTAAGGTTGTAGGTAGTGAGTGACTGAATGATGGAAGATTTCCTAAGATTTCGCCAACTATGCACGGCAACTGTACCACTTAACCTAACACGGTCGACACCATCAGGAACAAGCACGCGTCGCCATGATGGAAAGACCACGCGCGACGCGCGGTAAAGTAGACAAACACAACAGACGAAAATCGACCAATCACAACAAATCAGTTAGTGAGCAATTTTTTAGAGAGAGAAGCAAAGCTCCAAGTTTCGCAAAACTTTTTATTCATATGAAAAGAAGCAATCGCTTTTGAGAAGTAGTTGTTCCTACTTGTACTCGTGAGCAATTGTTTTCAAGTACTTACTCATTCAAGTACTTACTTAGTCGTTCCACACGATCGGCTTGTACAGAAATTAATGAATTCAGGCATAGATCCCAGGGTGGTGGCCAAGGCCGTCTAGAAGAGTATATTAGAAGGCCTGAGCCAATGTGAATGTCACGTGATCTGACGTCACAATCGGTGGCTGAATATTTTTCGTTTTCGCATATGCTCTTGTCATCGAGCTAGAATATTCTAGCTAATTAGCCCTTGTAGGATAAGTTTAGATGCAAACGGATGTTTCAATAATTCAGTATTAATTGTGTGCTCGGTTTTCTGCATAAAAAGAATTCCTTCGTCCATTATCTTCAAGTAAGCAAGGTATGCCTACTTCTAGTATTGATATATGTATGTGGTGCAATTATCAATTATTTTATGTAATATGTGTTGTTGTATGTTTTCTTGCTTGCACTTGGATATGTGGTTATACTATTATACTCTGAATTTTTTCAGTGAATGCAAACTATCCTTAAAGGAAGACACTGAAAATTAGGCAGGAGAGATTTATGGCAAAATGTCAAGCAAGTGAAGTGTGTCATGCTGTTGATCGAATTATGATGAATCGACGGAACGCGTTTCAACTTTGAAATTTCCAAACAATCCTGCTCTGTGACAGAAGTGGATGAAAACATAAATAGGAAAGATTTTGTCCCCTCAAAGAACTTGTGTGTGTGTGTGTGTGTAAAACACTTCGACTCAAAATTTATTCTCTACCAGAACAAGGCAGTAAGAAGAGATAGTGTTGAAATATATTTACTAAAGGAACGTATCCAACCATAGTAAAAGATTCATACCCTTCTAACAGTGAACAGCCCAACTACTTGACGAAAACTCACAAAGTGTTTCAGAAATAGATATCTGAAAATTTTGAAATTAAGTTCCTGAAGCATGAAAATCAAAGAACTTGACTGAAAGGCTTTGTATGAGAGACAAAGATTCGATTAGTAGAAAACATAGTTTCGAGTTGTGGACAAATTCTGCTCACATTAATAGAACAGTACTTTGTGTGTGTCAAACATTTTATGAAATAAACACTATATATTAGGAATGTTCGGTGTTAAATATAATGGTTTCAAGAAGTAAGACGCAAGGTCACAAAAGTGAGGGCAAAATATGAAGACATTAAAGTGAATTTGAAGCGTCCAAAACAACTTTTATGTATTTTTAATGTGATTTGTGTCTTTTGAATAATCTCATAAAGTCTTACATAATCTGCTGAAGTACTTTCTGACAAAAATATTACTTTCCATCATTCCTCTTCTTATTTTTGAGCAGCTTCAATTTTATTAACTTATCTATGAATATTTTACTGTTCCTTACAATATTAACAAATATTAATAATTACTAATACGGCCATCAGAGCAATATCTGATAAATGTATTACTACTATACCTGCTATACTACAAATTTCGATATTGAATTAAAGTAGACAACTTGAAAGAAATAGAGCAGGACAAACAAATAGAATTGTTATCATGAAGCTACTTAATTTCTTATTAGTATCAATTTTGGAAGCAAAATTGTTTTATGAATTCTACAAAATTTTATATTGTAAATAAATTAGTATGTACAAACATTATTATTAATTATATTAATATTATTCATATACTATTAATACACAATATTAATTATATTAATATTATATTATTATTAATCATATTAATATTATATTATTATTAATTATATTAATATTATATTATTATTAATTATATTAATATTATATTATTATTAATTATATTAATATTATATTATTATTAACAAATATATTAATATTATAATTATATTAAATTATTCTCATTATTATGTTAATTTACTTGTCAGAATGCCTTAATACAAATAACTATAAAATAAATTCCTGGAATGTCAAGAAGGTTTAATGTTTCCTTGTGTTATTTTAAAGAAGTATGGGTTTCCATGCTATTTTAAGAACTAGATCTGTGTTTAAAACTGTAGACAAAACGCCCCTGGACAGCTTGCATTTCCTGCCAGCCACCCTTCGTGACGTCATTCGGCGTAGGAGCAGGCCTTCTATTCTAGACGGCCTTGTGGTGGCGTGGATTAGCGAGTTTCTGCGAGATAGAAAAGAGAAAGTCCGAATTGGACAAGAGTTATCTTCCGGGGCAAGCGTTACGTCAGGAATATCGCAGGGGAGTGTCATTGGACCCCTTCTATTTCTAGCTTTCGTCAATGATCTGCCGGCGCAATTAACCTCAAATGTTCGGCTATTTGCAGACGATTGCATAATATATCGTAGTATTAACTCGAAAAGAGATGAAGAAATACTGCAAAAGGATCTTGATGCGTTACATTACTGGGCGGAAAATAACGGAATGTCCATAAATAGCTCTAAAAGTAAATCCATCACTTTTGGCAGGGGTCATAATTACAGTGAAACACATTACCGTTTAAATAATGACATTATTCCGAGAGTTTCCTCGTGCAAGTACCTAGGAATTCATTTCGATAGTAAATTAAGTTGGAAAAAACACGTAGATTTTGTTATAGGGAAAGCCTGGAGATCTCTTCACTTTGTAATGCGCATCCTAAAACGAGTACGGCAAACGCGAGGGAAATTGCTTATTTATCTCTTGTTCGTCCAATAATGGAATATGGAACAATTTGTTGGGATCCGCTCAAGATTATGCAGTGTAAACACTTGGAAAGGATGCAGCATAGGGCAGCTAAATTTACTTCCAGGGACAAGAAAACGGCAGGGTGGGATTCACTCAAAAACAGGCGATCAGTAGCAAGACTCTGCGCCTTGTATAAAGCTTATAATGGTCATCCAGCTTGGAAAGAAATTAATCGGCGGCTATGTATTCCTACATACATCAGTAGAGTGGATCACAGGCACAAAATAAATTTAAGACAGCAGAGAACGGATGTCGGGAAATTTTCTTTTACAAATCGAACGATTACGGAATGGAATAGATTGCCTGCAAAAACCTTTGAACCCTTTCCTCAAAGTGTTCAACAGTTTAGGAAATTAATTTAGGGTATTCTTAAGTAAATGAGGGAGAATAGTGGGTTATATAGCGATGCATAAGTGTTCTATAGTGAAGTGAGGTGTAGTGCAGTATATAGCAGAGAAATAAAGAAGGAAATGTTTTCAGGTCTTAGTGAAGTGAAGTGCAGTGAAGTGCAGTGTGATACTAATGCAGTGTGTGTGTGTGTGTGTGTGTGTTTTCTCTCTTAATGTAATTTAATGTTTTATGAATCAGTCAGTTTTTATATTATTATCATTATTTTACCATTATTATTACTACAATTAGTATATAATTTGCTTATTCTTATTATTATTATATTATTGTTGTTATTATTATTATTATTATTATTAGTGGTTTTAGAGTTCTATATTACAGAAAGGCTGTGTATATTTATGTTTTTGTAATTAGCTGCCACCGGGTTATGCCCAATTGCAGTTTAAATAAATCTAAAATTTTTATTCATATCACTCAATATCCATTTATTAAAACAAATTAAATATTAAATTAATGCTATTGTTGAGACACATTTAGTTTTGAACTTCTTGAAACTGTCGTTTTCCTTCCTGCAGATCAGTGAAATAAGCGTGATTAATGCTTGAAATGAATGGAAACAAAACAAGCATGTCGTTCTCATTAACCTTTCTTTGCTGTGGTTGTAGAAGCGGGATATTTAAGTTTTTGAAAATCTTAGTTCTTCCTCATCAACTGGAGGTTTGAAAGTTTACTGTGTAGAAACCAATGTCTTCATTTGAGATTCACTTGTATAATTTATAAGTCTTCTGTTGGACAAATCTCAACCACCTAATTTTTAGCCAGTTTCAGACACCATTATATTCAGATTTTTTCTTCTCGTTACAAATGTTTGAAGGTAGTTTAACACATAGACCATTAAGTTTAATTTCTGTGTTAAATAAAAACTTTGCGATATAATTATAGTTTTGTTGTTTTATATATTTTGTATGTTTTTATATTTTATATGTTTTTATATATTTATAGTTTTGTTGTTCCTATTACCAAATCTGGATCAACCTCTTTATCATTTCGTTGCAGACACAATACATATCTCGAAAATCACTTATTACGAGACTTGTAGAAAACCACGTTGCCGAAGCACTGGAGTTGTACCACTACCAAAATAAATAAATTGCCGATTGCCGATCCCCGATGGCCGAGATAGTACAGACAGAAGTGTCGTAATGAACTCGGACCGAAGGGTCGCGGGTTGGAGTCCCGCCTCGGGCTCGGTTGTATTTGTATCATCAGCATATCATGTCATCTTCAGAGTTACCATAACGTTAAATCCAATAGTGGTCGCTAATGACTTAGATGTTGATGCGATGTTAGAAAAAATATTATTTGCAATCTTCTGTGATTCACTTTTATTATGATGCTCTGTCGTCCACAGAAAGAACTTGGGAGTTCTATAACTTTCAGAATAAAAGTAGAACACATACGCGGAACTGATGATGGAGTTAACTCAATTTGGAAAAAAAAGTGGACTTGTACACTATTAAAATAACGCCTCCATTTAAAGTTTCCTTCCTCCTGAAAAATTGAAAGAAATGACTTGTTTCCTTTCTATTTAACGCGATTCAATAATATAATTCTTTTCATAGTATATTAAATTAAAATTTTGGTGTAGTAAAAGAAGAAAAGTATATTAACGATGATAATAAAAAGAAAACTACATATTGGGTTCGCTGGACGGAGTCCAGCGCGTGAGTATGCTTACTCGTGCTATGAATGGCCGCGCGAGTGACGAAATGTTAACAGAGATAATGTTGACGCTTAACCTTTAAGGATTGGTTTAAAAAACATTAGTTCAGAACAAGCAGTTTCTCCACCAAAAAAAAAAAAACCAACACATTATTATGGCGTCTAAACGATGCTCAGTTTGTGACCAGATTCAAAATGTCGAAGGCGGTGTCCCTGAAGATTCTGAAGCGCTTCTGGAATACCCTTCAAATAGCAATAAACTTGTATCGCCCATGCAGCAGTACTTGATAGCTTTGATATTTTGTGCTACAGGGCATTTTCATCATGTGGTCGGCGTCTGCAATTGAGTTTAGACATCCGCAGGACCTATGCTGCACCTACACACGCGGGACTGTTTGAAGTTGTGTGATGCGCGAGACAAAGGCTATATATAATCCTCAATCATAGATGTGGCACTTATATTTCGATTTCATTCGCCATTATCAAGTTCAGAGTTGAATCAAACAATTTCCTGAATACGATGCCGTCTGTGCTAAATGTTGGCGATAAATCTGAAAATTACTAAAAATCCCGATTTTTTCCCGGTTCTTCCAGGTTTTTTCAAATTACCGGTTTTCAAGGATTCCAGGTTCGCTTTCCACCCTGTTATTATGGAACCACAACTCCGTTTAACTTAAGTAAAAGCATGCATACTGTGACGTCGTGGCAATACAACGGTGATCACAGACCTGAGCTTTTGCAATATCCAAGTTCATTTTAGTTATTCACTACACAGTATTTATCACTTATCTTCTGCCGTGGTCCCTTTTCCCTTATCACAGGAGCGATCCAAGCCGATCGGCTTGAGTCATGGCCCTCGCCACTCCACGAGGGCCCGTGTACAGCGTAAAGGCCGCTCCACAATAGCCCGTGGACGGGAACGGCAACGCGAACGCGAACGCAAAGACAGTTGAAAGGCGGACGTCTCAGGCAGGCGTTCACAACACGACGGGAACGCGAAGCTTGACGGGAACGGGAACGCGAAGATGGTCAACATTTATCTCGCCCCGGGAACGGGAAGCCTCTCGACCAATGAAAGTACAGCAAATGGAGGCGAAGCTTTCCAGCTGATCGAGCGCGCGGCCTGCGCGCGAAACTGGTGTGGAGCGGTGTTGAGGTTACAGCGTGGATTTGCGAGGTTAGGATTTGAGGAGGATTTAGTTAGTCGTTGTTGAATTGTTTTAGTTTTTAGTGATTTCAGTATTTTTCGTTTTCTTTTCATATTAATATATAGAATTAAAATTTCCCACAAAATAATTTTTTGGTTTCGTTTAAGTACATTGGAGTTTTTTGTTTATTGATTAAAATTTCTTTAGTTGCATTTTCCATAAGTTCTTAGTAGCTTTTGCATTTTTTCGTTCTGATGAATTATTTTTTTAATTAATATTCTTTCGTTAATATCAAACAGTGTTTTATTTACAATATGAGTTTACAGCTGGGAGTTTGTGTACATACTTCCAGATACCGCCAACATTTAAATCGTGAGTTTGGACTGCGATCGTTGGCAGTTGTCGGGTGACTTGCACTATTCTTTCTATAATTTTAAATTTAGTTGTTTTTTAATTGATTTACGTAGTATTGTAGGCTAGCGCGTTTTGATTTTTGTTTACCATTTATTTCAAGCTATTTTACTTTAGCTACTTTAAAAAGTTTCTTTGTGTTGTGCCAAAGCACAAGTTTTCCCCCACTACCTCTGCGTACCCGTGAGAGAACTCTCGCATGTTAGACCACACACTCATCCCTATCCTTCTATTTTCATTCTAAGAGGGAAAGTAGTCAACGAAACGTGTTTATTTGTTTAAAATCTATAAAGGTAACTTGCAATGTACTAACACAATTACAAATAAAAATAAAAACAATGCAATTAATGTGTAAAAGAAATTTTCAATAAATATTTATTCAATATCATGGGGAATTTGCTTGGAACAATTCCCAACACTTACTTAAAAACATTTGAAGTAATTATTCAATATTCTTTGTCAATTAGGTTTTGGTTTTTCGTGATAGACACAAAAATATTAGCTTTTTACTTTCCCGTATACGTACGTATACACGGAGTGATATACGTAGTATAGGGAAAGTTATGTAATGCTGCGCGAAAAAATGGCCAATTTTCTTCGGAAAAAAATTCATTGCCGGGCCGTGAAAACAAATAAGTGGATAAAACCGGTTGCTAAATTAAGAAAAAAATCCCCTAACACGTGGTGTAGCCAGAAACCCTGTTTTCTAGGTCCTTGATACCGAAAACCCAAATGAAAGAAAAACGTCCGTCTGTCAGTCCGTCTGTCTGTCCGTCTGTGAACACTGCTAGCGCCTAAACCATACGTACGATTTCTTCCAAAATGGATATTCCCCAGTCCATCTGATTCTAGTCGAAGCTTTGAGATTTTGAAAAAGATTCTTAAAAATTTGGGGGTACTTTATATGAAGTCCCCCGGGGATTTTCAAAATTTTCTCAAAAACAGCTCCAAATTTTTTCTTTAAATTTCTTGTATGAATAGAGTAAAATACACTTTTTAACATGGCATAGGTCCTATTTTCATGTACAGCTTTGAATTTTCGAAAATTGTGAAAGTTTGAATTTTTTTCGGCGTCTTTCTCCAACTACAAACTTGAAGATAGAGACTTTTTCTTCAAATAAAATGTGTTCTGCATATTGAGTTCTTTAATAAAGGTCATGTACATGTTTTTCAAAATTTTGGTAGTTTTCGTGCAATATTGCGTGCAATATGTGCAATTTTAAAAAATTACAAAAACAAGATTTTCTCAAAAACGGCTCCAAATTTTTTGTTTAAACTTTTGCTAGGGATAGTGGTAAATGTACTCTATCAATGACATAAAAGCCATTTTGGTCTATCGGTTGGGTTTTTAAAAAATTACAAAAATGTAAATTTTTTTACTTGCCTCTCGTTAATATTTACATTAGCGGCGATTTTTTCTCATTATTACATTTACGAGTATATATGGTTTAAATAATGTCAAGTAAAGTTTCTCGAAAACACTACCGTTTTCTGTGAAAAGTAGCTCAAAATTTCGCATTTTCAGAAATGCTCAAACGCCATTTTCTCATGTATGGCTGCAATTTTTTTCTTGAAACTTTTGTAACGGATAGTAGTAATTACACTCTTTAGTATAGCGTAAAGTTTATTTTGAGTTATTGTTTTGTTTTTTCAAAAATGATATAAATGTAAATTTTTTGAAAGATCTCTCACATCTTTAATATACACATTATCCGCAATTTGTAAAGTTTATTATATTTGTGAGTGTAAGTGCTTCAAATAACTTCAAATAAAGTATTTTGAAAACTCAAAAATTTTCTGTGAAAAAGAGCTTCAAATTTCGCATTTTTAGTAGTGCTAAAACGCCATTTTCTCTTAAATGGCATATAATTTTTGAAAGAAAATTGCCATTTTTGGCTAGGTTTTTGTGTTCTTTAATATTCTAAAATTAATGTTTCTGTTCTACCAATAGGACACCGAAAAATTAAGAAAATGACAAAAAAATGTACTTTTGGCGATGATAGATGGTAGCTGGCAAGAAAGAGTATGTGGCAATTCCGAATAGCTAGCGAAAACCTAAGAAAATAGAAAACTAATACGGGAAAGTCTGTGCCATTCTGTAGCACCACTAGTTATGTTAATTAGTAGTTTGAATAAAGTTTTGAAGAGAATGTGTTCCTTTATTTCTACCGAATAATTCAAGCGAGAGGAGTTGTAATATTAGCGAGAAAAAATGAGCATAATATTATTGTAAGGTGTTTAACATTAGTGCTAATTTAATCAGAAAATAAATTTTCTTGTTCATTAAAAGAAGTGACACACATTGTAATATTTGAAGGGCTCTGTGCAAGAAGGTGTTTACAATCAAAAAGTGGCCAAAGGGGATTGATTTAGTAAAATTGGATGGAACTTTTTTTATGTTATTGGAAATCACTTCTTTTTTATGACATATTGTGATGGTCATCCAAAGTAGCAAAGCAGCTAATGGGTGTTTAAGATTGTTGCTTTTCCCGTGCACTCTCCTCGCCCCTCCTTTCTTATCATGTTCGGAAAGTGACGTCAAGGAGGGGAGGGGCGGGGGAGGGCGCATTGTGGGCGGCCGGGGTCGAGTCGCTAGTCGTTCGTTGCGGAGGCAGGTCCGCCCCGCCTTGTTCTCGTTTTTTAAGTGTACTGTTGATACATGCATATTTTTACACGATTGGTGTGTTTCGTGTCTTTTATTTTATTTTAAAACTGCCTTCCCAGTGTGTGCGGGCTGCGTAGTACACGCAGGAATCAGCGTGAATGTTCAAAGTCAGGAGATGCAAAGAAGGGCACTAGCCTGAAGTGTGAACAGATGAAGTGGTCCTCCGGGCCGGATACCCGACACACAGAAGTGTAGTTAGAAACGAGAAGTGTTCTTGTGCTCACAATTTGCTCAGTTATTGCAGATTGCAACATGGCTTCTCCGGTGCAACTCGTAACAGCGCAAATGGCTCTGATCGAGCGATCAACTGTACATTTTAATAAATTGGCGAAGGAGAAGCAAACATTAGCAACGGTTCGTAATCGGCTGGAGAATTTGCAAGGCTATTGGAGCAAAATCCTTGGTCAGCATGCGGCATTGGAGGTGGCAGTTGACGAGGATGACGAACTACGGAAAGCTACGTATTTTGCAAGTGATGTGTTTATCAATGTATCCACTTTTTATGATGTAGGTTCGGATTTTTATCATGAGTTAATTGCGAAACTTTCTCAGCTAGTTCCCAACATGAATGCTAGTATTTCTGATAATATTCATGTGGGAATTGACAAGGGTATGCCCCTGAAACTACCAAACATTTCTTTGCCTAATTTTGCCGGCGATTTGAGAGAGTGGGAAAGTTATCGTCATCTATTTGTGGCACTCGTAGATTCAAATCCGAATCTTACAGATGTACAAAAACTTCATTATTTGAAAACTAGTCTTTCTGGTGAAGCGCTCTTGATGTTACGGCACACTTATGTTAGTGAGGCGAACTATAAACCGGCCTGGGAGCTTGTGCAGAAACGCTTCAATAATACGCGTGCTCTAGTTAATGTTCATTTGAGTACGTTCGTTAATCTGGCGAAGGTGAAAGAAACTTCAGTACTTAGTGATTTGAAAAAATTACGAGATGAGGCCAGTGACATCAGAGCAGCTTTGTTGAATCTGAAACGTCCCGTTACTGCATGGGATGACTTGTTCAATTTCATGATCATTGATAAATTTTATGTTAGTACTAGATCTGAATGGGAGCGATCGCTTGGTGGAACCACAGACATGCCACCTTTTGAGCAATTGAACGAGTTTTTAGATACTCGCATTAGGATTTTAGATGCCGTACGAGTCCAGCTGAACACGGTGTAAGATATATAGGTGTGTCAACTAGCCGCCTTTTGGGCAAAATTTTTGAAGCCAGTTTGAGGCTAGTTCCTCGCTTGTCCGTACGGTGCGCACGATCGGATTGGGCATTGATGATGGCGTCTCGCGCATTTAGTATTTTCTGGTGTTTTCGTTGCAAGAAAGCTATAACCGTCACTGAATACACGTAATTGGGGAACCGCTACTGTAAATGTATCGGGATTTTTTAAGATCTATTATACAGGCTGACAGGGGATGTTAATTGTTTTGAAATATTTTGTAGCGAGAGCCATGCATATTTGCAGTTATATGATGTAAGTACCAGAGAATGAGGATTTCCATTTAAAAACAAGAGTTGGAGTTATAACAACAAAAAAAAATAGCGATTACATTTAAGAATATCTCTTAAACAGTGATTTACCATTCATTTGACAATCACGTTGCTCAGCAATCAACAGGTTTGTTCTTTGCAACAGTGTATTTATCACTGACCCTCACTGAAAAACAATTTCAGTGTCAATTATAATTTTCTAGTAATATTTTACAAATTAAAAAATGTAGTGTATTATAATTCAACTCAATTCTTTATTTCAAAATTAATAATAATCAGTTTGTACATATTATTTTCTGAAAATTTTGCAATTTTATGACTTACAATTCTCAAAATCACATAACCTACTTACAAACAGTATACATGTACAGTTTACATACATTCTTAATTTCCTAAATATATTAATGTACATAAATGTTACATAAGTAACTTATATATACATTTTTCATTCATTGTGGAATTATCATTATTAACATTCATTTTCCTGTACTTAAATTTCAAAATGTTGTTGGATATGTGCAAACCATTCACTATAAAATTGCTTTGACTATGCATTTATGAAGAAGAAGAATTTACTTTTGAGAAAAGTGTTATTCTATTCTTGTAACTTTTCATTACATCTTATCTTAATTTCTGCTTATGTAGAGCTTTTCTCACACATAGTTGTGATTGTGTTATTGTCTATTTGTAGTGCTACGGTGGTGAATAGAAGTGGGCCACATTGTGTTTCAATTGAAAATATTATGGTTCTGGGTGTTGATAAACATCGGAAGGCAAGAATTTTATATTATTGAAAGTATTTTTATGCAAAACGCATAACCCAATTTGTGCTGTAGTTTTAACACATTGTTTTTGTAGTTTTAATATTTCTTTCACCTGAAATGTACTTGCATTTTCCTACAATCCTAAATCTTACTGTGAAAAAGTTTCCATTCTATTCATGAAATGGTTTACACAGTTCTCTGTTATCTGAATTGTGTTCTCTCTATTAACGTCCATGAAAACCTAACAACCACATCCTTTCACTTCCCACCATGTTATCAACTGAAATGCAACATGGCTTCAAAAACATAAAATTAATTTCAAGAACGAAAAATGAAGGTCATTCTTGAAGGTATTTTTTAGAACCACTGCACATAATATCACCACCATGAATAATCCATTACTAGAATATTTATAAACAGAACCTCTATGCCTACATTGAAATAACATCAGTTACCTTTTTATAATCACATTTTGTCAACAATTTGTGCAAAAAACACAATCATGTCCTATGATTTTCAACGAAGACTAACCATTTGTTTATTCTCAAATATTTTTTCAAACATCAAGAAGTTTGTCTGACACCCTTTGGATACATTCAATTAATCTTCTTCATGAATTACAGTTGCCTCCCTCAAAATTGTTTCATAATCATCTTCTGAAATTTAAAAAGTTTTAAAAGTATATTTTTAATAATTAGGTAGTCAATTACACTTCATGAAGTTTGTAATTTCATATAATTAGAAAAATCAATAATTAATATTAATTAAAAAATAGTACACAATAAGCAAGATATACACTTACCATACCAATAAAGTTCTGTATGAGGATCACAGTCGTCAGATATGTTTGATGAACAGGCATGGTGTTCCAATGACAGTCTCTGTGTCTTTGCCCAACATAACCACTGAAAGTTCAACAAAATTAAACAAGAATGAAAAATAATAATATAAACAAATAAATTATTTCATTTACTAATCTTAAAATTACCAATTTAATTATAACAAACTCTTCAGGTATGGTCTGTAAATCATATCCTATACAAATTATCTTTTTAATTTTTTAATATTTTTGAAAACTCTTATCAAATGCATGATTACCATTGTAAACATTTCTAGAAACATCACCTGCAAATCGATTTGGATTATGTTCCATTTTTAGTTTTTAGCATGCAAATTTTGCAATTTTTAATTTGCATTCTGCATTATATTCTTTGATTGCACAATTTAAGTCTTGGAATTTTTTTCCGAATTGGTGTGTAAATAATTACTATACTAGTTTGGTTGTTTATTTTCACAATATTGATTGTGTATGATTTTACAATGATTGTGTATCTATTTGATAGTTAACTGATAGTGTAAGGTGAATAATTGGTATATGTACTTACCACATTTCGTATAACATTTTCATTGTTGAAATTCTTGACGCAATATAATCATTGTCATTTAATTTTCTCCTTTTCTGGGAAAAACTTCAACCTATTTCTTTTTAATATCTTGATTTTCGACTGACTTTGGAAACTTCTAAATTTACTTCATACTCCGGAATAAAGTTTTTACTACGAAGAGATCAGTCAAGTCTACTATTCACCGTGCTATCAATAGAAGCCATCTTGACCCAACAAAAATGCCCAAGTCGTTCGCAGCGCTTATCTAGCGAGAGCTGTGGGAACTAGCCTCATATTAGCTTCAGTTTTAGACTGGGAGCGAACACACCTATATATCTTACACCGTGAGCTGAAGAAAACCTTTGCAGGTCAGAGTGGTTCCACGGGAATGAGAGTACATCAAGTCTCCTCGGAAGTAAAAAGTTGTGCGCGTTGTGCTGGCAAGCACCCTCTTTTTATGTGCTTCCAATTTAAGAAAGATTCACTTAAAGCACGTAGAGAGCTGATAGTTAAAGATAAACTTTGTTTTAATTGTTTAAGGCCAGAGTATTTGTCAGCACAATGCGACAGCAAGAGTGTGTGTCATACTTGTAAAAATAAGCACCACACGTTGCTGCATTTCGATCGTGCCGTCGATAGGAACGTCTCCACGTCTGAAGCCATTGTTACGCCCGATTCTCCCGAGGTAACTATTAATCATCACCTTTCGGATATAAATTTAACTGGCAGCGTGTTGCCTACTGCTTTGGAGAGGCTGAATGCCGAGAATGGTAGGTCAGTAGTGGTACGTGCATTATTGGATCAGGGATCGCAAGTGTCACGCGTATCGAGACGCCTGGTTTCATTTTTAAGGCTTAAACCTCGCAGTGTCTCGATCTCGCTGAAGGGCATCGGAAGCAGCTCGGGGGAGACTGTGCGGAAGGCTGTCACTGTTACACTATGCCGCGTAGCCAGAGCGAGCCAAGTGTCCTTGTGAATGCTTTAGTCCTTCCTTCCTTGACGAGTTACATTCCTCCTCGCATTGTTATCTCTGCTAATATTATGCATCTCAATGATTTAGAATTTGCTGACCCTTATCCTTAGAGTTATGAAAAAATTGATCTTTTAATTGGGGCAAATGAATATAGTCAGATAATTCTTGAGGGATTAAGGAAAGGTCCAATCACTGCCCCTATTGCTCAAAGGACGGTATTCGGTTGGGTAATATCCGGTGCTTCACAGCCACCTTCGAAACATAGTTGCGATTTGGTGGCCAACCATGTTACATGGTGTCTCTTCCTTTCAAGTCAGCATTTCCTCCTCCTATTGGAGACACCTACCGGGCTGCTAAAAAAATGTTTCTACGAACAGAACAAAGGGTAGTTAAGACGCCAGAATTATACGAAGAGTATCGTAAATTTATGAGCGAGTATCTGAGGTTAGGTCATATGGAGCCTTTGGCTGAATTGGTGACTGCTCCCCCTAATGTGTTTATTCCCCATCCACCTGTTTTGCGGGAGGAGAGTCACACTTCGAAGCTCAGAGTCGTATTTAATGTCTCTTGCAAGTCGTCAAATGGCGCCGGCCTTAATGATTTTCTGCATTCAGGGCCCAAGCTTCAAAATCACCTTTTTTCTCTCGTTCTTCTGTGGAGGTGGCATAAGTGCGTATACATAGCTGATGTAGCAAAGATGTTCCGACAGATCAGAGTGAGGCCTGAAGACACAGGGTTCCAACAAAGTTTATGGCGGGACCATCTATGTAGATAATATTCTCTTTGGCGACGATGATGTCGAAAATTTGAGGCTTATTCGGGAGCTGTTGCAGGGATTGCTCATGGCGGGTGGGTTCACACTTCGCAAGTGGGCTAGTAATTGTCCTTTGCTACTGGTTCCTGTTGAAGACCATGGCTTGGCAGTAGAAAGGAATCTTTTGAGCGAAGGTTGAGGGTTTTAGGTGTGTCCTGGCTTCCTAAGGATGATACATTCGCTTTTTCATGTACTCCTTCTGTTTTTAAGGTTTTGACGAAGCGAACATTCGTGTCATTTCTGACTAGTGTATATGATCCTTTAGGTTGGCTGTCGCCGTACCTTATCAATGGCAAGATAATCATTCAGTTGTTGTGGCTTCGAAAACTGGGGTGGGATGAAGCTCTCCCCGTCGACATAGAAGCTACGTGTTCATCTTTTATAGAAGAATTCCCTTCTGTTAGTACGTTGAAACTTCAACGCTGGTTGGGGACAGGAGCTAATGTAGAACGTGTTGAGGTTCATGGATTTGGGGATGCTTCTACACTGAAAAAAAGGGCCATTGACTCTCAACCACAAACCCATGGTTAAGTGTCTTCCAGTTGTGACGATCGATTTATACATTGTGGCAATAATCAGAGAGTATATGGCAATAATCGCCATAGATGACGTGCTGGTAGTTGATTGTCCAGCTAACCAACCGACGAAGGTTGGGAAACACGCGATTCTTATAACCATCAGTTGACTTCATATAACGTTCTAATTGGTTCCCGCAACCACGGGGTTCTCAACGCCTCCTCAACGCTTCGGAGATGGTTGAGTTGACCAACCTTTGGCGGGAGACCAGCGCGGCCTGAGGATGAATTTGACAGCTGGAAATACGGACGAGTTTCAGAGTGTGATTAATAAGGACTCTGGAGAGAGTGTTCACTTAAGTTTCTAAAAGACGAAATATTAAGATAAATATCTGCTGAATCGATTCCAAGAGAATGCTCATTGTCACTCAATGGTAAGTGAAACATTTTTCATGTGAGGTTACGGCCACATTACTCTAATCGAGTAACATATATTTTTAACGTATAATTTATGATTCATTGCAGGTTTATCGTTTGGCGGTACACGAAGATGTGTGTGTGTATGTGGAGGGGAATCCAGTACTTAATTTGGAAAATGAGTGTATTCTGTTGTGAGAGTAGTTAGCAATTGTGCCGAATCTTTATAAGAAGAAAATTTTCGAATCTCCAAAATTCTGTTGAAACTTGGTTATGTTGATCATGGTATTTCGTTGTTGATGAAAATACGCAGTATATATGTTTATAAAAAGTGTTGAAATGTGTCAGAGAAGTTGTTGATTAAGACCAGAAAACTACACATGCAGAACGTTTACACAATGGGCACTGCAAAATGATGTGCAACTTGATGCCATTGAATGTGTGTTTCTTGAAGGATGAGTAAATAAAGGCAGTTTTTAAACAATCAAGTTAAGATGCATGTGATTTGAATTGGACATCACAGATATGAAAACCTCAATAGACCCTATTTGATGTCAGCTTTTGGTGACATCCTGTGGTGCTGTGCTTTTGAATTCTTGCAGTGTTCTTTTGTTCCGTGCTATGTTATACATACCAGCATTCACATTGAAATGTAGTGTACATAAGTGAAAAAGTTGACAACTGATTTATTTGCACTGTCATGTACTGGAATGTTTTGATGCATTTGTAGTTCATCAAATATTTATGTTTGCTATGGTTCAGCAATTTAATTAAGAAAATTGTTACCATTTTATTTTATAACAGAAGAAAATTGTGGAACTGCAAGCAATCTAATGTTCTTCATAGATATTAAATTCCATTGTCCCTTCTCTGTTTCCTTTAATAAATTAATGTAGTGTTTTGAGTAATCAGATGAGTTCCATATTATTTTATTGCTTAAATTTATATTTGTCAAATGAGAAAATGATATCTTTCAGGATTCAAATATATGCAAGTAAAATCTAAACTAACATTCTGCCCATGTCCATGCTTTTTTATTGTTGGTTTCAAATAGTATCTATGAATCTTAAAGATTATACAAAGTGAAGCTTGACTACTAGCCTCTGTATACGAGATGGCAGGTACGTCAGTAAACTGAATGAATTGTTTTTGGGGTCCAGCATTTGTTAAAAGTATTCTTGTGATTCTGAAGATTGCATGCATTGTTGGTAATTGTCTCTTTAAAAAATTCATTAATTCATATCATCTCTTTGTGTCTAAATTAATCAATTAACTTATTGATTTTAATTTTATTTGTTTATTTTCATCTTTAAATATAAATTAATAGCGTCCTCTGCGAATAGAGGGAAGTGGTTTCAGTGTACAATAGTATATTAAAAGAATCAATTACTCAAGTCCTTCTTTATAGGAAGGGTTCATTTCTAGTTTTCAAATGTTGTGGGATTTATTTTTGCTCATTTCATACTTGCATCAAATCAGTAATATCAGATATTTGATAATCACTTCATTTCTCATTTGTAGTATCTGATGTTGCGAACAGATGGCGCATGTAGCGCCTAGGTGCGAAGCGCGGGACACTCGCGGTATATGACGGAGAGCAGTTATGTACTGTTATGTACGAGACCCCGAGCAGGTATCACGTTGATGGCTGTATTTGTGTATAGTTAATAAAGTGTGTGCAATGTTGTAAATACAACACCGGTGTTATCATTATATCACCCTTGGAACATTACATTTGGCGACGAGTATCATCAGGCCGCTCCGAAAGGTTAAATCCTGTGTGAACAAATCACGGTAAAAGTGAAAACGAACAGTGTGTGTTGTTTATGAAATAACATGGCGGACTGCTCGGGAATGACGGAGTTTGATGTAAGTGAGGTGAACATTTTTCCTCGATGGGAGAGGTGGATTCGAGCGTTTGAACTGTGCATGGTAGCGAAAAACATTACCGCTGCGACTAGGAAGAAAGCGATGTTGTTACATTACGGCGGAATGGGGCTGCAAGATATTTTTTTCGCAATCCCAAATGCTGACACGGTTCCAGAAGGTGCGGATCCGTATGTTATAGCGAAAACAGCTCTACACGACTATTTTAAGCCGAAAGCTAACCCGTCGTATGAGAGACATGTTTTTCGGAATATGTTCCAAGCGGAAGGCGAAAGCATCGCGAAGTTCGTTACAAGACTGAGACAGCAAGCCAAATATGGACAATTTGCTAATGAAGAGGAAGAAATCCGAGACCAAATTATCGAAAAGTGTTTACACAAAGAGGTTAGAAAAAGGGCGCTTGAGAAAGGAAATCCAACACTGGCAGAGGTTATGGACATCGCCTGCGCAATTGAGATTTCTATGCAACAATTGAAGGTTATGGACGGTGAGTCAGTGGCAAAAGTAACACAAAAAGGTGAAAGTTCAAAGTTCACGTCGGAAAAGAAAAGGAAAACGTGTTATAGTTGTGGAAAAGAAGGACATGTGCGTACCGACGATCGGTGTCCAGCGAAGACAAAAACCTGCAATCGGTGCAACAAAAAAGGACATTTTGCAGTGGCCTGCAAGACGAAAATGTTCAACAAGGACGACGCGAAGAAGGAGAATCAAAAGGAACGCGGAGCCACAAAGAAGAAAATCTCGAAGATACAACAAGTTGAAGAGGACTCAGATGACAACAATTATGCTTTCGGTGTAAGTGAACGACATGTAGTAGAAACTGTAAACACCAAATATGTAACTGTAAGTATTGGAGGAGTTTCTTTGAGAATGTTAGTTGATTCGGGGGCATCATGTAATATTATTGATAAGGAAACGTGGAAAGTTTGTAAACAACAGAAAATTGAGTGTAAATCAACTAGTGTATCTGATAAAAAGTTGTATGCTTACGGTCAGAAACAAAGTTTAAATGTATTGGGTGAGTTCGAATGTGTTATCAGGGTAGGAAGTAAAGAAACTGTAGCAAATTTTGTAGTTGTTGATACAATCGGTCAACCATTGTTGGGTTATGATACTGCAGAGAAATTAGAGATTTTAAAAATTGGTGTTGATTTGCAGGTTAGGAATATTGAAATGTATTTGAAAGATAATAAGTTGTGTAATGGTGTAGGTAAAATCAAGAATTTTCAGTTGACTTTACCAATTGATGAGAAGTGCACCCCGGTAGCACAGCCCATGAGGCGAATCCCTTTTAAGCTGCGCGATAAAGTTCAACTGGAAATTCAGAAAATGATTGATTTAGATATTGTGGAAAAAGTGGAAGGCGCGACTCCGTGGGTCTCACCAATTGTACCTATCATTAAGAAAGATGGATCGATTCGTTTATGTATGGATATGAGGCGAGTGAATGAAGCAATTGTTCGAGAAAGATATCCACTTCCCGTGTTGGAGGAGATTTTGCCAAAACTCAGAAATTGTAAGTTTTTCAGTACCATTGATTTAAATCAGGCGTATCATCAAGTGGAACTTGATGAACGATCGAGAAGTATAACGACGTTTGTCACAGAATCAGGGCTGTATAGATACAAGAGACTTATGTTTGGGATAAGCTGTGCACCGGAGATGTTTCAAAGAATTTTGAAGTCTATTCTGTCTGGTTTGGAAGGAGTAGACAATTTTATTGATGATATTGTTGTATTTGCAGAAACGGAGGAAGAGCATGATCGTCGATTGAAATTGGTTTTGAAGCGTCTTGAGGAACATGGCTTGACCATAAATCCACGAAAATGTAAACTTAAGCAACAGGAAATTGTTTTTCTGGGTTTTGTAATTTCTGGTTCTGGCTATAGGCCCTTGCAATCGAAAGTAGAAGCAATTGACAAATGTAGACCGCCTCAAACTCGAGAGGAAACACGCAGTTTTTTAGGACTTGTAAATTTCTGTGGATCTTTTATGCCCAATTTGTCAACAATTAGCGCTCCATTGAGACGGCTAACGAAACAAGGCGTTAAGTTTGAGTGGGGTCAAATTGAAAATGATGCATTTAACAAATTAAAATTGGAACTGATGCAAACGAAATGTTTAGGAATTTATAATCAAAATTCACCTACAAGAGTGATTGCAGATGCTAGTCCTGTGGGATTGGGCGCCGTTTTAGTACAAAAGGACGAAAATGAATGGAGAGTTATTTCATACGCGAGTAGAAGTCTAACTGATTGTGAAAAACGTTATTCTCAAACAGAAAGGGAGGCATTAGCTCTGGTATATGCCTGTGAAAGGTTTCATTTAATGATATATGGCTTAGAGTTTGAGCTCATAACAGATCATCGCGCGTTGCAGTTTATTTTTTCGCCGCGTTCGAAACCTAGCGCGAGAATCGAGAGATGGATTTTAAGGTTACAGGGTTACAAGTACAAGGTGGTATACAAAAGTGGGAAGTCTAATATTGCAGATCCATTGTCAAGACTACCTGAAGGTAAATTGCAGGCAGGAGGGAATTCGTCAAATGAAGATGAGCTTTATATCAACTGGGTGTCCAGGGAATCAGTTCCTCGTTCAATTAGCCCTGAGGAGTTGGATGAATGTTCGAGAACTGATCCTGTTTTGATGGAAGTTCGTAAGGCACTATTTTCTGGGAATTGGGACATGTTGCCTAGCTCAAGAATGAAGATTCTGAAAGAAGAGTTGTGCGTTCTCAATAATTTAGTACTGAGAGGCACTCGAATTGTTATTCCTGAAGTTCTTCGTCACAGAGTTCTGGAATTGGCACATGAGGGTCATCCAGGAATAGTAGCTATGAAGAATCGTCTTCGTTCCAAGGTTTGGTGGGATGGAGTTGATAAAGATGCTGAGAAATTTATCAAGACATGCAAAGGTTGTCAGTTGGTTCAAAAATCCAATCAAACCACACCTATTTCCAGGAATCCACTTCCTGATAGGCCTTGGTACATCCTAGCCATGGATTTGATGGGTCCATTACCATCAGGGGATCACATTTTAGTGGTAGTTGACTATTATTCACGATATTATGAAGTTGCGACGATGCGAAATATTAATTCGGAAAATGTAATACAAGCACTACGAGATATGTTCGCTCGTCATGGTATCCCTAGAGTGGTGGTATGCGACAACGGAAGACAGATGAGTAGCGTGGAAATTGAAGATTATGCAAAAGAACAGGGGTTTAAGATAGAACATTCTGCTCCACTGTGGCCGGCAGCTAATGGTGAAGTGGAACGTCAGAACAGGAGTATACTTAAGAGACTGAAGATTGCGCAAATCGAGAAACGAAATTGGCGTAAAGAATTGTTGGATTATCTGCTAATGTATAGGTCCACTCCACACTCTACAATTGGCGTATCACCGGCAGAAATGATATTTGGGAGACGTCTTAGGACAAAGCTTCCTGAAGTTGCAACAGAGAAGATTTTGGATGAAGAGGTGAGAGAGCGAGACGCTTGGAGGAAGGAAAAAGGAAAGGAGTACTACGATAAGAAAAATAATGCCAAAGAATCTGAGATTAAACCAGGAGATACGGTAATTATTAAGCAACCTAAGACTAACAAACTCGACTCTGAGTACAGTCAAGTGAAGTACAGAGTTACAGATAAACATAGGGACAGAATTACCATATGCTCACCTGCGGGAAACGTGTATCAAAGGAATGTCAATCATGCGAAGAAGGTCTTTGAAGAAGGAGAAGAACCTGCAACTGTGAAGATTGAGAGAAACAATGACTTTCCTGAAAACATAAATGCACCAGCATCTGAAGTGCCGAAAGAATCAAATAGTGAAGAGCAGATAGGTAAAGGTAATAGAAGGTCGGTTCGTGAGAGAAAACCGCCTAAATATTTGGAGGAGTACATTGTAACATAGGGATCAAAGTGTAAATGATATTTTGTAATGGATATTTGATTTTCACTATTTTTGTAACTTCACAAGTGATATTTGAGTTTTCATGTTTTGTAATTTTGTAACTGATATTTGATGTTCACTATTTTGTAATCTCACAAGAAATATTGGAGTTTTCATATTTTGTAATTTGTAATAGAAAGTTGGTTTTCAATATTTTGTAATTTTTGGAATTGATATTTGAGTGTTTTTATATTGTGTAATTTTGGTATGTTTGTAAGTGTAAATCAATCAATCTTACATTTAACTGTTTGGAGGTTTTGTAAACTTTTATTGAAGAAGGGAAAGAATGTAGTATCTGATGTTGCGAACAGATGGCGCATGTAGCGCCTAGGTGCGAAGCGCGGGACACTCGCGGTATATGACGGAGAGCAGTTATGTACTGTTATGTACGAGACCCCGAGCAGGTATCACGTTGATGGCTGTATTTGTGTATAGTTAATAAAGTGTGTGCAATGTTGTAAATACAACACCGGTGTTATCATTATATCACCCTTGGAACATTACATCATTGAATATCAGTAAGGTATATATTTTAAAATTTGAACACAGGCTGCGACATACCAATTGTGATGATCTTATAATTAAAACTAATTATATCTAAAACTTGTTCCACGTGGCAAGGCAAAAATTATTCAATTACATTTAGTCATATCTGTTCCCCATCATTTTTAAATTATTAATAATTTAAATACTTCAGGTGTATAACCTGACGCCCAAAATAATTAATTAACTTATTTTCAATTTCAGTATAAGAATTTTAAGAATATTGTTGAAAGTCATTGTATCATTGTGCTAATGAAAAAAAACCCAGCAAAAGTGTTGAACAAATCCATGTTAAAAAGCATAATTTCTCAAACCTTACATTCCTAGACAAAATTAGTCAATTTTTAAACAAAATGACAACGAACAGGCTTAGAATATCTCAGGTTTAGAATTGTATCTCTACATTCTGTACATACTTGTTATTTGTAAAGCTATGAATGCTCATGTAATTGCACATTTTTTGATGCCAATCTCTCTCAGAAACTTGAATGTAATGCAATGTAAAATGCATATTTTATGTAATGCATATTTTGTGTATTCCAGAATTTTGGGACTATTAGTTGTGTTTATGTAGTTAGGATAAACTTGTTAAAATACAAATGTGTGCCCAACACATGATGTCAAAAAATTCAACCACATTTTAAAAAATCCAAATTTATTTTTTATTTTGTTCAATGAAGGGTTTACATTTGAGATTCTATTTCCCTCATCAAGTGTAACAAACTACAAAATTAGTTTCCGAAGAAGAAGCCAAATTAGTGTTTACAATATTTGTTAAATTAAGGAAGAACATAAAAATCACTAAAGTTAAAAAAAATTAACATTATACCCAATTTAATTTGAAAACTTACATCAAAATTTAAAAAAAAAAAATTGGAAGATGTATTAAGTAAATTTTTCTCAATGTGTGTGGTTTTTATTTTTTTATTGTAAAGTTTCAATTGTCACAGACATGGAAATTTCATGGACTCTACATTGTAGAATTTGAGTTTTTATGTTAGGAGTGTGCAGACAGGGGATGCATACACTATTTCTGATCCTTTCAATTAAGTTTTATTTACATATTTTAATTATTTGCTAGTACAGATCCCTTAGTGACACACTTTTTAAAACTATTTTCATACTGCCATCATGTTCCCTCATTATTCTCACTTTTTTTTAACAAATATTGAATTATTAATTTAATTTTTTAATTCAATCTTTATTGACGATTTGTTACTAGTGTACATGATTATTTAGATGAGTATGTAAATACACAATTATTCTTACTTCAGAAAACAAAACTTAGAATTGCATAGTTGGATATTGACCTTGGTCTAAGAAAATATGAAACTTTCTTTCTTTAATGGTTTTACTCTATGGATTTGAGTTTTAATTTACAGAACAATTTTGATTGTTCTTATTTTATACATTCGGAATACTGTCACTTTCAGAAATTACTAGGGATTAACAATGTTTATATTGGCAAACTTTGTAATAATTGGTATCTCATGTAACAATGCTAACTTCATACTGAGAGGTGAGAATTTTGTTTCTATAAAAAGTATTATATACAATTTGGAACAATCAATTTTTAAAGACTGCTGGCATTTATTTTGTCTTCAATTTCTATTGTGAAAAAATCATAAATATTTTTGTCTAGTTTCAGGGAACATGCAATTCTAATGTCCAACATTGATCTCCTATGCAATAACTAAATTTTTATTAGAAAGAAGACATGGAAATTGGAACTAGCCCTCTCATGTTAAAATTTAATTACACTGTGCTTTTGTTAATAAAACTTTGTGATTTGGGAACACTTATTATAGTTTGGGATTGATGCAAAGAAATGGTCATGATTAATGCATTTATAAAAGCTATTTCCTCTTGTAATTATTATTTCTTCATAAACAATGTTTACATTGTTTCCTGACTCACTATTTTTGGACAACGAAACTTATTTGATTGGACTAATTTGAACCTCATTAAACACTGAGAGGCCTGCAAGTACTAATTAGAAGTTCAATAAAATAACATTAATAATGTGCATAAATAAAATGGATTTTCATCTATCATATTTCTTATTCTAAAGGAGTAAGCGCTGCATGCAATTTTTGTGTTATACAAGGCTATGGGCTGTTTCCAAAATGTTCTTGTGTGGTTTTTACTACATAAGAAAACTTGTATTGTTCTCACATGCAAAACTAGTATCTTACTTTTCAGTATTTGGCTTCATTGTAATGTTTTATTTTTTGTGGCGCTTAGGGCACTTACTAGCTAAAACTTGTTGCTGTGAAATGTTCATTTTAAATGTATAAAAAGATAATGTAAATAATTATTTAAAATATAAGGAAGCATTTATAAGTATCCATCAAGTGTTTTTCTCATATCAATTTCCCAAATATATCTATTTCAATTGCTTTCACATTTGTTCATATTCCTGTTTGTGATTTTCATGCCTGCAAAACTGTTATCAGTTTAATGTGATTGAGTTTGTGTGTTAATTTATTCTGACCCTTGTTTCAGTGGAGTCATTTGCAACTTGGTCTTAAAAGTTTATTTGACAGTTAAAACTAATAAATTAGTTTCATGGAATGTAAGAAATTTAAACTTTTATTTAGTGATGGTTGTGTGCCACAAGTTGCAAATGACTTGGTGAAACAAAGGACTGAAGAAATGAACTAAGAAATACTCTATATTTTTGAGTTGGTTAATTGATTTTACAAATACTGTATTGAGTTTTGCTTAATTTTTTTTGTGTTGGTTAGGGGTCTTGAGAGTGTTTACTTGTTGCTATTAAATGTTAAGAGTGAAAATATTTGGCAAAATATTATGAATGAAATTATTTCAGAATTAATTTTTATATATCTAATTCTATTCAGCAAGTACTTTGCAAAAATGTCTTTGTTAAAAAATTCTTCAAATTGACTTCTTACTTCTTTTTCAGTTGAATTTTTAAAATGAAACAATTTTTAGAATCATGTTTATATAAAATTTGATTCCAGACATTGTTACATAATTTTACAAAATTATACAAAATTTAATTCATTTATCCAATTAATTTACACTGAATTTAATTGAAAATTTGAATTTTGACATTGTCTCTACTTGTGGTTTTGAATTGTCTTGCATACGCACAAATTTATGCAATTCTGAAAAATTTTATAATTTCTTAACTACATAACCAACAATTTAATGCTACAGGTACGAGTACAAAAGAAGGTAAGCATACATGCAAACAAGGGTTGATGCAAAATTTTCCATTTTTGGTGTAAACATTTATCTAGGAACTAGCAATAAATTTTGGTTTGTTCAACCACCCACCGAAGTTCCGAGACAGTCAACCACGCACTGCAAACATTTTGTGGTTCAAGACCCTACGTCGGCAAGGGAATCACAAGACCCAGCGGTGGTTGAGAGCACCACGGAGGTTCACACATGGCGCCGAGGTTGCGTCAACCACACAAATAGCTGGGCCATATTTTACTATTAAATTTGGTTGGGAGAACCGAATTTTAATGTGCGGCAAGCAATCCTTTTTTTCAGTGTAACCTAGCCTACGAGGCTGTGGTTCATCTTAGAGTAGTCAACAAAGATGGGTCAATTTCAGTTTCACTATTATGCTCCAAAACTAAGGTAGCGCCTTTAAAGACTCAGAGTATTCCAAGGCTCGAGTTGTGCGCAGCAATGCTGCTTTGCAACTTGATTAAATTTGTAGTAAAAACTCTTGATTTGGGTACGGTAGCGATCTTTTGTTGGTCGGATTCACAAACAGTACTTCATTGGATCCATTTACCTCCAAGTTCTTTGAAATGTTTTGTTGCTAATCGCGTATCTCTTATACTGACCTCTCTTCAGCAAGCTTGTTGGAAGTATGTTCCTGGAGTCAGCAATCCTGCGGACTATGCTTCGCGTGGTATGTCCCTCGCTTTGTTGAAGGACCATGATTTGTGGTGGAATGGGCCAGACTGGCTTTTACATTCTAAAGAACACTGGCCGCGACCTCGGCTAAGTCGTCCTGCCTCAGCAGATCTTGAGCTACGAGGCCCATCTATCCTTGTAGGCACCATGGAGGTTCCAAAAGAGGATCTAATTGGTAGATTCTTAAAATTAGGCAGGCTGCTCCGTGTCACTGCTTCCATTTGTCGGTTTATAAAGGGTTGTCGCAGGAAGTGCGTTCTACCTGCGGACCTCGTCGTTTCCCCTAGAGAATTGGAACAAGCAGAGTCCTATTTACTTAGATATGTGCAGAGCTCGCATTTTCGTAAAGATATCATTGCATTATCTAGAAACGAAAATTTGTTGAGAGTTCACTTCTTTCATTGACCCCGTTCCTTGACGGCGATGGTATCCTGCGTGTTGAGGGTAGGTTAGATAACTCTTTCTTACGTGAAGCCCAAAAACATCCTGTTATTGTACCCCGAGGACATTTTGAAACGCTATTGGTTAGTCATTATCACTTGGAAACTAAACGTGGAGGAATGCAAGTTACCCTCCGCACACTCCGGGAAAGATACTGGGTTATTGCAGCACGATCGGTAGTAAGAAATGCTCGACAATGTGTTACTTGTGCCAGATATCGCGCGACATAGAGTGAGCAACTCATCGGCCAATTGCCTTCGGTACGACTCCAGGTAGCTCGCCCTTTCGCATTTGTTGGAGTCGATTATGCTGGACCGCTTCGGGTGCGTCTTGGCTCCGGAAGGGGACGAACTGCTCAAAAGTGTTATGTTGCTTTATTTGTGTGTATGAGTGTTCGAGCAGTACATATCGAACTTGTGTCTGATTGTACTACGGCGGCGTTCTTGGCAGCGTTCGATCGATTTGTAGCTCGTCGTGGTTTTCCGCAGAAGGTTATGTCTGATCATGGGACCACCTTCCAGGGTGCCGACAAGGAGCTGGCTCAGAACTTCCGTAAGCTAATCGCGGATAAGACCTTAACCCAACGCTTTGCAAATGACAGGATTGCAGGAATTTATTCCACCCAACGCCCCGCATTACGGGGGTCTTTGGGAGGCATGGGTGAAATCTGTTAAACATCACCTACGCAGAGTTTTGGGGCTTTATACGCCAACCTTTGAAGAGCTTCAGACTCTTTTGTGTAGCATTGAGGCTGTCCTTAACTCACGGCCTTTAACACTGTTGCATGGCAATCCAGACGGACTGGACGTTCTGATCCCTAGGACATTTCCTTATCGGTTCCTTATTAACTGTACCACCTACTGCATCATTGTTGGATTGTAACATTAACTACATTTCACGGTGGCAAGCTATGAAAGCTATGTTCCAGAGGTTTTGGCGATTATGGTCTTCGGACTACCTTAACTCGCTACAACAGAGAATGAAATGGCGTCTTGCCCGTGAGAATTTAAAGATCAATGATGATGTTCTTTTGCGTGAACTAAATTTGCCCCCTGCAAAGTGGGCCTTGGGTAGAGTAATAGCGACCAAGCCCGGCCGAGACGGACTAGTACGCGTTGTTGTGGTAAGCACTGCGTCATCGACCCTTGAACGGCCTCTCACACAACTTTGCAAGTTGCCGGTTCAGAGGGATGATTCAAACTCAAAAAATGAAGAGAAGTAGTGTGCTCATGTTTTAATGCATTGTATGCATATATGGCGGGTGGCAACCATATTGTCGCCATGAAAGATTAGGTCGCCCGTTGTACGAGCGAGGCGGGTGGTTTGTTTAAGATTCTTGCTTTTCCCATGCACTCTCCTCGCCCCTCCTTTCTTATCATGCTCAGAAAGTGACGTCAAGGAAGGGAGGGGCGGGGGAGGGCGCATTGTGGGCGGCCGGGGTCGAGTCGCTAGTCGTTCGTTGCGGAGGCAGGTCCGCCCCGCCTTGTTCTCGTTTTTTAAGTGTACTGTTGATTCAACAAGAAATCATGCATATTTTTACACGATTGGTGTGTTTCGTGTCTTTTATTTTATTTTAAAACTGCCTTCGCAGTGTGTGCGGGCTGCGTAGTACACGCAGGAATCAGCGTGAATGTTCAGTCAGGAGATGCAAAGAAGCGCATAAGAATTGTGAACATTAGGAAACGTTTAGAAAAGTAGTTTTGGTGGCAAAGCTAAAAATTTAGTTAACATCTTCATGCACTAAGCTCTTCATTTTTAAAATAATCACTGTTTTCAGATTACTTGCCATCAGAAAATATTCCCAGAGTAGAGTTAACACCTCCCTGCAGTGTGTTTCTTTGTCTCCTTACTGGCAATAGGTGTCAACTCTGTGCATTGACATCTTCTTCCAAAAAAGATGTGAATATTTTGTTAGAGGTAAGAGCACAGATGGTACACTAAATAGTATAGACCAAGGAAAGAAAGAAAAATATAAAAAAGAAATTATTTCCAATAATATTACAAAAAGTTCCAGGCAAGTTTACTAAACTTCAAATATCTCTTTTGGGCATTTTCTGAGTTAACACCTCTCACAAATGAAGGGCTTACTTCATTTGTTTTGTGTTATAACATGAAAGGATGGTGGAGATACAATTATAATTTTATTAACACAGATACTAGATCTGCCAGTCAAGAGCTATTTAAGTAGTAATTTGATGATGTCTGAAATACCGAATTATTCTTCTGAACCTGTATTGTACCCTTATGATCATGTAAGATTGTTTTCAGAATAAATTTTATGAATACTATACAGAAAAAAGTTTGCTTTTAATAGTTGCCAACTATCAAGAAGTATCCACTCTAGTCACAGGGTTCAGTGTTGTCGATTTAACTCGTGTACCTTATTGCAGATGGGGCCACACGAGTTTCCCCTCCTGATCTATATTCCTCTGTGCCTACACTTTGTTTTTTATAAGTATGTATGCATATTGCTCCCCACTGAAAGGTTTCCTTCATAATCCTCCAAACACCCCTCTTTCCCTCCACCATGGCTTTCCCCCTCATCGGAGCGCGCGAAGGGCCGGTTTCAACGACTTCCTTAGGCTGTACTCTACACTAGACTTCAGCCGAAAAATCGCACTATAACCAATTTGGGATGTGGGGGCGAGCTCTGATGCATTGCGATATACACTTAGTAAAATCATCTGCTATAATCTGAAATATAGTCATCACCATGCAAGACAAGCAGCTATCACTGATTCAAGAAATCTGACTATCTCTTCACAACAAGATACTCAACAATAATCTCTACTGCTTTCCCCTTTCTTATTCTATTAGTTAATGTAGATGAATCAACAAAATGTGAGTGGAGGCAAGGCCAGGTAGCTGCTTACAAAGGAGAATATTCACACTTCTTAGGGAACTCTGTTGGTTCCGAGAAAATAATTGTTGTTAATGGAGGTGGCCACTTAACAGAGGTGGAGGTTGCACAAAGTATGACAGTGTAAATTCATGTTGAGAAATAAAGTTGGTTTCCTGATTTTGAATATCGATTCAATCTTGCTTTGCATTTTTCCAGTACTTTCAATAAAATGACAAGTAGGGCAAAACTGAAGAGAAATAATTAGAGAAGTATGCACCCAAAAGTATTTATTGCAGTTTTAACCAATTTTAAAGTCATCACTATTCTTGAATGAAAATTAGTTTCAAATTGAAGTCTCTTATATAAAAACAAAGATGGTTTTTCATACAGAAACCTATCCTTAAAACATAATTTCAAACAAAAGACCACCTCATTTCTTACAGAAAGCTCTACATTTTAATATCTGAAGAGAGGATTTGACAAATACATCTCTAGAATTTCTGTTTATTCTAGGATGTCATGTCAGTAACTACAAGGAATAACTTCAATGTAACAAATGAAAACTGTATAATTCACACATGTCTTGAGGGATACTTTTACATCAGTTTGGTTCAGTAACTGACACAATCAGAACCAATAATAAATCCCATGTCCGTTGCCTTAGAATTCTTACAAGGCAAAAAAGACAAACTCATGCCTGGCAATGCCCTTAAATGAAAACTATTACTTCAAAGAGTGATGGTTTTCTTTTTTAATCTTTTTGTAAAATAAGTTATTTAACAAAAATAATAGTTACAAAATTTGAATGTCAATTTTAATACAGACTGATAAATGTCAAATTCATTGATAATCTGACTACTAAAATAAATTTTCAAGAAACAATAAAATCTCTTTTAATTTATAAATTTCTCTGGTAAAATAAATAAAACTTTGGAAATCTACGTGACAAAATTCTTTGAGTTCTATTGTGATTTTCCCTTGCTGTGAAGCTCCCATAGGAGTACATTTTCATTAGTTTTACTCTTTTGAAGAAACTCTAGTTGCAGTGGCGAGTACTCTTAATACACTATTGAAAGCAATAAAACAAAGCTGTCCATCTACATGCAGCAAGTAAAATTACAGAGCTCTCAGAAGAAACAGCATTCATGATTTCCTAGCATAAGCACTTTAATAATTTCACAATGGAAACCAATAATCTCACAAGTTCAACGTCAATCTGTAAAAAAATAAAATCTTTTACAAATGAATGTTGCTTCTTATTGGGCTTATTTGATAAAATAATTCATAAGAAAAAATTTCCCAAGCCACACAAGTTAAAATTCAATTTAAATATAAAATAAAATTTTCAAATTGTTTTGAAGACTGTTCCGATTCAGAATTCTTTCCATATTCACATCCTTTTCGTATTCCATCTTCCTGATTACGAACTGCATGAACTATACGATTTGCAACACTATTTCCCCAGCTAATGGATGGTAATAAACATGATTTTGGAGCATCACAGAAGCTCTTGCAATCTCTTTTGCTCTCCTGAAAACAACTCTTTCACACCTCTCGCGTCATCCCAGACACGGTGTAGCGCCCCTGTGGGGGTGGCTGGTGGGCGGCGGGGTGGCCCGGGGGCCCAGGGGGGCCAGGGGGCCCTGCTTGACTGAAGAGGAGACGTCCGGTCGCTGCTTGGGTAACATACACACTCTGCAAAACACAAATTTCAAATTGTGATCCATTTTTTCATCTAATGTACTTTGCTGCCAGTATTAGATGTCTCTCAAATTCATGCATTGTCAAAGACTATTGCTCTAATTCAAGTTCTATTGAAGGAATGACAAGTAACTAAATTATACTTTGAAAAGCAGAAGTTGAAGAGATAAAAAAAGCAACATCAGTACAAGATGGCTACCAAACAGGAAAACAAGAATCAATTAATTTAAATTCAAGAAATGTACTAACTTGTCAATTCCAAAATGGTTAGATTCAGATATTTTCCTGATCGAACAAGAGTACCCTCTCCTCTTAGCTTAGCTAGGCTCCTGGTGCAGATGATTCAAATGGGTCAATTGAGAGTTTAAGTCCACATTACATTATAAATTAGATTTAACCACCATATAAATTATTCTCTTTTTTATGCCCTGGAGTTATTCATTCTTGGAACCCTATTCTAAAATGAATTTGTAAAAGTTTCATTTGTAAATCACATAAGTGGAACAGGCAAAAGGGGCAGATTGAATACATCTCGTGAAACACACCCATCCCAAGCTGCTTGTACATTGGTCCAGCAGTGTTGCGAATTTAACATTGTGTGGTTTACAAAGAAAAATTTTACGAATTCAATTTTTGACTATGATCCCTGGTTGTTTTAACCATGACGATTGTGATGGGCGAAAATATACAGATAAAGTGACAGATGCGCTCCCAATCTCCCTTGCTCAACCACAGGCCCTCCAACAAGTTTTCTGTCTCTGCTGTTCCTGTTGTTTCTTGAAATAAATTTCTGGCGTGCGAGCCACATACCTGCCCGCCTATGCTCCTCAATTGGATTGATTAATTAAGGTTTAGAGGGCGTTTCAACTGCTAAGGTCATTGGTGCTCATGTCGAAGTATTTTAATAAGGGAATAGGTTCAGTTACAGATGGAAGTTACCCCCTGATTAAAAGCATATACATAAAAAGAGACTTGAATTCCGCATCGAGTATTCAAGTAGTATGACAAAAAGAATATAAAACAAACACGTAAAATTCATCGTAAAACTAAAAATTGGCTGAAAAGGGGCCAAAAAAACACCAACATAAAACACTATTCTTATCTTTCAAATAAGATAATATATTCCGCTTTCCCTCAAGAAACAAAAGTTTTGAGAGCGTGGAATCGTCATCCCTGAGCACCTCCCTTAGCGAGTTGCCCAGGCCATGTCTTCGTCGGTTGCCAACATATTTCCTACATTTCAGGTGGACGTGTTCCACAGAAAGAACCGTCCTGCATAAGTCACATATGGGAGGAGTTTCTCCTCGAAGGAAGAAACCGTGAGAAAAGTGGCAGTGTCTGATACAAAGACGGGTTAAAATGACTTCCTCACGCCTAGAGGAGCGAGATGAGGAATGCCAGGGAATTACAGAATTCTTTATCCCACTTAGTTTAAAAGTGGTATTGTGCCACTCTGTTTGCCACGCTCTCAACAAGGATCGTTTCAAGTAAGCCTTAACATCGGACAATGGTACAGCAGGAACGTCGATACGAGTATTACGAGTGGCTGATTTCGCCGCCTGGTCGGCCAGCTCATTCCCTGATTCCCACATGGCCTGGAACCAAACTAAGAACCAGGTCATAGTTGTGGACATGAGACTATGAATCAGGTTTTGAACTGACTTTGTCAGGTAGTCTGACGAAGGACGGGAGACAGCCTGAAGAGAGCTGAGAGAATCAGAACAGAGAACTACTCGCTGCAATGTCGTTGACTCAATGTACTTTAGGGCTTTGAGTATTGCATACATTTCAGCAGTGAACGTACTGCACTGAGAATGAAGACGATATGATTTGGTGGCCCAGATGCAATGAAAACTACATGCCACTGCGTCATTGTGCGACGACCCGTCTGTGTACAAGAATACATGATCCGGATAGGCTTCCCTCATACCCTGAAACTGCTTCTGTTAAACCAGAGAACTAGTAATTTGTTTGGAAAGTCTGAGGTCAATATTGGGGAGGAGGAGTTTCCAAGGGGGAAACGGGTCATTTGGGGGTTTCACAGGAGTGGGAAGATCGACATTAAGTCCCCGCAAAAGATTTCGCAATCAAATGTCTGGGGGCTGGGGTAGCGAAGTTCGAAGAATATAAGAAGATTCATATTTTGGACGAGTGATTATGCGGCAACAAGGATGATTAAAGAGTCCTGACACTTAAGCACCATAAGATGCTAATAGAATATCTCGCTTCCTTTTTAAGGATGGCTCCCCAGCGTCAGCTAGAATGCACTTGATTCAGCTGGTGCGATACGCATCTGTTGAGAGGCGAATACCAGCGTGGTGTATGCTGTGGATGGGTCGAAGGGTGGAAGGAGCTGCAGAACCATACACTTCACTACCGTAATCCAATGGGTGGTATGAATAAAACTGAGCAAATGCTATTTACTCGCATTTTTTGAGCAGATGCTCGGCAGCTTATAAATAAAAGTTTCGAGAATATTCTTAAAGAATAAGTAAATTCTCAAACGTGAGAAAATTCTCATTCTCCGAGGCTCGGTAAGAGCATATGCTCTCATTTACATGAATAAAAACCGAGAATTTACTCCCTTCATGAGCATATCCTCCGATTGTTTTGAGTCTGGTCTTGAGGTGCCTCACTTTTAAATGTGAGGTTATCGTTCCTTTGTTGTAAGTAGTAATCGATCAAGAAGTGACTTTGTTCGGGAATATAATAAACTAAAAGTAGCACGGCGCGGCGTTGGGATAAAACTTGAGGTATTTGTTACGATTTTCGGAGAGAAACATTAAAAATTCGTCGTAACGCTTGTTTTCAGCCAATAAAAGATGGAAACTGGATATGGCACTCGTTCATATGAAACGAAATTGAAAGTATTTTTGTGAGTAGATCTTGATCTTTTCAGTAAGGTGTTGGTAGAGATTTGTGCATTTGCCAGTCATTCAACACTTTGAAAAACACGTGGAGGTTATGGGCCTTGTAATCAAAATTAATCCAAGTGAATGAAATTTATACAATCTGAAGAGAAAATTAACAAATAAAAATATTAAGAGCCAGAACAAATATACGTTTAGTTCCTCTACACCTTATATTGTACGCACATTCATATAAAAAACAATGATATTTGGGGCTGAATAGATTAATACAAGGTGTTCAAGCAAATATGTATGCAAATAAATGTGAATAGAACTACTGGTGTGAATCATGGCGGAAATAAAGATGTTACCCGGCCTGAATCTGCTAAAGACTCCAGAATATGAAAAAGTTCAGACTTTACGAAGTAAAGAAAATTAACAATTCCAATACGTTGCTTATCTGAAATGAAGGTTATGGTTTTGTCCGTGTTTAATTACGCACTATATGATTAGAAAGGGGTTATGGCAACTATGTAGCTCTTCCTCGGGAGCGCGTTATCGTAGAGATGCTTTAGGCAACTGAAATAACGCTTCCGCATTTCATTTGCTCCACTACGCGTGGAATTGAAGCTTAAGATCGAAATATACACTTCACAATGCAACAACGATAGTTTTCATTAACTGCACCGGCAGCACGCAAAAGAGATAGTTAAAACAATTTGTATAACAGCGCGAATCGGAACAAAATCACACCAGCTGCGTAGACAAATGAGAATATCCTCAATTTTCCATGAGAATATACTCATCACTCGGAGAATATTTTTATTCATACGAAGTTGAGCAAATGCTCATTGGTGGAAAAATTTTCTCAGAACAAATGCTCATGCTCGTGAGAAGATACTCTAAGCAAATGCTTCTTTATTATTCATACCACCCAATGCTGAGCGAATGAGTGCTCTATATAACCGCAATAGGGTAATGCATTCGGCTCACCATGAAATGCCACTAAGCATTCGAAGAAGATTGAGAGGGGAGACGCATCTGGTTTGCAGTGTACGGATATGAGGACGCCATGTGAGGGACGTGTCAAAAGTCAGCCCCAGAAACCTGGCAGAGTCAGCGAATGGAAGCTGATTTCCTCCCAAGTACAAGATTGGATCGCTAAGCAAGTGGTATATTTTGCAGAAGTGCACTCCAGTAGGTGAGAACTTAAAACCTGTCGACATGCTCCATTCATGCAGCTCGTTGAGCACCAGTTGGAGTTGCCTCTGGATCACACTTATGCTGCTGGATGAACAAAAAATGGCAAAATCATCTACAAACAGCGATGCCTTCACAGGTTTCCTCACAACCGATACTATACTATTTATGGCTATAGCAAACAGAGTGACACTTAGCACCGAGCCTTGCGGGATGCCGTTTTCAAGGGGGTGACTGATAGACAGTTTGTCACCAATGCGAACTCTGAAAGATCTGTTCGATAAGAAATTTTGGAGGAATAAGGGGAGCTTCCCTCTGAATCCCCACGAGTGCAAGGTTCGCAGAATGCCATACCTCCAAGTGGTGTCATACGCCTTTTCTATATCAAATAGTACGGCCACAAGGTGTTGTCTCAGAACGAACGAGGTTGAAATGTCCGTTGCCAAAGCGACGAGATGGTCAAGGGTTAACCGGTGTTTCCTGAAACCGCACTGGATTGGTGTGAGTAGGTTTCTGCACTCCAAGGTCCAGACCAAGCACTGGTTTACCATCTGTTCCAGCACTTAGCAAACACAGCTGCTGGGAGTGAGAGGTTGGTAGCTCGATGACAATGACCGATCCTTTCCGTCCTCCAGAGCGGGGATAACTATGGCTTCTCGCCATAGAGCAGGGATGGTGTGCTCTTCTCAGACGCGATTATAAAGGCGGAGGAGAAATTGCATCGCCACATCAGGAAGATGTTGTAGCATTAGGTTGTGTATTTCATCAGGACCTGGGTCAGTTCTTTTTGCCAATGCGAGAGCAGAGCGCAATTCCGATATAGAGAAAGGGGTGTTGTAATCCTCAGACGCTCTACAGGAGAACGGATCCAACGGACGTCTCTCCATCCTTTCTTTGATCAAAAGAAAGTCAGGAGCATAGTTCGCCAAACTTGACATGTTTTCATAGTGCGCGGCGAGTTCCTCTACAATCATATCTGGAGATGTGATCATTTCTCCATTTTTCAAGAGACCTGGCACCGTATTTGATGAAGAGTGTCCTTTTATCTGACGAATTTTTCTCCATACCAGGCGTGGTGGCGTGTGACAATTGAGAGACGAGACGTACGCCCTCCACGATGCATTTTTGCTCTCTAAAATAGTTCTTCTAGCCTTCGCCCTGCATCTTTTATACTCGATCAAGTTTTCCACAGTTGGATAATGTCTGAGACGTGCCAGTGCTTTTTTTTCGAGCACTGACCGCTCTAGAGCAGTTCACATTCCACCACGGAATGAAAGGGTGCCGCAGTTTACCACTTGACTTCGGAATTGCGATGGAAGCAGCAGCGAGTACAGCGCTATTAAAATGTTCATTCATTTCATCCACATTTCCGAAGCGAGTACAGCGCTATTAAAATGTTCATTCATTTCATCCACATTTCCGAAGGGACCATCTGACAGGTTAACATTATTTTGGAATGTCGACCAGTCAGCCCGTCGCACGATCCATTGAGGGGACCGTGCAAGACCGACGCGAAGATGATCAATGTGGACAATCGTGGGGTAATGATTGCTTCCATAAAGATCTTCTAATATGGTCCACCGCATAGCAGTAGCAAGTGAAGAGCTGCAAAAGGCTACATCAATAGCCCTGCTAGAATTCGTAGCTACGGCAAAATGCGTTGGTTCCACAGTGTTGAGAATAGCCAAATTCATGGTGTCGATGACAGATTCCAAACCAGCACCTCTTTGACAAGTACGAGAGGAACCCCAAAGAGGGCTGTGGGGGTTTACATCACCCACAACCAAGAAAGGTGTGGGCAATTGGTTTATTAGACTTAGGAGGTCATCAACCGACACCGTTTGTCTTGGGGGAATATAAATTTTACATACAGTGAGTGAGAGGGACAAGAGATACACCTGCACACAAACTGTTTGAAGGTCGGTTTGAACGGGGATTTCTGCAAAATGCAGCGATTCCTGGATCAAAGTAGTAACTCCGCCGTGAGCGCGGAGGCCGTCATCGACATCAACCCTATAAGGAGAGAAACTGCGAAAGTATATGGGCCGTGGTGGAGAAAGAGGAGTTTCCTGAAGACAAAAAATTGAGGATGTATAACGGGACAACAAGAGTTTTAATTCGTCCCATCGGAGAGAAAATCCATTCAGATTCCAAGATACGAGGGCCATAGTTTAAGAAGTTAGGAGGGTTTCTTCTTTTCTTTTTTTCCGCCTCTGCCGCCCAAAGGAGCAAGTGTCCACCCCGGCTGAAGTTACCTCCGAGGCAGACTCATCCTGACCACTGCTCAACAGGCTGAGAGATTGCTCAGAGCGAGTCTCAGGAGTCAGGGTAGGTGGTTGGAGTTTGGAGGATCTACCAACATTTTTCTTGTCCAGGCCAGAATGCCATGTGACATCAGCCTTCTTGCACCTGATTCTTGTTCTGTCTTCGTCTGTGTTGCCTTCTTGGGTGGTATTTTGTCTTTGTGGGAATTATTATTTTCCCACCTTGCAGAAGTGATGTCTCCTCAGGGAAGTCCATTGGGGATACCTGGCAACAGAAGTTAGCTACTTGGGGAGTAGCTGGGGAAGACTGAATACTTGTCGCTTTCACTGTGTTCGCCAGAGTGCTAGAGAAAGAACGTCTGAGATCAACAGGGTTCTTCACCAGGTATCGGCGTTTCGCTTCCGGAAAAGATACCTTCTCTGTTACTCTAATCTTTTGAATCTCCCTCTCTCTCAGATATGTGGGGCACTTGTTAGAATTGGCCGCATGGTCTCCTTCACAGTTTACACAGCGCACTGGTGATGAACAAGGGTTCGGATCATGCGCGGATTTACCGCACTTTGCGCAAGCAGGGCCTACGGCCATGTACCTTTGTTGAGTATGACCGAACCTCTGACACTTGAAGCAGCGCAGGGGGTTCGGCACATACTGCTGCACGCGAAGGTTATAATACCCAAAGCTAATTTTCTCTGGGAGAGAAGGGAGATTAAAAGTCAGGATCAAGGTGGGAGTGGGGATCTCTTTCCCATTCTCCTTCCTCCTGATCCTATACACCTCCGTAACACCGTGGCTCTTAAAAAAGGAGAGAAGTTCGTCCTCACTTTCAAACGCAAAGCCTTCGTGACTGACCACTCCCTTACATAAGTTAAGGGTAGAGTGAGTAGTCACTTCCACTTGGAGGCCGGCAATCTGCTTGGTTTTTTGGATCTTGTCAATCTGCTCGTCGGTGCGCGCTTCAAAAAGAATGGTACCATTCCTCTGTCGCACGACTGCTTGCAGCTTTCCAAAACAGTCTTCAATGGCTCGCGCGAGGCAGACCGCATTAACACTTTGGAAGGTTTTTTCAACTTCAACAGACGACATTAGAAGAAACCGAGGCTTCTTTAGTTTGTCCTCCTCCCGAAGGAAGAAGCTATTCAAGTCTACCGTCGTCTCACATCGCCTCTTCCTTGCAGAGGAGGGCAAGGGGGTTTGTTTTCGGCTCCATACAACTGAAGCAGATTCGTCTCTATGCTCCCCACCCACCATGGAGTCCAACAAGGGGACACCCCACTTGGGTGCCAGGGCTGACACGGAGATATAGTAGGGGAATGTCACAGCGCTGCACCGCCGTGGATCCCCCCGCTCACCTTGGAGTTCAGTGCAAGACCTAGTCCGAGCCGATTAATCAGGAGTGGGTTAGCTCCTGACCGCCCGTCTAGAAGAGTCCGAGGTCAAAGCGAGTGTATTGACACCTACAAGGAATGTTCCCCAAAATACGTAAACGTACCCATTAGTGCAAGCCAAAAAGTAGCACCAGGACTAGTTGGGAAACAAACAGGACTCTCAACAGCCAGGACACACATTCCCTCCGACACGGGTGCCATGTCAGGCAAACACATGGGTGGGTGTTCAGCATATAGAGAAGGTCAGTGAGGAAGAAAAAGGAGTGAAAAGAATATATGTGACATGAAATGAAAAGCAAGACGATGAAAAAATGGAGACAGGAACACTTGAGAGCCTTCTCTGCATCCCCCCGTTAGGACGTGGACCAACCAACCTCGACAGGTCTTCAATTGGAAAAATAGAAACAAGAGAATTGCTGCCGCTTATGACCTGGCACATACCACCTTGCTGTCTCAAAGTGCCAGCCATGGCAGTGTTGAAAAAAGGCAAAGACATGCAGTTGCCAAATTGCCAAAACAGAACAGGTGCTGTCAGTCATGGGTTGCAAGTTAAGCTGAAGACCTCGTACATACAATTCTCTTAACATCCACAGTGACACAATTATTTGTTACTCTGTGAATTCTATATTCGTTAAATAATTAGCTTTTAACAATTTTATGACTCGCAACTTGCAATGCAACCTATGTGACATAACTTCTTTGCACAATTTTTTGCATTTCTCAGGACATCTCTGTTAATTAATAAATAATATAATATAAACATTTTATTTTTTTATATAAGCAAAGGATAGCAGCAGTGCACTCGCGTAAGGCACAGATGCAGAAGGCTAGTAGCTTCCTGTTGTGGCATGTGGAGGGGCAGCAACTGGTTTTTATATAAGCAGGGGATAGCAGCAGTGTACTCATATGAGGAGTAGATGCAGAGGGCTGGTAGATGCTTGTTGTGGCACGAGGAGGGGCAGTAACTGATTTTTACATAAGCAGAGGATAGCAGCAGTGTACACATATGAAGCGTAAATGCTGAAGGTTGGTAGTTTCCTGTTGTGACATGGGAAGGAGCAGCAACTTGTTTTTATAAAGGCAGAAGAGGAAAGCAGCAGTGTACTCACATGAGGAGTAGATGCAGAAGGCTGGTAGCTTCCTGTTGTGGCATGGGGAGGGGCAGCAACTGGTTGCGCACGAATGGGATATCCTGAAGTAATACCTCCAGTTTTAGCACCCTGAAACAACATACATATATTCCATTTCTATTCGTACCCTGTTTCTCTCAAAAGTAGGCAAGTGCTAGTGTAAAGTGATTATTGTCATTTATTTTGTTTGATTATTGAGTTAGTGATTATTATATTGTTGTGATAAGTGATTATTGTGATGATATTAATGATTGTTGTGATGAAGTGATTATTGAATTTTTTTTGTAAATGTCTTTACAAATTGGTAAACAATGCTTGTGGGCTCCTTGGTCAGCTCACTCACAAGGCCTTCCGCGACTACACACAAACACAAAACACAAGGGACAAACAAACATACCCACAGCTGGACACATAACCCTTCCAACCGAGGCGCATACACTCGAGCCACCTTCCACATTCTACTGCATACACATTTCTCATTCAGTTCGTGGAAACTCTTTGCCTGACATATCCGGTGGTGGAACCCGTGCACTGCAAAGCGCATAATTACATGCCTTTGCTTGTACCCCGCCTCTGTCCATTCTCTATTTATCATCGCATCAGTACAGTAGAAATTTGACCATATTTCTTCCAGTCTCCTTTTTTGTTCGTTCAGCACTAATCCTCAATTATTATGTAGTTATCACTAAGCTGTTTTAGCAGCTGCTAAAGGTTCTTTGGCATAAAGGTTTAAAACACAAGAGGAAAGATTTTTCTGATATCCCTATTGACTGTCTTGGTTAATGAACTTTTACTAAAAACTACTTAAATTCTAGCAAAATGTATTCTGATTACCAGGAAGTGAAAGCAGTTTAACCTAGGGGGTTACCGGAAGAGAATATGTGTAAAGAAGGACAAATGAGTTTAAAATGGAGGGCATAAAAAAAAAAAGCAGCTAATAACAGTTATGTGCGTTCCAGATTTGCAAATTAAACACCCTGCTTCCTAAGCAGTTTGACCCCTTTTTGAAGTTTTTGTATTTCTCCTCCAAGTCAGCAGTAAACGTACACCTATTTTTTTTCATTAGACCATAAAAGCCAATTACTGTTAAGGTTGTTAATGTGTTCACTAAATTCACACATTTTTTCAAGCCATGCGTGTAAGCAGTGACTTATTTCTTCCTGTTGTGAAATCTAAAATTTTCATAAAAAAGGCACGATTACGGCTTACTAGATGAGGAGTGTGATACAAAGCTCAGACAAATAGAAACTATCAATTTTTAATATGCTAAGAACTGCAATGCAACTATTGGCACATGGTACACTAACTTCATTTCAAAATGATTGCAGTAAAGAACGTAAGCAAATGTAATATTAGGACAAACATTAGTTTATGTTGCTTGAAAAGACGTTGGCTATTTGTAACACGAAAATACAAACAATTTGCTGATTTTGGAAAATAAATATGAAGGCCAGGACAATCACTAAATCTACAGACATGTCCTGCTAAAAGGACAATTGGTAACCCTAGTGCACTGACTGATCGTACCTGTGGAGGTTGTTGGATGGGAATGGCGCCCCCATGAATCGGTACGTGTGTTGTGGGGCGCGACGCATTTACATAATACTTTTCTGCTGCATCTTGAGGAGATTGGAAACTTTGTTTCTGAGCTGGATGTTCCATTGATTGATGGATCGCTGTTACATACGCTGCAATGTCAGAATGTACACATTACTAAATAACACAACTTCTTAAGATGTACATATTATGGCCATTATAATACTGAAGTGCACAAAAATTCTACTCTCGGTTAAATTGCAGGAAGTAATGAAATAAAAACGATTTCTCATCATTGTATTGTACAACTTTGAGTAGGCAACTCAAAAACTAATTTCAATTTTTTAGTATCCCATTGTAAAGTACTCTTTACATATGACAGAAAGATTGGCCTTTGTTATATTCAAATGTGATTCAAAATGGCAAAGAATACATTACCAATGAGAGAAGATGAATAACTACTTTTGTAATTGAACTAAGAGAAAGGTCCTCTCTATTGAAAAACAGATGAAGATAAGAATTGTCTGAATTATCACAAAGGCTGCCATGATTTTTTTTATTTAATATTTTCAGAAATGAATACAAAATATAAATAATTTATTCTAACATTAAATTAAGTTTGCAGATACTATAAATAAGTGTCTACGAAACAGTTATTCACTTTAATATGCATATAAAGACATGAAAAGTTTTAAGCAATTCACTTTTAATATGACAGTCAATATCATGAATATATGTAATACCATTACAATTATCACATCAATAATTCATAATGAACTGTGAAGAAATCACATTTAAAACTCAAAAGTCTCCTTTAAAACAAAATTGTACACATTTGAATTGAACAAAAAAAATTAATGTTAGTATATACAATATTAAATTAACAATGTTTTTTTAAATAAATATATCAATTTTTTTGGAAGTCCCAATTCTCTGTCATTCATGGGTTTTTCAAATTTAAAGACCATTGTTCTAGTGGTCTTATTGATTCGGACAGCTCACTACGAAGCTATACTTCAACTTGTCTAATTGAATAGTTAGCCCGAATACAGATCTAACCCACAAAAAATTGAAAGTTGAGATTTCAGTGGAACAGTGACCTATTGGACGTAATACACAGCCCCCTCGATTCTGAGGGCACACCTGCTATTCCAAAGTAAGTTATTCTTTATGTAAAATTGGTCTATTGGCGAATAGTAATCTATCTGCAGCACAATGTCAGATTGATGCGAGAATGTTATGAGCAGTAGTGCCTTGATTAAAATTTGACTTCAGTGATTCACACTTCATAATAAATTGATGGTATACAAGTTTTTTACAGAAATAAATGAATTTACACTGATTAGAAGTTTTTTTTTATTTTCTGAAAACTTTTCCTTTTGTGGGTTAGATCTCTACTCAGGGTGACTATTCAATTAGTATCGGCTACAACGCTTTGCCTCTTCCCACGTCACATACGTTCTACCTGCTCCCAAGGAGAATACAGGTCAAGCTCTGGGGGCACATTGTACACTCACTCTGGCTGTGTGGAGGCAGCGTGGCCAAGCTGGTGCGCGGCTGTCCCATGTACACGCTGTGTGGCTGAGTGGGCTTGGCCGCCTCCTCGCGCGAAGGCACTGCAGCTGCTGGAGGAGCATATTGTGGAGCAGCAGCAGCGTAAGTGTACACCGTTGGAGCTGCTGTCGGAGTGTAGCTCACTGTTGTAGCAGATGGAACCTGTGTTGGTCCATGAGGAGCGTAAAAGGGTTGTGAACTGGTGTACTGGGTGTTTTCTGAAATGATGTAATTACATTAATACATAAAATTGATAGACAAATCTTTCTTGTAAAATAAAGGTGTTTATAAAAGATATGAAATTTGGTTAGATACACTTTATTTTTTTTTAAGTTCCCAATGGACAAAATACTTTTTGAACCTTGAACACGTAATTTCTTGGCAAAATAATATGCCAATATTTTCTGCAATACATTAATTCTAATTGGTCTTTATGCATTTCACCCAACTTTTAAGATTTATGTTATCTTTTTCATCATGCTATATAATTTTAGAAAGGTCTGCAAAAACACGAAAAAAAATACAGTAAAACCTGTCTAAGCAGGAATTGATTGAGACACAAAAGCACTTCGGTTCAGGGAGGATTTTGTTTCATGCAAGATTGTCCATTTTAAGACTCTTTCGATATTCATATTTCTGCCCTGAAAGTAGTAAATTACATGACTTTATTATAATTTCAAAATACATTAACATATAACGTATTAATGGAAGAAATCACGAATAAACAAACATTGAATACTCTTCATTACCAGCTTTAAGAGTTGAAAAATACATACCACACTGGCTGTATTCGGGCTGCTTGGTGACTCTTTCAAGACATGTGTCACAACCCAGTACTATGACTTTCTGATGCCCTCGCATGGCAAAGAGCAATGTATATCTGGTCAATGGGTTATGATTTTCAACATGGAGCAGGAAGACATGTGAATAGAAGCCATGCCCATACACCTTCCCATACTCAGAGTTGGGAGAGAGAGAATTCCCCATTGGCCTGTGCCTTGAGACAAAAACCCTAAGATCAAATTCTATGCTGACAGCAGAAGCCCTGCTCCTGCAATGTCTGGTTGCCACGACAAAATCACGTGTCATAGGGATAGAGAATTTAAAACAAATTTGCAGATTAATTCATTTCATTAAGAACATCTCGCGTCTCTCTGTGAAATGCATGAAATTCACAGGAATTCTGTTTTATACATCTTTTTCCTCCTGCAGGACATGAAAAGCCATTCCATTTCCACATTGGAGAGGTTCCGTTTTACGCTGTATAAAATGCCATATAACTTCATGGGCCAAAGAAATTTTCCGGTTAAGGCAGGTTTCCAGCTTGTACAGGTTCCGGTTTAGACAGATTTTACTGTATTTGAAAAAGGCAACCATTCTTAAACCATTTCCCAAGCAATTAAATCTTTTCCCAACAGCAATGCTAGAAGCACTACTTTTCTTCACTTATTAGAATTATACTATAATGAAAACATCTGATAATAAATGAAAATATTAAAGCATTTAAGATCATTCAATAAATGCTTTAATATTAATTTTTATTATTTTCTATGCTCTCTAATATTATGAGAATCAATAAATTACAATATAAAAGCAACTGAATACCCTTTAAATGTAATCAGTAACATTTTAATGTTTCAGGATAAGATTCTGAAGCAGAAGAAAAAGTGCACAGATTTGCACTTGCCCCCCTGCATGTCACCAAGAGCTTTTACAGTTCTTTGAAGAAAATAAATCAAAAATATGAAATCAAATTAAATCAAACAATGTTTGTTTTAACTATGTCACTGATAAGACTGACAAGTTTTTGTTTTATAAATCATTAGCTCTTGATTTATACAAATAGAGCTTTTTGTCATTTAGAACTTTCACTCTCAAAACTTTACCTTCTCACATCATTTGTTTCTTTAAAATTTCATTTGGAAACAGTCTACTTTTCCCTAATGGATGAATGAAGTTCAAATCTACATACTTACTATTCCAGAGTACCGCCCTGACATATTCGTGCCCTCTACGGCCATCATCTACCTCTGTAATAAAAATCACAGAGATTTAAAAAAATACAGCATGCACAAAAAAAAGTATTATATCTCCTATTTTCAAAAGCAACACTTCATATGACTTTTGTAAAATTCAGCTAGACATATGCAACAAAATATTATCAAGAGAATTACAATGAAAGATTTGTATGAAAAATATGTCTAACAGAATAGATATATAAAAGTTATAATTCCATTTTAAAATGGGACAACTTTCAAAAATGAAACTCAATCATTAATGTTTTTCATACTGAAGCAACACATCTTTACTTGTAATTAAGGATTGTATACTCTTCAGTGCTTACTTTGTTGAGAATAGGCTGGAATAGTCTGTGGCTTGTATCCATAACCCTGATGGTAATTTGGAGGAGGAGGCGAAGGACTCCTTGACCTTTTCAGAGCTCCCTAAGCACCAGGACATTATTCAAAAAGACCAATGAGAACAACACAGGCGACTTATATTGTATTACAACAAAAATTCACATTAAAACATACAGGAGGAAGCAAAGAATGTTGGGCTCCGTGCGTAGGGGCAACTTTGAAAATCGGAGCCCGGCCAGCTAGAGGCATGTTTTGTTGCAAAAACAAAGGGGGATGTTGGCTCAAAGCTACAGCAGGGTACGTGTGCATGCTCATCATCTCACTGCAACACACAAAATATGCACCATTTTGTAAAATAATTTACTGCAATTAAGAAAGTGTGCAGCACAAACATGATAAATTTTGGGGAAAATCTTCAGAATTAGTTCACTTTCAGAACAAATGCTGAGTAAAAATCAACATGCTAAACCAATCAACAAAATTTCAATGCTTTAGCATTAATTTATCTTAACTTAGAAATGTATTTGATGTATTTAAAATAACAAAATCGAAAATTCGTTATTTGTTTACAAAAATGCTTTTTTTTTTCCTTCTTCCTTTCTCCTCTCTCTCTCTCTTTTTCTTTTTTTTTTCTTCTCCATTTTATAATATTCACAAGTTACCACTCTGATCCCTAAGTAATACATTCAACTCCAGAAACTATAAATTCTAATTAGATTTTGAAGAAACAAATTAAACCCTCTACATACTTAGACTCTTTAAAAAGTTGTCTACGCCGATTATCATCTTCATTCAGAACCTTCTTTAACTGCAAAAACAGTTGATGTTTTTCATCCTTCAGCTGGGCAAGTCGAGTCTCCAACTGCTGGATTTGTTCTCGAGTTTCACCCAAAGTCATCACGTCTTGTTTCTGTTGTCTTTCCCTTTCTTTCCTCTGTCGTTCTACTTCTGCATCAGCTTCTTGTTCTAAAAACAATAATTAAAATCACTGAAATCAAATTATAAACAGTTACTATTACTTTTGGATATATATAATAAGAAAACATAAACTATCAATTGAATGAAACTGTTCATAAATTAACAACCTCTACACAGTCAATAATCAACAATTTTTTTTAAAACAGAATAATTCTCTTTAAGAGAAAATGAAGGCACATGAAAAGAACAACAAAATACGTATGTATACGTACATGTATGGAGTAATATACATAGTACCAAATCGTAGGCACTGCTAGCTTTAGTCTAAAACTACTAGCAGCGCCCATCTAGGAAATACAACTTCCCATCATTGCAAGACAACGACAATGCATCCAAATTTACAAGCTAATTTTCAGCTCTAGGAAAAAAGAATGTTTCACTGCATATTTTCCAAACATTAGAATTATAGAAAGAAAAAAAAGAAAAATGTAACAGTATGCCATGTTTTTTCTTTTTCATATTTTTTTTTCTTAAAGAAGTTGCTTCATTCATGGACCAAAATGAAGTACTTTTAAAAATATTTTTAGATCTTTCGAAAGTTTTGACATTATTGACCACATCTTGTCATGCCTCAGTATTGTTAATATGATTCCTGCTCTTAGGTTGGTGTCACTTGATGTGACTGCCATGTTCCTTCAATCCCTTACAGTTTAATTGTTGAAGAGATGGAATATTTTTTTTATCTTTAAACTCTCACAAAGTTCATATTTCATGAGAGCAAATATCAAACCAAAATAATAGCTGCTCATGCCATTCTGAACAAAATAGACTTTACTTTTAATAGCAAAATCTACCATCAATGCTAGGACACATCCCTTGGTGATCCATTAAGCACTATTTTTGAAGAATTAGTGATGTGTAAAAGTGGACAGCATGTCCTACAACAAATAGGTTTTCATCTCTACGTGTGATACACAAATAATGTGCTCATCATTTTGCCACATGACAAAATGATGTGGCAAAATGATTTGCCACATGACAAAACAATATTTGAATTTTGAATATTGAATTTTAGTGAAGTATTTTAAGTCAGAATGACTGAAATATTCAGTTTACCATTCATCAAGTGGAACAAAATTCCAAATAAATTATCTAGACGTTCTCATCTTTCATAATAATAATAGCTTTACCAGAAATTGGTACATTAATCCAATATATGCAGGAATTACCTTTAACTTTTTTGTCATGTCATCCTGTTTCTATGAAGAAATATATAGTAATGAATTTAGTCGACAGTGTCATTAAATTGTCTTCTCCCTCATTCAATCAGTTATATTTATACAAGATTTCTAAAATACTGAGATTGAATAATTATCCTGTTCTGTTTATTAATAAATTGATATAGCAGAGATTGAAAAGTATTAACTATCAGCATCAGAGTAATAACTCTAAATCTAGTGAATTTATGTCTGATGAAAGAAAAAAATACATTTGTTTACTATACATTCCTCAAAGAAATTTAAAAGAAGAGTTAAAAGTCCAATTTGATATGCAATTGCTAAACAGTGTGTGCAATAAGAGGCATATTGTTGTTAATTTAAAATACCACAGGGAAAAACTTGATCTTCAGGATACTGTTTATGACATCAATTGTCAACAATGTTTGAAATCATACACTGGGCAAACCACGAGAAAATTAAAAACGTGTGTCCCTGAGCACATGGATATTCACGAAATTTATGATTGTAACAATTCAATTACGACACAGTTGCTGGACAATGGTCATTCCATGAATTTTACAGGTGTTGAAGTGAAAATGTGATTATTATTATTCTAGGTTTACTGGAAATTCTTTATATTAAAACATCTAATTGTCTCAACACAGGTGAAATCAAATTCTTTCATTTGTCTCTATGACTCTGTTTTATCAAACTTTCTAGAGAAATGTCTTTGTATGGTTGCTAGCCACAGTTCTAATATTTCTAGTCCTTTGAGAGAGTTACATTTTGTCGGTTAAAAATATAGATTTCTTCTATTATCATTGGGATCTCAAGAAAATTTGTCTGTTTGTATTACTTATCATTTGACAATATCTTGAAGCCCTCTCCAACTACCGAACTGCCTCAGCCCGCCTGTTAATTCCATTCTGTTCATTTGAATACTCATAATGCAACTGCCATGCTTCTGCACTGACTGTTGTATATATGTACAATGTGTAATTATTTTCTGTTTTCCTACATGATGACTCTTTGTACGTGATTTTTATATTGAATGCTAGAGTTTCATTATATTTGTATTATCAGTATTGTTTATCAGTAACTTGTTTTTGCATTCTTCAAAATCTTTAATTTTCTCTTATGTTCATATAGTTTTTGTAGCCTGAAGATGGGGGGAAAATCCATGCCTTTGAAATGTTGCAGAACAAACTGACTACTTAATAAAAAATAAAAAAATTTATGTTTAAAATTACATGGTTCTGAGTTATTTCAAATAGTTTTATAAATTACTATCAGTCAGAAATCTGTGGCCGAACTCATCAAGTATAAAGAAAAATTTATGAGTCTGTCTGATTCACAACCTTGTTATCAACTTCCACTTTAATGTTTTGTTGAGAGTGATTATGATGCAGTAAGAAGTTGATTAACACCGATTTATCAATATTTAATTTCAATTCATTCAAAGACAAGAAGCTGTTAAGTTTATTTAAAGATTTGGAAACAGAAACAAGAAATAACATACCAAAGTAATGGAAGAAGTGGAGAAGATGGTAAAGAATGCAAAGAATTGAAAAAGTCAATGGACAGACAAAATAAATAAAGAATTAGTGAAATGTGCGGGAAAAGATACCCCTCCCCACCAAAAAAATATTAGATGCCACAAATGAAATATAGACAAAACTAAAAATTGCAATGGCAAACAGGATTAGTGATGAACACACACAAGAAATGGTCAAACAACAAATGTGAAAATTACAGATAATTACCATGTATTAATTATAATTGTACACAGGCTACAAAATATAAGCAGGTATACTGAGAAGCAAATTAACAGAATACAAGGAAAACAAATTTGACGAAGAACTATGTGGTTTTAGGAGAAGATGATGAAATCTTCAATGTGAGACAAATAATTAAATACTGTAATTAAGTGAACAGAATCTACCAACATTCCTGTTATTTGTCGATTATGAAAAAGAATATGGCATGGTAGACAGGAAGAAACTCTGGGAAACTCTAAAAGAATAAGGAGTGGACAACCACCTCATAAAAGCAAAAGAAAGCCTATAACTAAAAGCAAAAGTTAAAATACAAAGCATAGATGAAACCACCTCCAAAACCATACCCACAAACGTAGGACTATGACAAGGATGCAGTCACTCTCCCTTGTAATTCAATACATTTATAATTCAGAACCAAATGATTAATGGAAGAAACAAACAGAAGGAGGAGCATGATGAGACACAATGAGAAAATTAAGCAATTTTATACACGGATGAGCAGGTGGTACTAGCTACAACTGATGGTGAATTTCAAAAAGCAGCACACAGACAATATGGAATAGCAAAAGACAACAAAATGAAAATATCAATAGGCAAATATCAACCAAGGCAAAGGGACTACCAGGAAAAGAAGAACAAATGATGCAATCTTCATGACAGAACAAATAATTAAATACACTAATTAAGAGAACAAAATCTAGATTACGTTCATTTAATTATTACAGAATAAAAACTGTTATTGATAATCAGATAATTGAACAAGTAGTAACCTTCACATATCTAGGCAATAAGATACCTCTAAGAGAACAAGTTATTGAAATAAAACTACCAAAATTTAACAAGATCAATGGCTGCATAAACAGACACTTCTGAAATATGAACGGAGACAAAAAATAAGAATCCACAACATAGTGGCAAAACCAACTCTATAATATGGTAGCAAAATATGGACACTCATAGAGACAAACAGGGAATAAAGGCAACCAAGATGAGATATCCGACAGGAGTACTAAAATGTAACATAAAAGACAAAATAAGAAACAAAGTAAAACAGAAAACCCTAAAATCAAAGAATCTGGTAACTGAAATAAAAAAAATATCTTGCAACGTAGCAAGAACATATAAAAAGAATGAAATCAAGTTGACTACCAAAGACAGTAATGAACTACAGATCAAGTAGAAATAGAGAATCTAACAGGCCAAAGAAACCATGGAAGAACCAGGAACCCCTTAACCAGTTGAGGGGAGTACTGGAAACAAGGAACAGGTCATGCGACCTCAACTTTAGCTTTACGAATGTTGATGATGATTTAAGATTCTGTCAAAATATTGTACACAGAACATCAAAAGCAGCATGGACAGTGCTCAAGAGTAACCAATAAAATACCCACATGTGACCCTACTACAAATTAAATTAACAAAAACAATCTTCAGGAATTCTGCAATAAATAAGCTAATGGCACTGAATGCTGATGGGTGACCTAAAGCTGGCGTGCAAGGTTAATCGCTTATGGAATAAGTATTCTAGCACATACGGTGGTTCACCAAGAGGTGTCAGTAACAGTATAGACTTTAGCTTGAGGTGACAAATGTAGCAAGGTAGCTTTTTAACAACTTGATCATTCAGCAACCACTGTGATTGTTTTAACTGTAGGGGGAACTTTAGGAAGATCACGAATACACACAAACATCGATGCCAAGACAGGATTTGAACCCGCAACCCTTCAGCCTCAGTGACCTTGACTACCCAGGCCGCAGAAATATGTTTTGGTTCATTAATCTAATACAAAATGAGTTTACTTTATAATATCAGGGTGTTAGGATGTTTATTTATCTATCTTTACTTATCAAACAGGCAATCGCCCAATGCAAAACCATTACACATACCACCAAAGGAACAAAAATTTCACAACAACTGCAGACCAGAATCCTTCAAAACCACACAATTTCATAAAACATACAAATCATTACAAATTATGACAACTCTCATTTGCAATTGATGATCACAAACATATAAAAATTAAAATTAAACAAAGTCAATCAACATCACTTCTTTGGCTAATTTTTTGTAGGCTCTTTCTGACAGAGCAAAATCAATATTTTTGTTATTCTCTATCCTACTCATTCTGTTAATTGGAGCATTAAAAGACAAATTTCATTTCAGCAAATGGCAATGCATTTTCTTATTCATATTCATTATTACTTCCGAGACTTCTCTGAGGAACCTTCATACAAATCTTGGATAGCAATGTAGGACAATCAATATTATTATTAAGGAGATTATAAAATAACCAAAAAAAATCATTTAAATCATGATAAGAGGAGAGAAAGCTAATATGTTAACTAGGAAAGAATTAGAAAGTGTTAAACGTACTTACAACCTTACTTTAGTCTAAATCATTAACATTAGGGGGTTGTTAGGTTTAGGTTCTCGAAAATTAAATAGCACATAAGGAAAACAATGTTGCAAACTTTAGGTTCTAATTCAAATTTTGTACTTTTTACATAGTGTTAACAAGCAGAAAATGTCATATTGTCACAAATTTAATAGTCCAGAACCTCATGTTGCATCAACCTTAGGTTCAACAGTAGGTATGTCAACCTTAGGTTCCCAGGATGTCAGCTCTACGAAACATTTCAATTGATGTGCCCTTTCTGCAAATTTAGGTAATGAGGCAACTCAAAAAATTCTGTAGTTCACAAAGGCTCGCTGCTGTAAGCAACAGATGCTATGAATAGAGGGAGAAATTGCAATGAAGCAGCAAAGAAGTTTGGTGCACCAAGGGTAGCACATATTCAATGAACAAAAGCACTAGAGTGCCTAACGCTTTTCTTACAAGGATACACACGAAGCAATAACATGCTATGCCACTAAACAGAAGTTTTGAGAAAAAGGCAAGTAAAGGTTCAGATATTGCATTCTGCACATTCAGATACAAAACATTATAAACACGCTGCCCTCAAGCGTCGAGTCTTTAAAATAAAAACCCAACATCTAGTTACATTTACAGGGCATTGAAATATACTAATAGCTCGATTTTATCAGAAATGTGACATAGCATGTTATTGCCCCAAGATCATCAATTATTTTTATGCTTGAATTTAACTTTTATCTATTGAGAACAATATTTACTTGAAAAATACAAAGAAAATATATCATCTTAATATTTCTTTATGTGATGGGCAAGGCACTTATTTTATAATAGACCTCTCTGTGTTGAAGGTGAAAGATGCTGTGGGTAATCTGAAGCATGCTCTAAGGACACACAGAGAACATTGGCCTACTACAAGGACTGTACTAAGTGCACACACAATTTCCAGCTGTTCTTTGTCACTAAATAAGCAAACAAAAACCACACTAGAGAACTAATTTCATTTGAATCAGATTTTGTAATAAAGCACACATTGTCAAAGAGAACAGGTGAAGAGAAAAACATCACTCCAAATTGTAAACTGAAAAGCAAGCATCTTGAATATTAAATTTCAGAATAGTGGCCAACAGGCTTCAATAAAATGTTTAATGTAGTTAGTATTGTTTTACAGGCTTAAGATTCAATCACTTGCATTTTAGAATAGAAGCCCATGCATTTTAAGCCAAATTATTCATATTATTGTAAAATTAGGACTTAAAGAAAATATTTAAACATTAATTTTTAAAAATTCTATATTCTTTTCTTTTCTCACTCATAACATTGGGAGAATAGCTCACCACTTTTGTCAAAAATACTTATGTAGTAGCTATTCAATAATTTAAAAATAAATTAATGACTAGGCATCTTAAATCTGTTACTTAAAGCATAGACTTTCAAATATATTTTATCTCTCACATTTTTTGTCAATTGCTGTAATTAATTTTACTCTTAGAAAACATTGCAATTGTTATTTCATGTTAATTAACTACATTTAGAATTTCTTAAAGTAATTTGTCACTCCGAAAAGGAAATTGGCTCTCATTCAAGATTTTCTGGGTCCACTACGTTCTGATGACAAATAAGTCATTGACACGAAACGATTTTTCTTTTAAAAAAATGAAAGAATATATGAAAGTAACAAAAAAGTCAATTAGGAAATGGAACTAACCTTGTTTCTTTTTCTGTCTTTCTCTCATAATGTGAGCTTTTAAGGCATCCCACATTGCCTCATTTTTCTTTTGAGGTGTTCCTGTCACAACTGCTGGCATTGTCACGAATTAAAATTTCACCCGAAACCAGAATTAAATACAACACAATCAAGTGGAATAAATAAAGTGTAGTCCGAGTTCATCGAACCAGCAAACAACTTCACACACTTAAAACAATAACCAAATACACACAATTTGAAGCCACTTATGAAAAATATACAAAAATTGGGAAAGAAGCGTCGTAAAACGATATTCTATAATATTAATAATATTCAGCACAGCAAGTACAGTAATGATGTGGATATGGTCGTTTGGAATCACACAGCAGCGTTTGTCTATGTTTGGAACGATCACGATTCCGATCAATTACATTGGCAACAATGATATTATAGTGACAATTCTAGTCAACGCCCTCTAGGAAGGAACGCCTGCGCACAGAAACATTATTTGACCAACTGAAATGCGCACTAACTTGCATGTCTTAGAGTTACTGTCACCATATTGATTTTTTAAACACTTAACTTTGCATACTCATAACTTGATTTAGCAGTGTTTTACATAGTTCTTTATGATATCGTTCACATATACACTTGGCGTTTGGTTCGTGATACGCTGTGGTTTTGCACATGAGGTGGTGGTATCCGTGTATAAGCAGCCTATTCTTTGGAGATTTACTCTTTGAGCCATACCAACTGAACTATATGTACACTGCAGCGGACGTAGCGGAATTCAATCTCACTCTACCCCCTCTCCCTCTCAAACGCACACTACGTCAGGAATTTTTGGTTGACTCGTGCAATTCTGGGATGACTCAGGAATGACAACTTCAGCAGTGGAACTTCAAGTGGTCTTGTTAATTTTTAAAGTGCTGTATATTCTATAAACAGTTGGAAATAATTACTGTCCACACTGCACATGCATTAGGAGTGTTTTGAAGGGTAGAATTGGCCTATTTGGGTTGCTAATTTTTGACATCTAGCACCGTCCTTGTTTGTACACTGTGGTAACACCATCTTTTGTTCGTATTTTGCCCTATTATATTTATTGTAGGTGCTTAGGGGGAAAAGGTGTAAATTTAGTTATCTGAAACTAGACAAGTATTTGGATGGTTTATTTTTGTAGAGAGTAGTATAAACGTTACATTTAATTGTGCGTTTGTTGTTACGCAGGTGATTTTTGTGTGCGATGTAATATAGTCATGACGTTTCATTGATTGACTTTTTTTAGAATTGGCTTCATATTACACAATCTCCTTATATCACTGTTTATTCTCAGGAAAATAAATGTCATCTGACAGAGATTCTATGTATTATGCCCCACCTCCTCCTCCCCCTTTACTGCCCATTTTATTTAATAATTTTTCTCCTCAACTTGCCTCTCATGGTGCAACTGTTACCCTCACTCATACATGCACTGTAGTAAATGTTGTACCATATGCATGTCAACAAACTCCAGAACAGGAGCTTTTAGGTGTTCGTAACAGACTTTGGAATGACGAAGGTACTCCACGACCTCCTACGATAGCTTGTTATCGTTACATACAGCCAGTTCTCCAAGATGGTCCTAAGTATGTTTTATATTATAAAACCCTTATCGTGGTGTACATTTTTGTGTTAAAATAAAATAAGGTTACTGAGCATCTGGATTTCTTTCAGGTGTGGTTTAGTGGCCCTCAGCATGGCATCTTCATGTACTTCTCAGCCTCTTTCTGTGGAATATATTCTACAGGAAGCTCGAAATAGAGGTTTTACAAATCATGGCGAAATGTTTTCTGTTGATAATATGGCCTCACTAGCTCGAGAAGTATTAGGATCACATTGCAAAGAAGTTGAAGTATTACCTGAAGGTCTGAGACAAGACAGTGACTATGTTCTCCATCACCTAATGTTGGGGAGTCTACTTTTAATACCGTATCCTTCATTTTGTTGTAAACACTAAAATATTTTTCAGAAAGCACAGTTTGTTGTATTCAAAAGCAAAACTTCTTAGATGACTGATAGCCTTGTAATAACTGTTTTCAACAGTGTTTTTTTTTTTACTTATTTATAATCGCATCAACAATGTGATTATTAGTGATTTTTACAGTTATAGATACATTACAAATCTAATTATTCTAGCTTGGTCATTGGCCGTCCATTTAAAAATGCTGAATACAGCTTTAAAATAGAACCTTCACCTAGAACATGATGAAACTCCTACTTCATTTGTATGTTAGTAACTCTACAATTAAGACTACCATGAAATTAATACCTATTGATATTTTGTTCCTCCCTCTTCAATTACACAAACTTCATTTGTTTTACATTTTGTAATATAATTGGAAGTGGTCTTTAAGAAAATGCTTTCTTGAATGACAAATACGGATGCAAAAATATAGCAATCAGCAGATTTCTAATTTTTGTGTGAATGCAACAATGAAGTTCTTCAAAATATTTATAATATATATAGGAATGTGATGGTTACATGCTTACAAATACCTACTAAAGTGTATTTCATTTCTAAACACTGTACACCCTTAACTCTATTTAGATATGATGCAGATGCTAATCATGCACCGTGCTGTCGTCGAGGGCACAAAGCCCATTGGGCATTGATTGTTGGTGTTATCATCTCAGCTTTACCGTCACATACTCCTTTTCTCTTGGCTCGTCAAGGCAAGAGTCGACATCTAGCATTATGGTCTTATGATGATTTGCGAATAAGTAACGAGAATCTTGTGGAATTGGATCCTGGTCGAGCGACTGATGGACGTTCTTATGTGCTACCTCCTGGGGGGGTTTCTGCTGGTCTTCAAGGTCGTGCCTTGCTTTTGCATGGGTTGGATGCTTTTAGTATGAACAATTAGATTGAAAAGTAATTTCATGGCCTGATTTTACACCTCTATTTCATTGCATCCCAACATCTTTTGTTTGGACATGAAAAGTACGTGTGACTAGCTCATGTTGTCATAAGGCTGTGAAATTATTCAGGTATGTTATGTATGATCGATCTGTGGCTCATTAGTTATCAGCATCAAGTGTTATGTATCATAGGAAAATTGTGCAATAATTCATTCCATGACCATGAAATGAATCTTAAGTTAAACCTTCTGAGCTGATGACGTTTGTTTCTCTGTTCTTGGGCATTTCACAGTGAAATGTAGAGGAAACAGGTGTAGTTTTGAGCTTTAAGAACTGAACAACTTTTGAAGTACAGGTGTTATGTTCTTAAGAGTCGCTGTTTTAAATAATTGGGAGGATCTTAATGGCATACTTTTTTCACGATTTTCTTTGAAATGTTTCATTTTTTCCAATGATTGTGACTTGAACCTCCTGTAGGACGACAGTTGAACATACCTTTCTGACACATCAAACATATGTCTCTAATCAGAAACATTTCTGAGATGCAGATTTTGTTTAATTGTTTATTCTTTTTCCCAAGGATCATTCATAAAATACTTGAACTTATTGCACAGTCAGTTTTATTGATTGTTGAAATTCAATTTAATTTTCCAACTAAGATTTTACTGAGTTGTTCTAACGCATTTTTATTTTAAACTTTTACAAAGCGTCTTGATTTGTCAATATAATCTACTTATTAGATATAGAAAGGTTCTGTTCATTATTGATAAATCAAATTGTGTTCTTGTCCTATTTAATAAGTGTGTGAAATTAATACAAGTTTTATTAGTTAGTTTTCAATTGCAAATGAACCGCTAATTTTTTAATTTCACTACATTTGAACAATATGTGTATCAGGTCAGAATCACATTATGTTCTTTGATTATTATTGCAGAGGAAGAGCCTGATGTTTTTTCTTGATAACTAATTATTAAAAAGTGTGATAATGCATTTTAAATAACCTGAAAAATTTAGTGAACTGTATGGATTTTCTCAGAATAAAGTGAAATCTACAATTCATTGCATTTCAGTGTAGAGCTGGAGGAAAAATTCTGCTGGGTTAGGTGTGTAATTAGTTCCTTTGCTTGTGAGTGATTTATGTTGCAATTTTGCAGAGAACATCATTCAGTTGCGTTATTTTGTTCAGTGCATGGAAAAGAATACTTCAAAAAAGTGGAGTGCGCTTTGCAGGATTGTGTATACCTATGAAATGCAATTTGAGTCTTTCATCCGTCGTATTCACCCCACTTGATGCTGCTGCCAGAGTTGTGTTCAGAAGACAAGCTTACGTCTTCCCAATTTTAAGGAGGCAGCATGTGCTATGTATAATAAAAACAATTTCAGGGCATAAAGGGCACAATGTTAAACTTGGCAGTTCTGATATCTCTTTAAGAATTATATTTTATAGGTAGAGAATATGGATCATATTAAATGATGAGAAAGAAGCTTTGTGTGTAATGTAGATGCCTCTAGTTACCGTACTGTGATATGAAACAAGTGTGTTCTACTGCAGTCACTACATTTCATGACTTTATTGTTAAATATTAGTGAGGAAATTTTATATCCTTGTTTGTTATATTTTTAATTTGAATTGAATTAATTGGTATTGGCTAGAAGATGTTTGTTTGACCTCTCTAAACTGCTTCAAAGATGAAGTAGATACATACTTGCTTTCAGTTATATAAATTTTCATTTTCTGAATATATGTACACACACATACACACACATTTTATACAAGTTAACATTATTTATTCAATTTATATTATCTACAAAAAAAAAAAAAAAATTCAACTCAATCCAACTTGAACTTCATTTAAACTGAAATGTCAACATAATAGGATCTGTGAACTTTGCTGCCTGCCAGCAATGTCAGCGCATGCGTGATATGACTGTCTACACTTTTTGTAATCTGAAATAAGCTACTTCAATCTTTTGTGAAATATAAATGTGTTTGGTCAATGAAAATATTAATGTGCCAAGAAATGTAAAGGTAGGCACAGTCACTCATTGCCAAAGTTGTACACTTTCTTTATCTATTGACTTTGTATATTTTGTGCATGTAATAAAATTTATTATGAAGGGATGTTAAAGTTGAGATATCCTTTCCTGAACCCTCTTTGCTGCTCGCATTTGAATTTTGAAGTGTTCAAAGGAAGAGATCAATGCAACACAAATGAACTTCGTTGATCGAGATCTAAAGTAAAAAATAATAGTAAATTGGGAACTGTAGTGAAACATTTCAAGTATAAAAGGATAAGATTGGGTAAATGAATGTGTAACTTCAGGTTCATTTTACTGTACATTTAATACAATTTGTTTATTTGATACTGATGAGTATGTGGTTTGTTTACTCACACATTTTTAAAAGCCTGAGTTTTTCTATGATGGCAACTGACAAATCATGATACACAAGTCAGTTTTTAATGTTGGTTAACATAGATGCTATACTATAGAAATTGTCTTGTAGGGACAATGCATAAAACGGTACAAAGAGCACCAACAGTGATTTTGAATTAATATTTTCATAGATTCTTGAAAATGCATCTACAGAGAGAGAACAAAAAAATAAATTTAAAAAGAGAGAGCTATATTCACTTGTATGCAGATCTAATAATTTTTATGTATCAAAGGAACTTATGACTAGTACTAAAGGTTAATTGAAATGTAAATTAATACCCTTCTCACTGTTATCACATAAGCAGTCTTATATTTGTTTCTGAAACATTTTTGGTGCTTTTTGACAATATACGGTGATGAAAATTGAAGGGAATTACTGAAAATTGAAATAATACAAAACTTTTTAAAACAAGAGAAATATTGCTGCGAAATGCTCAAGAAACACAAACGTCTAATTCATTAAAAAAGCATTTCAGAGTAATGAAAATTCACTTCTTCCATGAAAATGAGAGAATTGAGAAAAAAAAAATGTTAAATGGCTGATCTAAGGGCTTGTAGGGAGACAAAAGGCGTACTTTTTTTAGTGTGATTACTTATAGACAGATTGCACACAATTCACAATACAGTACATTCAAGAGTAGTTATTTTCTGTTCACAACTTATACAAATATCTACAATAAAAAAATTCCTGTACGTTGTCACATTGGTATACCTAAAAAAACCACATAACTCTCAACAAAAAAGGATTGTTACGATCTCTGGAATGGCTGGTTCTTAATACGCATTGTAAAATATGCCGATTTTTTTAAAAAATTTAACAAGTATAAACAATTACCATTAAAGTTACAACAATAATTCTACTCCATGAATTCAAGAGCATTTATTTTACTTTGAGTATTGAACAGTTCTTAAGAACTTCCAAAAATCACAATACAACACCACTTCTGCTACACAAATTTTGCTGGAGTGAAGGGTACAACAATTGTCTTTGGCTTTTCTGAGGAAAGGTTTCAGCAAGAGCAGAAATTATTATGATCAATGGGCTTTGGTGCTGATAAATTTTAAGATATATAAATTTCAAAGAATTAAGAACTCAAAATATTTTGACCGTTATCGTTAAAAATATAAGAATGTATACACATTAGTGAATTCCTTCTGCCAGTTAACACTTTTGTTTTGTTTTGTTTTTTTGTTCTTTTCTTTCTTCTGCTCTTGATGATCTCCCCTGCTACACAAAAGTAGCCAACTTTGAAATGATTTTCATTTCCTCTCAGATTCATCTTTTGCTTGCAATAACTAGTCAAGCTCTACATTTTAGGAATATCAAAGAAGAAAGTTGGATTACATAGATGAACAAGGAAACATTAAATAATACATTTACATAGTATGTATAATAAAGACTAATAAGTCTTACTTTTAACAATGGGCATTGTCCCATACCTTAAAATAGTGAGTGCAGACAAACATTCACTTTTTATGATCTATTCATTACATATTATTTTTCTGTATAATATATGGTATAAAATAATATAAAGGTTTGCCCTTCATGTTTCTTATTTGTCCAACATATGTACACAAATCACAAATGTCTCTGTGAGCACAGTGTGACCAACTATCCCCCCCCCCCCAAAAAAGACGATTCTACAAACTCATCTGCTAACAACTGCTATCACTGCCTACTATGGTTTTTCTAAAGTTTCATTTCCATCGAATAATAGCAAGCAATGTATTGTCCATGCACTTCTAAATGGAGAGGTCCACTTGTACACACATCAGAAGAGACTCGATTGCAGTCTCATCTTCTTTTGCAAAAATTTTGATAAAAATGGAGAAAGCCCATTATATTTTTTTTAAAATTCTGTGAAAAATGAGCTTAACATTATTTGCTTCTAAAAATAAACTGGGCCAGTTTTCTGAGATTGAAATTCTTTCATTACACAAAAAAGAATACTGTCAACATATATTCTACACAGCCATTTTCATGCAATTTGTCACATCAATAATGCAAGAATATTTGTATCACAATTATAAAACGTACATAAACAAAACATTTATTTTGTTAATACCTAATAATTATGTGCTGTAGTAAGAATAATAAATTTACATTTTATTTTTCTCTTCCTGAAAACTAGCCCAAAAGCAAACACTTATCTATCAGTCTGATTGTAAAAACATGTCCTTTTTATTAATATAATATTTTTATATTGATCTTTTATCTACTTCAATTCCAAAAGTTTCACAAACAGCTAGTGTCTGCAGTTTTTAACAACATAGTTTGAAAGATACACATATTAGTCTTGCCCCAATTCAAAGCAAACCCATTGCACTGCGACCTGCTCAGGTTCTATTTTGCCACAGATGCACTGTTAAACCCCAGCTGTAATGTTTTTCAAAAATTATCAGGAGAACTACATTTGCTATTTCTTGTCAGCAGCTGGTTTTGTTTTGTTCAAAGAAATTATTGCTTTGTTGGCATAACAAACTTTTCTTTGTTTCTACAAGTATATATTAATCAAAAGCAAACAAATTCTCATCTTTACTATAAAATAACTAAATGAAAGATATGTGAATCTGAATATGCTCATATTAATTTTGAATACATGACTAGGATACATTCAAAAGCTTCGTTATCATTATTTTCAAATTATTAAAAGGAAAACAGAAACCAAGCAAGTTTGCGAGATCATAACATTTTCATCCACATATTGCAACAGAATTCCTTAGCTATAACCAATCACATCTTGCGTGATGTTTGCTAAGGACAGAATTCCATACAAAAGAGATGTGTGCAACCTATGATTGAACTTTCGAGACATTTGAGCAAATAAATTAAACAAAATGTTTTGCAAGAACTATAATACTGTGATGAAATATTTTCAATAAGCAGCACTCTGGTATCTACATATGAAAGAGATATCACATACATAGCAATGTAAAAACACTTAACAAAAATTAGCATTTCATGGCATACTTTGCATTGAACATTTGCAAGTTTGACACAACAGTCAACTTTTGAGATATTGAGATTAATAAGTTAATAGAGGACAACTTACTGAGGGGAGAGGAAGGGAAAGGCTGGATGAAGCACAATTTCAGTCCGTTGGAATGTGAAGCAGGGTCCACGCGGGGTGCACGCGATTGCACACTCTCTCCTGGAAGACCTGACCGCTGCTGCTGCTTCAGTGCAGATGCCCAATGCAGGAACCGAAGCGGGGGAACCGTTACATCGCACCCTCTGGGAAGTTGAAGAGGCTGACTGGGAAGTGCTTGATGTGCGTCTGCCACTGCGCCGACAGCTGGAAGAACTTGACGCCGGACCATTCGGTGCCGTCTATCCACACTGCAACAGAGCCCACACCCTGCACTCGCGCCAGTCCTACGCAAGGCAACACAGCGTCCAGTCAGTCACTTGGTAAACGTACGTGGGCTCCTACACACCTTCCTACATAGGGCTCGTCCATAAATTACTCAATGCTAAAGAGGGAGACAGGGGCTTTCAGGCAGCATTATGCTGCGTTACATAGGGGTTTAAAAGTTATGTAACACTGAATTTGTTTTTTTACATTTTTAAATATTTGCTGAAATAAATCCTCTCTTTGGGTCTGGTACTAAAATATTAACTAATTAGTTTTAAAAAGCCTAAATAAATTAAAGTTCAGATGTAAATTGTTGCAATAAATGAAAATATATTTTTCATCGGTTTTTTATTGAACTGGAAGATTACAAAGAAAATTTTCAAAACGGATGTGTAGTATTTTCTAAAATCCATTTGTATTGGCACAGTAGACTAGTGCTCGTGCAGCAACAATGCCAGCGCGTGTGCACGGCTTGTGATCAAAACTTTTCTCGCCTATTCATCCTTCCTTGACTCACAACTTGTTCCAACCTTGTTAGCTGCAGTCAGCATTGCCAACTAATTTGTACATTAAATATTATCATTTATTGTAACATACAGCAGTTGGGGGTGTTTTTTTTTTTTTTGTGTGCGCGCGTGTGTGCATGTGTGTGTCGCAAGCATCACAATTAATTAGAGGGTTCAAGCACGCATTACAGAAGAGAGGGTATTGAACATACTCCAGATTTGCGTTCCGTAATTTATGGACAGCCCCATACTTTATGGAAGTACTGTGGTCTGCACTCACCTTTCAGAGGAATGTTTTGGGTCTTGGCTGAGCAGATCAGTCTGGACACCCCTTCCACAACCTGGCTCTTCGGCTCCGCCTCCTTCTCCTTCTCTTTCTTCTTCCCTAGCCGCATGACTGAGGAATACAAACGCACAGCATGAATGGAACGAAATTGTAAGAGCAGTCACGCAAAGGAGATTGGAATGCTCTTGGGTGTCCAGGTGACGCCGTGTTGGCAACACAGCCTTCGACACAGCGTCACCTGGACAGCCAAGATCATTCACATGACTCAGGCCATGGAAGCGTACGACTTCAAAGGAGGCTGTAGTACTCACTCTTCTGCTTCTTTTCCTTTGTGGAGTAGCTCATGAGGAAGTGCTGGGTGGGGGTCTCTCCAGGCAATGGAAGGCGCTGCACCTGCAGAGCGCGAAACGTCGTTTTGAGAGTGGACTTGGAGGAGTCCGTCTTGCCAGTCTTGCTGCCAGCGCCGGGCGCATCCCCTCCTTTGCCTGGCACCAGCCAGTAGTCCAGCTGCAGCTCAAGGGGCTCAGCGAGGGCTTGCTCTCTGCAGCATCAACACACGAACAAGAAATAATGGCATTAACATAAATAGCACAATTTTCATGTCACTCAAAATTACAACACAAAATAAAGGTGCTTATATTGAGGGAGGTATATGTCTACAGGAGAAACGGTATTCCCCCAACAGTTGAAATTTGCATTTCAAAAACTTAACATTTTCACGAAGAGCACAAAAACAAGACAGGAGTTGCAAAAATATGTGAGTACAAATAGTTAATAGTCATCATTGCATCAAGGTATGCAGTATGAGTTAGTCCAGACAAAGAGCATTTCACCACATCTTCACACAGGGTGTTGTTAGTGCGCAATTCTGAATTTGTGTGATAAAAATATGATAATTTTTTACATAATAATTAAATTTTAATATTTCTGAACATTCATTAAATATTTTTGTGAAATAAATTTCAACAAAATTGACAGAATAAGAGAGATTTACAAATTATGTTTTACAGAACAAAATCTGAAAAACATGAAACAAAAAATAAAGATATTGTGTTAAAATTGCTTGCTTGCTTCTGTACAAACTCATCCATGGGATAGTATGCACTGACATGCTGCCCTGCATCTCCCACAAGGGGCCGTCCACAAATTTCATCACGCAAATTTGAAGTATTTTGAATACACCTACTCCCCCCTTGTAACTCGCAATTGACCTCCCCCTAAATAATTACGTAATACTTCAGACAACACCTGCCCCCCTTGTGAAAATAAATTACAGCTAAGTAAACATTTTTTTTTTCATTTTCTTTATATTGCGTATTAAAATTTATAATAACTAAAATAGGAATTAGTTGTCAATGCTGGCTGCACCTAACAATAAGATTGAGGACAAATTGTGAGTGAAGGAAGGACGCAGAGGCAAGAAAATTTCTGATCACAAGCAGTTTACATGCTGCCACTTTGGATGGCACATGAGCAAGAGTCTACTGCACCACTTTAATTGTGTTCTACAAAATATTACAAAACAGTTTTAAATATTTTTCTTCATAATCTTACAAATTCAATACAAAATTGATGATACTACTTACTGTAGAAATATCTTTTCTTTCAATAACTTCTAAATCTGATCCATTGAGCAAATGCTGAGATGGCCCCTTGTTTTGCTTCTGGACGTAAATGTAGCTTCACTGTGCGCACGTTTTGTTGAGTACTCCTTTTGCTTGTAGTTCATTTACCGTTGAAATTGATTTTTTATAACTCGGGAACAAACATTTTTCAAATATTTTTTTTTCTAAAATAATTATTTTCTAAATTCATTTTTTCGTTTTCTATTTTTGTAGTGTTTTTTTAATTATTTTTAAATTAATTTATTTATTTATATTTATTTGTGCGCAGATAAATCTCTTTCCCCACACGTCATATACAGTTTTTACTGTTTTTTGACAAATAAATAAATAAATAAATAAAATAACTTTAAATTACTTGTTTTAATTTGTTTTAACACAAAAACTAGGGAAAGAATGGGAACCACTAAAACAGATAATAAAAGAAACAGCAGAAGAGGCAGTTGGATATAAGCAAAAGAAAAACAGAAAATGGCTGAGGATCTGGAATGAAGAAATAGCCAAACTAATAACAGAGAAGAAAAAAGTGTACAGAAGATATTTACAGACCAGAGGCACCAGAACACACCTAGAATACAAGGAACTATGAGCTAAGGTAAGAAGAATAACAAGAAAAACAAGAAGAGGACTGGGAGAAATTCGTGAAATCACTGGAGAGAGATATAACAGGCCCACAGAGAATGGGGTTCAAAATAATAAAGAAGTTGAACATGGGAAAGAGAGACAACTTAAACTCTTGTGTAATACCAAAGGACAAATGGATACAACATTATAGAAATTTATGGTACAAACAGGAAGAGGAAGAATCTAACATGGACATACCAAATACTTGTGAAGAAAACATGGACTCAACAGAACTCATACTTATGGAAGAGTTAAAAACAGTCCTAAAAAATACAAGGAACCGGAAGAGTTCTGGACCAGACAATATAAACAGTGAACTCATAAAATATGGAGGACAGGCACTAGAAGAAAAATTCCTAGAAGTAATAAATGATATATGGACAAAACAAAAATCCTAACTGAATGGCAAACTGGAACAGTGATAAATACCCACAAAAAAGGACAAAAAAATAAAAGTGAAAATTACAGAGGAATAACTATGCAGACTGCAGCAAACAAAATATAAGCAAGCATATTAAAAAATAAATTAATGGAACACAGCGAGGAAATAATGGGAGAGGAGCAGTGCGAATTTAGGAAGGGCAGAGGGACAGTTGATGGAATATTCACTATTGAGTAGATAATTAAAAGAAGAAATGTACAGAACCTGGAAACATTTGTCTTGTTCATAGACTATGAAAAAGCATACGACAGAATAAATAGGAAGATGCTATGGGATATCCTTATGGAAGAAAACTTCAAGGAACACACAGTAAAAGCAGTTAGAAGCTTATATGAAAAATCGTATGTCAAAGTACAAGATGCAAATAGAGGCACACCTGCAGCAATTCCCACTAATGTGGGCCTCAGACAAGGCTGCCCTCCCTCACCTGTACTGTTCAATATATACATGAACTATATCATGAAGATACGGAAGAAGGAAGTGAAAGGAGGCATTGCTATGGGACAAGGTCAAGAAATAAAGACGACCAAGCAATTGTAATGACATCAGAAGATGAACTGCAAATGGCAACATATAGACTCAACAACATTATAACGAAATATGGTCTCAGAATATCAACAACAAAAACTAAAGCAATGGGCTTCAAAGGCAAAGATCATATAAGGACAAAAATAGTAATTGAAAACAAAATAATAGAACAAGTGTCAAGCTTTACCCACCTAGGTAACAAAATTTCAATACAGGAAGAGGATTTTGAATCAAAGTTGGCAAACTACAACAAAATCAATAGCTGTATAAAAAGGCACTTCGAACATATGACTACAGAAACAAAAATTGGACTCCACAACATCATTTCCGAACCTACACTTCTCTATGGAAGTGAAACTTGGATGCTGAAAAAAGAATAGACAAAGAATTGAAGCAGCCCAAATGAGATACCTGAGACCAATACTAAATGTGACAAGGAAAGACAAAATAAGAAATAAAGAAATAAGGAAGAAACTAAAAAATCAAAAACATAATTGAAGACTTGGTAAAATATCAGAAGAAATGGCAAGAACATGTAAAAAGAATGAAAATGAACAGGATACCAAAACAGGTGCTAAAAGTACAGGTCAAGAGATGTAAGAGAAAGTGGCCGGCCAAAGAAGAGATAGGAAGACCAGGCACACCTTGGCAGTGACTAGGGGACTACTGGTAGATTAGGAACAGGTCATTGGGCCTATATGTAAATAGTTCATGATGATGATGATGATGATGATAAAACAAATTAATTGGGCAATGTTTTAATGTTTTAATATAAGACTCAAAAAAGAAAATATTTCAACAAATTAAAATTTTAAATTTTATATTAAAATTTCTTGTGAAAGAAAAAGAGAGCTTCATACACTCACAAAACAACACTCTTGCAATCAACAATCAGCTACTATAAGCGATACTCAGCCATATTTAAAAAAGTTATAATCAAGACCAAACAACTGTCAAATGATTATATAAAAAAATCCAAAAATAAAACAAAAGCTATGTGGAACTTTGTAAAAACATCCTTACCAGGAAATGACAAAATAACACAAAATATTGAACTAGTTCATGAACACAAACCCTAATGAAACAGCCAATATGTTCAACAAACATTTCTTTGAAATAGCAGAATAGAAATATAGAATAGGGATCTCGTAAGAATTCACTTATAGATGTGGCATAGTTACAATTTTCACTGTTAACTCTGAATTTTCAAAAATTGAAAAAGTTGATAGTTTTTTCTGCGATTTTTTACAGCTACAAAATTGAAGATATACATTTTTCCTTCCAATACATTTTTTTTCCCATAATTAGTTCTTTCATTAACATTATACACCCAAAAACAATATTGTGTGAAATATTAAACATTTACAAAAAAGAGATTTTTTCAAAAACTGCTCCAAATTTTTTCTTTAAACTTTTGGTAGTGATAGTTATAAATGTACTCTATAAGACTTGTAACATAATTTTGCTCCATTCTTCTGTTTTTTCAAAAATTACACAAATGTATTTTTATATCTCTTGTGTCAATATTTACATTAGAGGCGATTTGTTCACATAATCCATTTACGAGCACATGTGCTTTAAATGATGTCATAAGTTCACTGAATATATCTGGTTAAATGGGTTCTAGAATCTACTAATTTATGTTTTCTCAATTTTAAAATAGTGTACAAATCATACTAATTCACTAAAAACATGGTAACATCTCATTAAACAAGTCAAAAACCCATTTCCCACTTATAAGAGTTCCCGCTTATAAGAGACAAAATTCCATTCCCCCAGGTGTCTCTTATAAAGGGGTTTTACTGTAATACATACATCATAATGTAATGATTTCATTCCTGGCACATTCCACAAAACCAATTGTGGAAAAAGGATAAATATTTATTAAACTGTAATTGATAAAACAACGTGTACGTGAATCGATAGTAGCAAGACAGAAGAACAGCGCGCCGCGGAAAGTATATTTCGACAATTTTGGAAAAACACAGTGGATTCGGTAGTTTTGGAAAGAAATCTGACCGTACAGTTAGTTGGAAAATAAATAAATAAACCTTGTGGTCTTTATTTGAACACGATCGGACGACGGGTTCATTTAAAATTAGAATATGAAAAATTAGAGAAAAGTCCCAGTGACGTGTCAGATGCAATAACTTAAATATCAAAATTTTATGAAGAAGTTTAAATTAGGCAATGAGAGGCGTGTAAATCGTCGTTGTCTAAATTTAATAGAAATTATAGTTGATCCAAAAGACTTATAGATCGTTGAATTTCTGAATTGAAGAAATATTACAAATTAATATTATCAAAACAAGCGACGAATTGGTGTATACTGTCGACAGAGAAATTTAGCATTTTCGACGTATAAAATATCAAAAATATATGTTTGGGCAAAAAAAAACTTTAACATTGGGCAAAAGCATTAATGAATAAACGCATAGTCATGTCAAAATAACTTATATTGTACATTTTAGAGAAATTAGGAAAACAACAATGAAAATGCAAGAATGGAATTCGCCGGCATTTTTTCTCTTACGAGGTGACGTGTTAAATCGACATGATTTTAAGAACACTTCTTCCGAGTCAGGGGTGATAGAAACATCGAATCCATGTTGGACGAATTCGAGATTTTTTAAGAATTTGGACTTAGACATTTTGGTGACGAATCGGTACCGTGCAATGGACATGCGGACGGGTAGTGCAAACAGCCATTGATGCAGTGAATGAAGTGGAAGAGAGAAGAAGTTGTTTTATTATTTTTATTGTGACTCTGTGCTTCGAAGTGATCGAGCAATTTTGGAATTCACGGGGTATTTCTTATGAAGAAAATCAGCATACGCAAGATTGGAGCGTGCGAGTACATCGGCACGTGCAAGTGGGCACGCACGGGACGACCGGGCTGGCAACGGCGCTGTCTCAACGAAACTCAACAACAGGAAAGTGTCGCATTCGTGGCGTAAATATCAAATTAGATATTTGTTTTCGGGGACACCCAAGTAAACTAAATAAACTTTGACAAGACCGGTGGAAATCTTAAATTTTAAAAGAAGAATGCATGTAATTGTTGTCGAACTAGCAATGCAAAATTTAGTCTTGTTTTCTCATTGTTAACTTCATAAGTACGTACGTACGAGGGAAAATTTTTTTTAATGACATTGGTTTTTGGTAAAAGGAATTCCTGGATGCATAATTGATATAAATCAGCTGATTAATATTAATTTCATTTAAATGTAATGGTATTTGAGTTATAGCATTTTGCCAAGCACAAGTACATTTATATCTTTACACATTGTTACATTGTTGTTGAGGGAAGGCAACAGAGGACGGTAGCGCTCCATGTTAAATGAGAAAATAAACGAAAGAGAGCGAGGTTTAAAGTTCTTTCTTTTATGACAAAAGGTGTTCTTATTTCAGTATTTAGATGTCCTGTGTATGCTGCAATAGGGAACGTTGTTTACAGGTATTTCCCCATACGGGGCCAGCCACGACCTATGATCAAAAATAATTTTTATGCAACGTCGTAATATAATAATATTGATTAATTGAAAAGAGGAGGGGTACAGTAATATACACGGTTGCATTGGCTTCACAATCTGTGGCTAGGTTAATTAATTAATTGAAAAGAGGAGGGAATAGAACAGTTGCTTTGGCACCATAACGTGGGGTTTGGAGGTTAAAAAGGTGAGAACAGTTGCAATAAACACGTATCTACACAAATATAAACTAGTACTAATAATTTTTACATACTCTGTTGCATGTTTTGAAACCCCCAAATTCACTGTTGAATGTAAGGGATGGGCCCAGCCCAGGCATCAACTCATAAGAAGATGACTACTCTCTCTTTTTTTTAATCATTTCTTCTTTCTTCTTTTCTGTACTGTATTTAATACTTAGAAATATCGATATTGTACATATTATTATTATGTATAATACATTATATGTACAATATATTCTGACTTGTCATAAACGGCTAATCCTGTATTTATGTGACAAATAAATTTATTATTATTATTACTCCTCTATATCACAACTAAAGATGTTATGTGTCGGCTGAATATAAAATCTATTCCAGGTTGCAACGAGTTACCTGAGGAGCAGATCCAGGGATAGTCAGTACCTCCACAATACTTTGCGCAGGACTGTGACTTGGAGCACGCTGTGAAACTGTATTACATGATGATGTTTAAATCCCCATTGGAGATTATTATTTATGATTATTTTTATTTACTTACTGAACTCAGAAAGATAAAAATATATAATTACATAAGAATCCAGACTCTAGTCATGATTAGCAAGTAATCATTCAAGATAAGGGTGAAGTAAAGCAATAGGACATGAAAATATAGAATAGAAGCAATTCACTCTCTATAGCTAGTTTAAACAATACTAACCAAAGTAACATTAAATTTTAGAGGTACAAACAGATATTGAAAGTTTTTACCAGTTAAAATAACAATAACACATTATCAAATAATTTCAGAATACCAATTAAATTATTTATTCAAAGTACACAGGAAATGTTGCTTACTTGTTTTGGCTAATGTACAGACTATTGATGTTAGGTGAGCTAGGAGGGGTGATTCTCTCCTTCTTCTCGGGAACGGAGATGAGCGAAGGAGGAGACCCCGACAGCAATGGCACATTTAACGATTCGTCTAAATCAACTGATGCAGATGCTGACCCATCTGGAGATCCCAGCCGAACATCCTGTTATTTGAAGATATTTTTAATATTAGCCTCCTCTCAAAGTAACTTCACATCATGTAAGATAATACAATGTTCTTCCTTTATTACTTACATTCACGAATGGAATGAATATTTGGGAAGACTCGTCATCAGAACTGAAACAACACACAATACTCTATTTGCATTAACAAAATAACATCAATGAGATGGATCACATTTTTATTGGGAGCAGAGAAATTTTGTTATTTGAATAAATAAGCATTGTAGAGTTACATTTACATTCGATAATTTTTATATGTGCCTTATACTTGAATGTTTTGTATATTTTTGTTACTTTTTATAATTATGTTGCCACATGCTTTTTTTAATTTTGTATATTGTATTTTTTGCAAATAATGGATTGACTAGTCCATGTATTAATAATAAATAAATAAAATAAAAAGAAACTTTTGTTTTGATAAAAGATACGAGTGCTTACCTCTTTTCCTTGTACGTTACCATGGCCTCAGCCACTGGCAACTGGATGGTGGCGGAGGCCGCATGCAGGTACCTGTGCACCCTGTTCACCATTTCCTGGCAGTCTGTCTTTTGGACTTCTGCACGCTCCAGCAGCTCCTTCCAACTGTCCGCAGCAAACGCTTGTGCATAAACACTATCTAGCGTGCCCAAATACCGAGCCAAGGAATTCGAACCTGTGTGTTTAAGACTCCAAATGAATCATCATGAAATGAACACTTGCAAAATTCTGTTATAAGAAATAATATAGGTGCTGTGAGATAACATGGTATTTCAAAAAATATCATCAGAAGATTTTCTTACCAAGGGGAACAATAAGGAACTTTATATATGACTGCCAATCGGGTGGCTTCATTGAAAATTGTTCTACATAATGCCTAAGAACAGCATTAACAAAACTGTCAGAGCCAGCCAAAAGAACTTTCATGGCAGGTGGTGGTTTCGCATTGGTATTACAGCTGAAAATAAAAAAGGACAAATCATAACTGAGTTTATAATCAAAACAGTAACAGGTGAAAACAGTATGGATGAAACTTACAATTTCTGTATCTTGCCCACAAGGCAAGTGACAGTGGCACGCACATCCGCTGGTCCCAAGGTGCTCACAACTTTGTGTTGGCCAGTTGCAGCCCCTCTGTCTTGCAACCGCGCAGCCAACAGGCCCCCGGCTGGATCAGCCCCACTCACCAGGGTGACGTGGTCAGGTAGACCAGGGTCGTCCGGAGGCAGCACCCGTGCCAGCTGTTCAAGCAGTGCTTTCCGCGGCTGCCGAACACAAAACATCTAATGACACCATTTTATACTCATGTTACAAATGAAATGTGGAATTTGACAATTTTTCCTAATGTGAATTTTTTCCGTTGTTATTGATTATTACCTAAATATTTTTTAAAGAAAATTCTAAAAGGTATTTTTTGTATAACAAATTATGGTCCAAGCAAAGCTGAAGATATATGAAGTCAATTTCTGCACGAATAACCATATTTCCCCCAATCAGAGGAGGTTATTCCTGAAACATCTCATTTGAAAATTAGGGGGTCGTCTTAAACTTGCAGATTAAGCCTAGTTGGTTGATATCTAGTTATACACTGCCTTTTCATTCCAAGAAACTTATTGCTGGCATATAAAAGCATATTATGGTGCAAAGGTGATCAAAATCTCGAGTATCTGTAATACCTAATTACATTTGCAGACATTGTTTGGCTTCCATCAGGGATTTGCAGGGCAATTCAGACCATAATGGATTAAAACCAGAATTTCCCCAGTAAAAAGAGAATCTCAAACGAATGATATTGTAGCAAGTTAAATGCAGTATGAGAATGACACCTTGAGATTTTGTTACACAATATTCATTGAGGCCAAATGGACTCTCGGTTTGGGACCCCCAGCAAGTGCAAATCTGTGTTTTGCAAGATGGAAAAGAAAGAATCCACATTGATAAAAGCATGCAATTAACATCCAAACACAAAAAAAGAAATAATAAAAAAATTGGCAAAAATTTCCCAAATGTTGGTGACTTTGCACTCTACTGCATTACCTGCCAAACTGGATTTGCAGGATTCGCAGTTCACAACCAGATCATGGGAATTTAGTAGTAAATAAGAAATGGAAAGATTCCATAGATGTATGTAAGTGGATATCTCCAAAATTAACAACAATGAAACTAAAAGTGAACAAACAAACTAAATATAATAGGAGTAAACACTCCTGTTGAAGGATGGGCAGAAAAATCTGTTTCTACAAAGATCTACATCAACTGGTAGCCCAAGTAAGTAAAGCTGAGCTCCTCATTGTATAAGGAGACATTAATGCCAGAATTGGTGGTAATGAAATACCTCCACGCAAAGGCAGAGAAGGGGAAAATGAAAATGCAAAAATGCTTTTTGCATTTTGCATTTGCCCATTCCACTTTTGCCCATTCAACAATTTAAAAAAAAACAAATAGTTTTCCAAAAATAAGGAAAACCATAAATGCACTTGGGAAGCAGGAGGCACAAGGTCCATCCTAGACTGTGATATAGTCAGCAGAAACTTATTTAAGTATATCAAGAACACTAAAGTATCTTGAGGATGTGAAATAGACACAGACCACTATTTGGTACAGAGAAAAAATTAAGCTTGCATTACAACAAATAAAAACTAAGGGAAATAGTAATAGAACACTCCCAAAACTCCTTCCTTCCAGAAGATGAAAGTTATATGAAACCTACAGTCATATGAAATGAAAGTTATACAGAACATTATTCAAAAGGCTCAGAGAAAAACTACAGAAGGTAGAGAAACAAAATATTGAGACTTTTTGGAGTTCACTTAAACAAACTATGATTGAAACAAGAAAAGAGAGTCTGGACTATAAACCATTCAAGAAAACTAAATGGTTGAGAATGTGTGGCGATCTAAAAGAGATGATAAATTGAAAGAAGAAAGCATATAGAACCTACCTTGAAAAACGAATGGAGAAAATGTACACAGAAAATAAAAGACTATGAACTAAATGCAGGAGGACAGACAGGAGAATGCACAGGAGACAGGACTGGAGAAAATTTGTTAAAAGCATAGACGGAGATTTATCAGGTCTTCCACATATGGGTTTCAAAGTTTTGAAATTGCTGCACATGAATGTAAAAGATAAAATCACACTAGATGGCATACCAGAAGAAAACTGGATAAAACACTACTCCACCAGATATTTGACCATGAATTGATTTCATTCAGAATATACTATGAATTGATTTCAGACTATTAAGACCGAAAATTAAGATACATGATACAACAACAGTAGGAACAAAGAAGCAATAGAATTTTATAAAAAAAACATCAGGTTGCACCTGACAAGTTAAAACAAAACAAAATTTTAATACTATCACGAGATACTAGACTTGGAAATAAAGAAATATACACATTCACTGACCCAGAAGGGGAACAAACAAGTAACCAAAAAGGTAAATTACTGACACCCTCCCTGTCTAAAAACAAGAAAAGACTTTGATCTTGGAACAAAGAAATAGCAGACTTTATAAAGGAGAAAAATGCTTTTGTAGAATACCTGCTGTCAAGAAGTACACTAGACCAAGTGGAATACAAAAAACTATGAGCTAAGGTTAGAAGAATAACAAGAAAGGCAAGAAGGGAGGACTGGAAAAAAATTAGTTAAAACTGTAGAAAGAGACACAACAGGCTCACAAAGATGAGGTTTGAAAATTCTGGGGGAGAGAGACAGAGACACAGAAACTGAGACAGAGAGAGACACAGAGACTGAGAGGAGAGAGGCAAAGAGAGAGAGAGAGAGAGAGGAGAGAGAAAGAGAGAGAGAGAGAAAAGAGAGAGAGAGAGAGAGGAGGGGGATGGAAAAAAAGGGCAAGCCACATAACAAGATACATGCAAGCATACTCAAAAATAGACTGACTAAAAATTGTGAAGAATTATGGATGAAGAAAATTGTGGCTTTCGGAAAGGAGGTACCACAGATGCAATTTTTGCTCTAAATCAAACAAGAAAAAGAAGATGTGAACAAAACTTGCCAATGGTTTTGCTCTTTGTAGTTTATGAAAAAGCTTATTACAGGGTGAATAGAAACAAATATTGAACATCCTAGTCCATGAAAATATTGACAGGCACCTAATAGAAGCCATCAAGAGCCTATCTCAAGGTTTGTACAAAACACTTGGTCGTAAAATCCTGAACTTCGCCAACCCTCCTCCATTCTATTTCAGAACGCATCCCTAAGGAAACAGATTCCTAGTCACGGTTCTGCCCCCACTGTGACACCTACACAAGCTATTAGAAAACAGATGAAGAACCACATCAGCAATCTCCACAAATGTTGGACTCCAACAAGAATGAACTCTATCACCATTCCTGTTCAATGTTTATATGAACTATAAGGTCAGGAAATGGAAAACAAAAGTAGAAAGAGACATACTAATTTTAAGAGGCAAGGAAATAAAAACCCCACTCTCCATAGACAACCACGAAATTTTGGCAACATCCAAAGACAACTTACAAAGATCAGCCTTCAAACTGAACACCAAGGAATCAATGAAAATTTCAATAGAGTAAAAACAAAAATAATTGGTTCCAAAGGAAAAAGAACACTTCAGAACCAAATTAGTAATAGAAGTAAGAAAAATGAAACTAGACAGATTCAAAAGTGAAAATCAGGCAGGCCAAGGACGATGGAAAGTCCAGGAACACCTCAGCAGAGACTACAAGAATACTGAATGAAAGGAATAGGCCTCTAGGCCTAAACATTAATAGTTCATGATGATGATGAATTTGACTAAAACTGGACATGTTTTTCTCCTCCTAAAATAATTTACAAAAATAAAATGGTTTAAAAATTGCAAAGTTTATAAAATATTATTTTTTTAAATCAAATTTTATCTGTGTATAAATATTTTAAACAGAAACTCAATTTATTTTCTATTTTTTAGGTCCAACTTATCGGCCTCAATAGTTTTCGTGCTACTAATCAGTTCATGAAATCACTCACAAAAAATTAGCCCCCCCTTCTTCATTTCATTATTCTCTCCTTTTCGTCCCTGAAGAAAATTATGTCTGCATCTCCCCAGAATCATTCCTACTTCATTTTAGTTCCTCAAACGATATTTTAACCTCCTTTCCTGTTTTAGAAAGAAGCCTGCTCTTCCACACAGGATGACATAATGTGGAGTCTACTCACTTCCGAAAGAACTGAATCCCCACCCTGAATGGGGCTAGGGGTTGTGGCAATAGATTTCTGCTCCAAACTCAGCGTTTTCTCAGCCTGCTTCTTGTTTTTTCCAGCAGATGGATTTCGATCTCTTTGGAAAAGACGACTTTTACGTTCACGTTCCCCTCCATCCTAAAAAACAATGAAGACCATTAATCATGACAAAGGGCAATGTATTCTTTGAAAAGAAGGAATGGCAATTTGACAACTCACTTTGTTCTTTTCCTCTGAGTTTTTCGGAGGAGATCCTGCGGTTTGCTGGGGATCGCTATGTTCATGGTCAGTCCAAGTTTCTGGATGGGAGTCGGAATCAGCCTTCTTGGAACTTTCATCGCTCAGGCGATCCTGCCCTTTCTCTAAACAATTGCATTTCTTCATTAGTTCTCATTAATTTAGCAGAGATTTTGCAATAATTGACTTTGATATTATGGATGAAATTAAACCAAAAACAGATTATCGTCTAATATTTGAACAGAGAAGAAATAAAAAATAACAAGCAGCACTGATTAAAAGAAAGTTTCTTTCCAAAAGCTGTTGGAAGCAATGCATTCACCATAGAATGTAGTTGTTAAGAACTATTTAAACAACAATATTAAAAGATAAAGAAAATAATTGTTAGTAACTAGTACTATTATTAAAAAATGAACAATTTGTCATTATTAACAATAACAATTAAACTTACATAAATTACAGATCTACACTTTAGTCATTGACAAATTTAAACTTCATATTATTTAACTTAGTAATGTTTTTACCATCTTCACATTTCTTACTACAAAAATAATGTTTATCAAATAACTTCAAAATAATAACTACTAACATGAAAGATGAAATAAGTCAGGGTTTTTAAATTCATGTATAGAAGAGATTGAAACGCAATATAAGGCAGTGTTCAAACAATCAGGTGTGTTCAGGTTCAAATAGTCAGGTGTGTTTGAACATTTTTTTCTGCTTTCTAAGTTATATTTACCGCTTATATGCTCATATTTTATTACTTGTTTGATAATCACTTTTAAGTTTATCTGTTACATCTGTTTCAAACCAACATCAATATAAGTAAGAGAGAAAGCTCTTAGCAAAGAGAGTGAGAAATAAGTACACAAATCAAATTTCATTAGGAAAGTACAGGTAAATTTGATAATAAGTATTGCACTAGTTGAAACACAATGCACACATGATCCAAAGAAAACAAGGCCGACTCGTGCCGAGTGTTACCTCAAGTGCAGCATTCAAGTGCTCGCGCAGCCAGAGTGAGAGGGTTAGCCTGCGCTAGTACATAGCAGAACTTCCATTCTTCATATCACAAGAGAAAGAACATTTGTTCACGTGGATAACAACATAAGTGGTGTTGCCATGTGCAAGTGATACACTGCCAAACCATTCAAATAAACCTCCAAATGAAATAACCCTTATGCTCTTCAACGTCATGACTGAATGGATGAACACCTCAATGACATACATTTTATATATTCTGAGACAAAACCGATTTTTTATTTCTATATCATTGTGAAGTTGTTTTGTTGTTTCATTAAACACACAATTGTACATCGACATGGAAAAATATAAATATATAAAATGTCAAACACTATTCTTGTTTTTACTCATTCTAATATATTTTCATCTTGAAACTTGAATTATTTAAGACATCTAAATCACCATCTAGAGGGCAGTAGATTTTTCCCCAGAAATCTTAATTTAATGAAAAGGCATTTGAATGTTAGTAGTGACTAGTGAGGGCAGACTCCCTGAGGACCCTCTGTAATGCAACTAGTTTCATTTGTTTTAATTAATCCTACATTCATTGTGGTATTAGAATAATACAATTATATCTCAATATATATTTTGAAACAACATTCTAATTACTGCCAGCACTTTTGGAATTTTATCACTTTTCGCCATGCCAGGTTTAGCGAGGCCACATGAAGATTATCACAAAATATTTATACTCCTCATTTTTCTTTGTCTCTGAGTCATGTCATGTGATCTACCTACAAGCAGTTAGGTGTACATTGCAAGAATAGGATACAATATACTGAAAATAATCTAGATCTTAATCATAAGTCACTATAATGATCATGTGAAATGATTACTGATACAAAAAAGTTTCATCCCCGCCATCATCTACATGTTTGTTTTTTTTTACCCTCCATAAGTCCATAAAACCAAATTCATTCTTAAAAGCCAGCAAGAAGGGGCTTGTGCCTATTACTTAAAGGGAAATAAGTCAATAGTGTAAAGTAGGCTTACTTCAAAGTGCATGTAGAAATTAGATTACTTGTGGCAACTTGCAATGGAATAAGAGGAAAAGATTTATCATTTTGGCTTTCCTGGTTTGGCTTCTGTGAACCCCTTCTGTGAACCCAATCTCACAGCCTCCTGCTGTGGGCATCAATGCTCTACCCATGGCCTGTTGTCTGATTTAAATATTGTGACTCCACAAGCCATCTATAATGAGCAGCACCCAAACATCAAACTCACCCAAGCCCTATCCAATATTAAAGGCTAATTTTCGGATAATTAAATGCTCTATTCCCGAATTTTAGACTCTGCTGGATATCTCAAAATGAGAGGTGCTGGTAGCTTTAGTCTAAAGCTAGCAGTGTCCACCCGGAAAATACAATATACCATACTTGCAAATCAACAAAAGTGCATCAAAAATGAGAGGCTAATTTTAGGCTCAAGGAAAATATTGTTCTAGCCCATATTTTTCAAAAGTCAGAGCAGAAGAAAGAAATAGTTAATGCTCTTATGAGCCAGAGCTATCCAACCGGCTGCCTGCAAAAGGTTATTAGTCAAATGTGAAAGTCCCTTTCCTCCATGTCGAGCGAGAAAATTGTGCATCTGGCGCATGCACCCTACCAATGTCAACACCCCCTTTAATATAAAAATAGGTTAAGTTTAGATTTAAGGATTTTTCCCCAGTAAATTAAAAAATTCAAAATCATCCCAATGTATCTCAATTTTTTTGATTTCCCATCCTATTGCTGATTTCAAAATCATCCCAATGACCTCGTGTCATGCTAGGTTTCACCCCCCCCACACACACACATACACACACACATTTAATTGTAAATGCCTTTTCTTTGACTAACAATGAAATTGTATTTTTTTGTAGAATACTGCTGCTAGCTTTAGAGTAAAGTTTTGAGAAGTTTTGAGAGTACAGTTTTGAGAAGTCTACAGGAGATTAAACATTTTAGAGTATTTAATTAGCCTAAAATTTGCCTCTGACTTTTTATATTGTTTGTTTGTTATCTTTTTGGGCTCTGTTGGTTTTAGATTGCAAACTCCCCATGGCCAGGAGCTGGAAGGACACTGCCATTCAATCAGGAGCTTCAACTCCAAAAAGTTAAGTTGCAACGAAGCGCCTCCCAAAGAGGCATTTGCATCATGGGTTTCTCTTCAGAGCGACTTCGATTGATTGCGATAATTTTCGTGTAGCTTAAAAACACGCAAAACTCGATCAAAATACATTTCCTCATAGTTATCAACTCAAACATCAATGCCAACATTTTCTTTGGTGATCCATTGCGAGGATTTTCCTGCCTGCCCTCCCCAAAACGTTAAAAACAAATTGTTTCATTATATAAGGGTTGGGACAGACGTTATGGCAACTATTTTCTTTCTAAAACAAATGTTATCGGATCCCAAAATTTCATTTGTAACGTGAAAGAAGTGCTGCAGTAAAGTGTGTTTATCAACAGGTAGCTCTGCAAGTGATTGGCACAGAGAGCAACTTGAAATCAGTTCTCCGTCTACCGCCGTGCGAGGTGCATGTAACATGTTTCCAACAGCGCTCTTACTCCAAGAGAGCTGTTCACCATGAAAGGAATGCCCAAAAATGTCACAGGGAATTGGTAGAAGCTCATGGAATAATGCCCTTCCATACCGGACAGCCGTGAGACGCGCAGCAACTAGTGATCAGCAACGTGATAGCCAGTGATCCAGCACGTGACGACCTATGAAAGTGCGGATCAATGTGATGAGCGGTAGTCAAGTATCTACCTCATCAGGCCTTTAGAACGGGTATGTGATGCTTTTCAAATTTGTGAAGTTGTATTCTCTAAAATGTCTTAGAACATGAAACGAGTATGGTCATTTCAAAGAACTTAATAAATATGATAAATTTAATTGGTGGGTGTTGATAACTGTCCCAGCACATAGTTTGTAACTTGTCCTTTCATGTACTTATTTGAAATTTTCCACCCCTACTCATATTCACTCACGCTCACTCACTCTCTCTCTCTCTCTCTCTCTCTCTCTCTCTCTCTCTCTCACACACACACACACACACACACACACAGTTGCCATGACTTCTGCCCCAACCCTCGTATTTTGTTGATCTGATTACATCCATTTTCTAGCCATTAGGTTAAGACATGTCATGTCTCTTCCTGCAAGTGATATGAAGAATCTGTCAGTTGTTAAGTATCAATTGGGTTCTGTCCTGACCTGCGCCGTTGTTGACTGGCTCCTGCGTCCGGATGCGAGAATACGCTTGGGGGCCCCCTGCGCAACAACCGAACATCAGCAACAGCAAACACAGGCAAACACAGCACCTGGCTCAAGCCTCGGCTGCGGGCTTGCTCCAGTCACAACAACAAGCAACAAATGGCCACACAATGCAATTGCCATTCTCCCCATGCATGATTTTACAAGCAAATTAAATTCTTCTTGTAATCTTCACAGATACTAAACTTTATAAATACATTTATGAAACCAGATGTTTAGATAAAATTTCCGATAATTAATTCATTGTAATGGCATTACTGTTCCTTTATGGTTTGCTTAATGAAACTTCCATTGCCACTGTTGTAAAGAATGTGAATTCTGCACACTTATGATAAGCAGGTTCATTGTTTTACTTACTTCAAAATATATTCTAAGGATACCAATTTTTCCAGTGAATTTCTCAAATAAAGGTAATGCAATAAAGAAAGTGTAGAGAGTTTGTGTAAATTCAAAAACAGACAACACCAATCAAAATATAAAGATAAACAAAGTCACTACCGAAAACCACAACAAGTAATGCAATACAATGTAACAAAACTCACAGACTGAGAAGCACTCATTTCAGGCTGCATGCCTGCGAGGTGTCGAGGGCAAAAGCCATGCCTGATGCCACACAAACCTGGCACGTTGAGTGTCTCTTGCAGCAGGGACTTGCTGCTTGCGAAGAAGGGCCTCAGCGAAGGCTTCGGGGTGGACGAGATGCTCATGGTGTCCAGCTCGGGGCCAGAGTCGCTCAAGTCCTCGAGCTCTTCGAAGAGGTCCTCAATTTCTGTGGGGTCCATGTCGCCCCCTGGTGTAGAAAGAAACACAATGTTGCAACCACAAACACTTCCGGCAGGGATGCACAGCCATAGGTAATACTGAGATGCTAAAGAAATTATGCACAACATTAATATAAAATAAAGAAAAGCTTTTGATGCAAATATAAAATAAATCTGTTTTGTCAATGAAGAAGCGTGAGTCACATTAAAATAGTACGATTGATAAAATGCATTCTATGTGAATGTGTGTGTACAATTGGAAGAATTTGAACTCCTGCATTCAGAAACTACTCTACTTTTAGCAACAGCTTAAAAGTTAAATTTGAAGTAAAAGTAAACATAGCATTAGAAGTAATATTAGCAATAGTAGTAATAACAATAACAATACTAATCAGCACTATCGATGAGAAATATTTACTATCAAAACATGTTTTTCATGAAGAGTGTTGCTTTCATTTTCTAAAATAATAATAATAATAATAATAATAATAATAATTATTATTATTATTATTCTATTACATCACGACTAAAGATGTTATGAGTCGGCTGAATATAAAATCTACTCCAGGTTGCAACCAGCTACATAAGGAGCAGATCTAGGGACTCTCGGTGCCTCTACAATACTTTGCGCAAAATGTGGGCTGTTCCAAATAAAGCGTTTTCTTGCACTTCCCAGTCTTTTGAATTGCCGGGGAGTTTAGACAAGTTCTTACACAAATTTTGCGGAACAAATCCCAGAGCTCCGATAACTGTCGGGACGACCTGTGCTTTTACGCACCACATTCGACTGATCTCGATGTCCAAACTCTTCTATTTAAGACGTTTCTCTGCCTCCTTGGTAACAACGTTCTTATCGCAAGGTACAGCAACATCGACAAGTAAACACAATTTTTTCTCCAAATCCCGGATAATTATATCCGGTTTGTTTGCCGCTATCGTGCGATGTTTGAATTTGTTGGTCGTACAATATCGTACACAATCCAAACAGACGTCACAGGCTTCGGTGAGTGTTCGTACCACTTGGGGCATATGTTGAGGGCGGTACAGATCTGCCAGTGGAGGTAGCTACACACCCTGTAGTGTATTTTCAAGTATTCGGGCTTTGCTAGGATTGGACAAGCTGAGACAATATGATCAATGGTTTCTACGTGTTCCTGGCATATGCGACATTTATCATCTTGGGAAATTTTGAGAACCGCTTTCTCATAATGTCGTGTTCTCAAGGCCTGATCTTGGGCAGCTATTACAAGTGCTTCCGATTCTGGTTTCATTCTTCCCCTTTTAAGCCACATAAATGATTGATCTTTATTGATCTGTGATCTGTTCATTCGTTTCAAATACTGTCCATGGAGTGGTGTGTCTCCCCACGATTTCTTTAACATTTTTTGTTAAGAAGCATCTCACATTTCATGTTAAGAATCATCAGAAGTTCAGTATCTGTGTTATTCTGCGTGTCTTGCATACTCTTGTTCGCCATGCTTTTTGCTACACTTTCAATGCCTCTGTTTCCCATTCTTCGGTCAGATTTTATGACTGTGCCTCATTGGAGCGTCATCTTGATGGCTGACTACATACTTTCCCATCCCGACTACTGCGTTGTGCCAGAAGAGGCCTCTTCCTCCTTCCTTACACGACACATGAAGTCTATGTACATCAGCTCGAGGCTGGGACACATGATGTATTCTTAGCAGTTGTCTAGTTTTTCGATCCATGATGCGAATTTCCTGTTCAGTCCAGTCTACTAGTCCGAAACTGTATTCGGCTACAGGTACTGCCAAACTACCTATTGCTGATATTTTATTCCTGGAATTCAGAGCGGACTGCAGGACCAGTCTCACTCTTCTGTAATACTCCCTGAGAATTCTCTCATTCATTGTGTCGTTCGAAATGGTCTTACATTCTTCAATTCTCAGATATTTGTAAGTTTTACCTACCTCAAGATCTTGAATCAGTGTGCGTATCAACTTCAATGCTCTCTGACGTCAGTTTGCATCTTTTTAAATTGATTTTTGCACATTTGTCAAGACCAAGCTTCATGCAGACGTCAGTGCTAAAGTCATTCACGCCAGGCAGCATCAGCGAGAGAATCGCTTCATTCTTAGCAAACACTTTAAGATCATCCATTTAAAACAAGTGTGATACTGACCTTTCATCACCATGGAGCTTGTAACCAAAGTCAGCTTGCGACAACTGTCTAGATAGTGGGATCAAACTAATGCAAAACAGCAGAAGGGAATCTCCTTGAAATATGCCCCTGTTAATCTGAATACTTCTGGTTTCTACTGCTTCCTTTCCTCTGTGTATTAGTAACCTGGTACCCACAATTTCATACTAGCCTTGCAAAACTCAAGAAGTCTGGGATGAAATCGATTGATCTCCAGGGTTTTCAAAATCCAATCGTATGGTACACTGTCAAAGGCCTTTTTGTAGTCAATCCAAGCCATGCTTAAATTACCTTTTCGTTTCTTTACATCATTCAAGATGACTTTATTCAGTAGCAGGATTTCCTTACAACCATAAGAGACTTTACGACATCCATTTTGTTCAGCATCAGATGATTCTTTTCTAGATGTCTGTCCATTTTGCCAGCTATGGCTGCAATGATAACTTTGTACAGTACTGGCAGACAAGTAATTGGCCTGTAGTTCTTCGCCAAAGAACTGTCTCCCGCTTTGGGTAGCAAATACGTGATGTCGCGTGTGAGCCATTCCGGGAGTTCCTTTGGGTTTTCTAAAATTTTATTAACAGCCTTTGCTAGGTGAGAATGTATTGCTGTTAATTTCCTAATCCAATAAATCTGGATCTTATCAATCCCGGGGGATTTACAGTTTCCCATGTTCTTAATTGCTTGGAAGAGGTTCTCTTCCGAGAATTCGTGAACATCTTCCACTGTTTCCATTAGTTTATCGGCAGCATGAACTTCAGATTGAATCCAAGATGCGTACTTGTTGTAGGATCTGCTCTCCTCCCAGATTCCTGCCCAAAATGCTTCGACGTCATGTTTTGAAGGAGTGGCAGCGTTGCCATTCGGTTTTTGAGTCAGATTGCGATAGAATCTGTTCACGTCGGTTTCAAACAACCTGTTCTGTACATGGAAATCTATTCTACGTTTGTAACGTCTAATTCGTTGAGCCCATGCTTGAATTTTCTCTTTTAGCTTCTTAACTACGATTGGCCTGCTTGTGTCATTTTCAATTTGGTATTTTTGTTCAACATTGAATATCTTTCGTTGAAGGTTAGTGGTGTGTGTTGATTTAGAAGATGCCTCAGCTAAGAATGATATTTCACGCCGAGTGTCGGCTATACGTTTCATAATTCTCTTTGTCCATGGGGGTACTGGGCTGTTTACTCTGTTTTGCTGCCGGCCGTCGGTGTTCTTGGCTGGCCCCAAAATTATCTGAGAGACCAGATATATAGTTGCATACACGATGTGATTGATTTCAGTAATATCTAGATCTCTACCTGGGGTCTGTACCACCTCATTTAAGACCGAATTTGCTGTCTCTATCACTCTTAGCTTCGGCATTTTCGTATATTATCCTCAACGGTGCACGAGATTTAACTCGAAGTTGACGAACTCTTTCTATCTCGCGTCGGAGGAGATTTCGCATCATGTCCTTATCGTGTAATTTATTGCCAGATGAATTTTCGCCACTGATGTGTTTCATTGGAAAGAGATAAACCTTCAACAGGACCATCGTTTTCAAGTTCTACATGTTCGTCATGTGGGTAGTTCGATGGAAGAAAATACTCCGCATTTCTCTGAATGTCAGCAAGTTGTTCTGCTGTGAATTTTCCACTGCTGAGTATGTATCGTCGTTGACTGGCAAGCTTCTTTGAGTCTAGGGTAGGTCTCATATCTAGGTTCCGCTCTCTCCATACCTTGAAAACTTCTACTTCTGAGCCCCCATTTTTCGGTTTTCCGTAGTAAAAGCAGCACATCACCTCCTTCAATTCATCCCAGGTCCATCTCTGACGATGGCTTCGAGCTACTGCCGGCTCTGGGTCCCTAGGACTAACATCCGTGGGATGGCCAGACGTCGACAAGGTGACATTAGCTCGGTTTCTGAGCAGGTATGGGACATTGGTAGAACAAGGCACGTTAAGATTCATTACATTTCTTGTTCTATCCATTTTGCTCATTGGTTTGAATTGAAGATTCGCAAGGCGCAAGTTCGAGTTCACAGATCACACTTAACCCTCGGGTTGTTTCCTGCCATCCGTTCCTGCGACCCACAGTGGCCTCGGGGCATCCCTCGCAGGGCCCAGCAAGGGGTCCCTCCGATCGCCAGTCGGCATTACTAAACCCCACGGGATTTTCACTGACTGCTAAAAGCAGCCTCCTTCGCTGGCTAATGCAAGGTTCGGGCCTCCATTCTAATCAGTAGCCTGGTGTGCCAACCCAGTTTCTCTCCTGTACCCTCTATGGGCCGACAACAGGAAGTCCAAAGGTTCATGACCCTTCCCTCTCTACTTACTTCCCACTCTCCTCAAAATGGAGTACTTCGTCGGACCCCTCACCTTCAACATATTCAGCAAGGGACACCCTACCAGTAACTAGGCTACCACTGACATAGCTCTCAGGCTCATGGGGGTACTCAAGCTCCACCACCAACTGCAAGGTCGTGTACTCCTTCGGTGGAGTTGTTGTTATTATTATTATCATTATTTTAATAAATGCAACATAACTGCTGGTATATGAATTCATCTTCATTCATCATGAGAAATTTGAAGGTCTTTTTCACAGAAAATGTTTGAGTTTTCAAAATACTTCAATTGAAATTATTTGAAGAACATACACTTACAAATATAATAATGTTTACAAATTGCTGGTAATGTTCATATTAAAGATGTGAGAGATCTTTAAAAAATTACATTTGTGTAATTTTTGAAAAAACAAAAACTACCTCAAAATAAACTTTACGTCATATTAAAGAATGCAATTAGCAATATCCGATCAAAAAGTTTGAAGAATTTTTTTAGCCATTTATGAGAAAATGGCGTTTGAGCGTTTGTGAAAAAGGGGAAATTTGAGATAGTTTTCACATCAAACGGTTGTGTTTTCGAGAAACATTACTTGACATTATTTAAAGCACATGTACTCATAAATATAAAAATGTAAACAATTCGCCGCTAATTTAAATATTAACGATGTGAGAGACAAGTGAAAAAAATTACATCATTGCAATTTTTGAAAAAACAAAAGGATACAGCAATATGGCATTTATGTCATCTCATATAGCACATTTACCAATATCCCTACCAAAAGTTTAAAGAAAACATTTGGAGCCGGTTTTGAAAAAATCTTGTTTTTGTATTTCTTTTAAAAATTGCATATATTGCACGCAATATTGCTCGAAAATTACTAAAATTTTCAAAACAATGTACAGGTCCATAAACAAAGAACTAATTTTGGAGAACAAATTTCATTTAAAGGAAAAATTTCTATCTTGAATTTTGTAGTTGGAGAAAGACGCAGAAAAAAATTCAAACTTTCACAATTTTCGAAAAGTCAGTGTTATCAGTGAAAATCGGACCTATGCCACCTTAATAAGTGCATTTTACTCTATTCTTACAAGAAATTTAAAGAAAAAATCAGGAGCCGTTTTTGAGAAATTTTTGAAAATGTCCAGGGGCATCATGCAAAGTACCCTCAAATTTTGAAGAATCTTTTTCAAAATCTCAAAACTTCGACTCAAACCAGATCGACCGGGGAATATCCATTTTGGAAGAAATCGTACGTATGGTTTAGGCGCTAGTAGTGTTCACCGACGGACGGACACACGGACGTTTTCCTTTCAATTGCTTTTCGGTATCAAGGACTAACGAAACAGATTCTGGCTACACCACGTGTTAGGGGATTTTTCCCCTTAATTTAGCAACTGAATTTATGCTTTTTTCGTTATAAGGCAATGAATTTTTTTCTGCCGAAATTGCGCCGTTTTTTTTTCGCGCAGCATTACATAACTTTCCCTATACTACGTATATTACTCCGTATATACGTACATATATAGGAAAGTAATAATACGAGAATTTATGAAAAATATTACCACAATATGAACTAGTGGTGCTACAGAATGGCACAGACTTTCCCGTATCAGTTTTCTATTTCCTTCGGTCTCTGCTAGCTATTCGGAATTGCAATTTTGAAAATACGTTTTCTCAATGAACTGTATTTATCAGAACTACATCTTCAAATAAGGTCAAGCTTACTTTTTGAAAATACGAGTAGTTTTTGTATAATTTTGTGACAACCATAATAGCCCGCTGTAAATTTAGTGCACTTCGGACAGCTGGATGCGTCGTAAGTTAGAATTTGGAATTTTGTATTTTTTTTATCGTTTCTTACATTCGACCTTATTGGCATTCTGGAATTCAAGTCGGTGATACGATTTCCAGCTAAGTGTGTTGTTGCCTAGCGCCATGCGACGTATATTCTGTATTTTCCTGTTGCTCAGCAATCGGAGATATCTTTTGTCTTGTTTTATAAGTGATTAAAAACGTGTTAACTGTTTCTGTGTGTCCATTGATTTTCGTCAACTCAGTCAACACGTTATGGGCCCAGAACCTTCGTAATAACACCGTGCGGAAAATAGTAAACGAAATCAAATTTTTCTAAAAAGTTCCGAGATTTGATATTCGTATTGTGTTGAAAGTTGTTGAATATCACATCGTGAACAATGAACACGTCAGGCGTAAGATCAGTAGTGGTTGGCGGAATTTTTAGGAGGGGGCGCCCTCAACCATATTAAAACATAGAAAATTCATAGTAAAGAAAATTTCTCAACTTAGTATTCATTTGTAGTGGAGTTCTATTCTTCGATGTTTGTCACTCGCAAACTTGTCGATCACTTTTTTATTTAAGTCCGGAAATTCTCTTACCATATTCTTCTCAGTGGACAACATTTCTAATGCTGATAGTCTCTCTTGCCCCATAGAATTTCGTAAAAAAAGATTTTATCAACTTCAAAGGTGAAAACATCTTCCAGTTTCACTTATCGACATGGGCAGGGTCATTAGAATCTTCAGTGCTTTCTTGCTTTCTTTAAAAACAATAGAATCAAGTCCATAAGAAATTAAAAAAATGTTTTGAAACAGCCGGATCCAGATAGAAGGCTGTTTTGTGATAATTCCGGTCTTGAGTAGAAAATTCAGTTCTCAGTGCAACTTTTTCGACCATGGGAAAAGAGTCACAAAACTTGTCAATGTCTTCATTAGGCAGTCTTTTCCCGTAATTCTCATAATTTTAGCCTGGAAAAAGTTTGCTCGCGATCGATGACTTTGGAATTTAAAACGTTCTTTTACGTTACAATGCATCACAGATCTTTTGCAGCAGCATTTAAATATTGTTAGGTGTTCCCACTTACTTACGACACAAGTCGTCTTTTTGAAGCTGGCTCTTCTTGTGTCTCTTCTCAAGAAAATGGCAATGCGTTTCTTATATTCATTATCGCATTCTCAAAACAATATTGCATGTTGAATTTTCACAATATCAGTTTTGTAGCTGAGCATGTAAGATGTCCAGATGAGGCATGACATCGTTAAAGAAATTCAACCAGAATTGAAAAGTATCATCCGCTTAACAAGTCCTGCTGCTTGGTATATTGTTTCTGAGTTATAGGTTTTTCCCGTCCCAGATTCAATACTTTCAAAACATTTCAAAATTAAATCTTTATTTTGAAAAATAATTTGTACTAATCTTGAATGAGAATTCCACCTTGTATCGCACGGACTTGGTTTTACAACAGTGCATGTTTTCTGCGCCAGTTATATCACGCAAGTTTGAAAAAAAAATTCTGAAATTGCTTTCAGGTTGGCAGAAAATATTTAACACTGGAAATGTTAACTGACGCCTTTTCCAAGAGTTTGTTGAGCTGACGTGCATAGCAGTTAATGTATTGCGCATTCTTGTAAACAAGTCGAACCAAAACATTGACCCCTCCTATATGTCCTCCGAATACTGAAGCCCCATCATAAGGTTGTGCTATTAATGTTTCGGGACAATATTGTAAGCAGGCGCGGATCCACAGGGGGGGGGGATAAGGGAAATTTCACCCCCCCCAAATTTTTCAGTCAATGTACATTTTAATTTGTCACGGGCATTTGAAACATAAATATTTCAACTAGTAAAGTTTTGTTGTTGTTTCGAGAAAAATGTGCGATAACAGAAACAAATATCCTAATCCTATTATAAGTATATTTGTTTTCTTATCTTATAGGATAGGCTTAAGATTTGGTCAAATATGTCAATTATTCTTGTGTTCCAAATGTTGTGAAAAAATTGTGAACGTAAAAATATTGCAGAGGAATGTCTGAAGAAACACCTACAGAAAACACCCAAAATAATTTATGGTGACAGCTAAGCTATAGTTTAAGCCTTGTGTTATGACTAATATCTTATATAATAGTTATGTTATCTAAATAATGGGAAAACCACACGGAGAAACATTTATAGTGAATAAAACTGATATTTTTTCAAAAAAATACCATACCGGATGGAAACGGAATCATATCGTCACTTTATGACTTGTCATAAAGCATGGTAATTTTCAAGAGACTATTAGAAATAATTTCGATATTTATAATAAAGCGCTCCATAATAGATTTTGTAACATTTTTTTATGCTTTCGGAGAATTAACGAAGAATTTAAATGACGAAGACAAAAGTGAAGAAGATGAAGCTGAAACAGAACAGTTCATACCACGCAACAATATGCAGACTAACAAGACCAGTAGCGGGAATACGACGGAAGAAATTTCGTTGACTGGGGCATCAATAGGGCAAATAGTTTTGAAGGAAATTAACAAAATGGATCTCAATTTGACAAATTGTGTTGCTATAGGTACTGATGGGTGTCCTGTCATGCTTGGAGAATATGGAGCAGTAAAAGAAATACAAAAAGATGCTGTGAATGCTGTCATGACACCATGCTTCTCGCATAAACTCAATAACAGCATATCAAACTCATCAAAAGTATCTATGATTGACAAAGTTTGCAGCGTTATAAGAAAAGTGACATTTTTTTCAAAACATCCAGACCTAAACGAAACACTGCTTTGGTTCAATTCCTTGGTAAAAAACTTGTTCAGCTCTGTGATACACGGTGGGTAGAAAGACATGATGCAGTTCTCCAATTTACGGTAAGTTTACCTGAGATTATTGAGGCTCTTACAAAAATTAGTCAGTGGAAGAATAAGGAAACGGCTGGTAAGGCATCAGATCTTGTTCATGCGTTGTGTACGTGTGAATTTATTATAGGGCTTTGTAGCCTTAGTGACATATTATCGCTCACGCTTCTACTCAACGTCCTATTGCAAAAGAAAGCTATAAACCTGGCAAAAGCAGTGAAAATTGTGCAATCATTGATTGTAACTCTGGAGAACCGTCGACAAGAAGCAGAGGAACACTTTTGTGAAATATTTAACAATGCGAAGAAAATGACAGAAAAATTAAATATTGATATGAAAAAGCCCCGAACTTGCGGTCGACAAACAAATCGCACTAATCTAGAAGTAGAAGATTGCCAAGATTTATACAAAATTTCTGCATATATTCCTCGTTTGGATAATGTTATACATGATTTAAAATTACGATTCCCTCAGGATGTGCTAAATGCTTTCCAGTTAATTTTACTGCTTCCTGAAAATGTGATTAGCTTGAATTCCGAACAAATTAGAGAAGTTATCAATTGTCTCGTTAAAAGATTTTGCAATTTACTGGAAGGAGGCAAAGACATGCAAATTTTGAAATTGAAAGGCGAAATTGCACATTGGCAACGTAACTGGAAACTGCAAAAATTCTTAATTGACTGTAATCTTCCAGATTCTGCTCTCGAAACTCTTGAGAGATGTGATAAAGATATTTATCCTACAATTCAAAATTTTCTCCAGATTCTCAGTACTTTGCCAGTCACAAACTCAAGTTCTGAACGGTCTTTCTCCTCATTGAGCTGTTTAAAAACTTGGCTTTGAGCAGCAATGCTTCAGGAAGGATTAACTGGATTGGCGTTATTACACATTCACCATGATATCGTATTAAAGCCAGAAGAAGTGGTGGATCGATTTTCGAAAAATGGGGAACAATAGAAAAGTATTGTGAAAGTCTAAAAATAAAATGTAAATATTTACGTAAATTTGTTGTATTTTTATTTAAATCGTTAACATTCACAACTGAATAATAGACGGAAAATTATATTATAATTGTCCATCATTTAGCAACATTAAGTTCAATAATTTTACTAATAAATAAATTTTTACAACAGACAGTAATTCACTAAATAATCATTTTAATATTTTGCTAGAATATTATATTATATAATAAATTATAGGTGTAGTCATCTCATGTTTAGGATATATGTAAACTCTTTGTGTAGATTTTCCAATCTCGTTTTTAATTAACATGGCACGCATCTGGATCTTCCAAGTGTCGGAGCTCTCTTTGTGTAGAGTTTCGAATCTCGTTCTTAATTAACATGGCGCACATCTAGATCTTCCAAGTGTCGGAGCTCTCTTTGTGTTGAGTTTCGAATCTCGTTCTTAATTAACATGGCGCGCATCTAGATCTTCCAAGTGTCGGAGTTTTCTTTGTGTAGAGTTTCGAATCTCGTTCTTAATTAACATGGCGCACATCTAGATCTTCCAAGTGTCGGAGCTCTCTTTGTGTAGAGTTTCGAATCTCGTTCTTAATTAACATGGCGCGCATCTAGATCTTCCAAGTGTCGGAGCTCTCTTTGTGTAGAGTTTCCAATCTCGTTCTTAATTAACATGGCGCGCATCTAGATCTTCCAAGTGTCGGAGCCTCTTTGTGTAGAGTTTCGAATCTCGTTCTTAATTAACATGGCGCGCATCTAGATCTTCCAAGTGTCGGAGCTTTCTTTGTGTAGAGATTCGAATCTTGTTCTTAATTAACATGGCGCGCATCTAGATCTTCCAAGTGTCGGATCTCTCTTTGTGTAGAGTTTCGAATCTCGTTCTTAATTAACATGGCGCGCATCTAGATCTTCCAAGTGTCGGATCTCTCTTTGTGTAGAGTTTCGAATCTCGTTCTTAATTAACATGGCACGCATCTGGATCTTTCATGTGTCGGAGCTCTCTTTGTGTAGAGTTTCGAATCTTACGCAGGGGTGGTTCGTGCCTATGGGCTCACGGGCGTCGCCCCTCCTGTCGTTTTTATTAATATAACATGAGGTTATTTAAATCTTAGTAAGTAAATAATTTGATGATGGGTACTCAAATTATGGCGAACATAACATTTCTGCTTCTGCAACATGCTTTCCTGCGTTAAGCAGACGTTGGCGCCTCCAGCCGGCCGTCTAGGGCTCTGCAGTGAGAGCCCTGTGATAACCTGGGTTGCCATGACAACCGGGGCCCACGCTTCCCCCTCTCCACTGCACTTCTTTGCTGCGCGCTGCGGGACTTGGGCTCAGTATCGTTGAGTGCGAGCTGAGCCTTTCGCTCGCGCTGAGTCGTTCCCACGTGCGTCTGAATACTTCAAAATGAGTGTTCCTGTTCGTGAATTAAAAAAGCTCGTGTGTAGCTCATTGTGCTTATATCAGGGAAAATTAAATTAAAAGAGAATGGTCGCCCAGTATCTAAATTAGATATTCAACAAAAAGAATCGGCTTGCAAGAGCCGTGGAGAATTTACTCGGAAATTTCGTTGTGTGACGAAGGTTCCTGATTGTGTGGCTACGACGAGAACTCACTGCTTTGTTTCGTATGCTTGCTGTTTGGAGGTGATGATAGTTGGGCAAAGGACTGGGTGTGCGATCTAAAACGTCTTCAGGAGAAAATAAGAAAACATAAAGACAATGTTAGTTTTCAATTTCTAGGAAAATGTAACATATCTGAAAGTCTGAGTAGTGCTTATAAAGAATATGTTCGTCTTCATAATGATTTTAGTGGCAAAAAATCGGGATAGTGTTTCCAAAATAATAGACGTAATCAAATGATGTGGAGCATGTAACCTGCCACTAAGAGGTCATGATGAATCAACTCATTCAGTTAACAAAGGTGTATTTTTAGAAATCTTTGAATGCCGTAAAACTATTGATCCTTTGTTACGTAGCCACTATGACAGTGCAAAAGGTTTTAAAAGTACCTCTAAGATAATATAAAATGAACTTTTAGCGTGTATGCTTCAAGTTTGTAGGGAGTTTAAAACTGACCAAATCATCTTTCCTAGCCTGCATGGTTGACGATACTAACGTCTCTAATTGCATCCAGGCAGTGATAGTATTTCGATAGGAGTTGGAGGGAACAATATACGAGCGATATTGGGGATTTTTCAATGCAGAAACCCATAATGCTCAAGGCTTGTCAGAATGCATTTTGAATGAACTTCAATCACTCTTACAAGTATATTGGGGGGGGGGGGAATTTTCTCTCGCTCTTTTTCTCTAGTATATAATATATATCCCAAACATGACACTACACATAGACTGGCGGATACCCTGTCACCAAGGCGAACGCGGAAGTATCTTGAGGAAAGAAAGGCTACTAAAAAAAGGGGGAGCCGGCCCCTAAGACCCCAAGAATGGATGGTGCGAAGAATGCCGTACCTCCAGGTAGTATCATATGCTTTCTCTATATCGAAGAAAATTGCTACCAGGTGTTGACGTAGCACGAAAGCAGTGGAGATCTGTGTGGTAAGGGTGACAAGGTGGTCCACCTGTTCTTCCTGAAACCACATTGGATGGGTGTAAGTAGGTTTCTCTGTTCCAGGTGCCAGACCAAACGCGTGTTCACCATTCGTTCCAGAAGTTTGCATATACAGCTTGTGAGCGAGATTGGGCGGTAGGTTGACGGCTTTGTCCTGTCCTTTCCTTCTTTAGGAATAGGAATAATAACCGCTTCGCGCCAAGTTCTAGGAAAGGTATGTTCCATCCAAATCTTGTTGAAGATACGGAGGAGAAATAGACGTGCCTCTTCCGGCAGGTGTTTTAACATTTAGTTGTGTATCTGGTCTGGTCCTGGAGCAGAATCTTTCCCACGGGCGAGCGCACAAGAAAATCCATCCATGGAGAAAGGGGCGTTATAATCTTCCTCCAGGCAAGTTGAGAAGTCCAATATGCATTTCTCCATTCTACTCTGCGTTTTCAAGAAGCTAGGGGAGTAGTGTAAGGAACTGGAAGTATTTTCATAATGACAGGCCAATTCCTCAACTACTTCTTCTGGAGAAGTAATAAGATTTCCATTAATAAGAAGTCCTGGGACAGATGGTGGGGAAAATCTTCCTCCGATCTGTCGGATCTTTCGCCATACTACTTTAGGCGGGGTATGGCAAGAAAGAGAAGAAATAAAGGCTCTACAGGAAGCGGTCTTACTTTCCCGTATTACTAATCTGGCTCTGGCCCGCTTTCTTTTGAAATCGATCAGGTTTGATGCGGTGGGGAACCTATTGAGCCTCGCGAGTGCTTGCTTTCGATCACGCACCGCGGTGGCACAGTCAGCATTCCACCAAGGCACAGGGACGCGTCGTGGCCGACACGTAGACTTCGGGATTGCAATGGTGGCTGCGCGAAGAAGGGCGTCGGTGAATTGGGCCACCAAGGTATCGATATTATTTGAAAAGTCGATGTTCGTCATCACTTCGTCCGAGAAGTAGTGGAGTCTGGAGCATTGAAATTGGTGCATCTCGCATCTACAGAGATGCCGGCAGATATCCTCACGATCGGACTGACCAAGTCAAAACACGAGCACTGTGTTGGGCTCTTGGGGACGTCATGAAGATATAATTACAGATCCGGAGATTATCTCGAGGGGAAGTATTGGAATTCCAGTCGGACGATACGATCTCCAGCTACGTGTGTGGTTACCTAGCGCCAGGCGACATATATTCTGTATTTTCCTGTTGATCTGCAACCGGAGATGTCTTTTGTCTTGTTTTATTATTTATTTATTTATTAAGTTATTATAAAGTGTGAACTGTTTCTGGGTGTCCATTGATTTTCGTAAACTATTTCACTCTGCCAACAATGACTTTATATGACACATGAAAATTGCATAATTTTAGTCATTGTAGATAAAATAATGCTTATCATAAACCCAATATACTCGACACAGTTTTCGTGCAGATTCTCATACAGTTTCTGTACAGAAACGTCAAGATCCCTGCGTTCTGGCTGTGATCTTTATTTAGAATTAAGTAACCATGATGAGCATAGAGAATTAAAATAGGAAGGCAGGAATTGGGGAAAAGAAAGTTTATCCCTTCACACCATCTCATCTTTACACATCTAACCACAAAATGGACACGGCCGATTACCGTTAGTGAACGATTCTGCCGCTAGAGGAGCTGGAATCAAACTACGCTTTCTACACGAAAAATTATTAACGTATTAATAATTTTTTCACGCAGAAAAAGTAAAATCTGGCCTGCACGAAGTATCTGCATGAAAACTGTACCGTGTATATTGGTCTTTACATTTTCCATGGAAATAACGCAAAGAAAAAACTAGTGGTGCTACAGAATGGCAAAGACTTTCCCCTATTAGCTTTCTATTTCCTTGGGTCTGGGATAGCTATTTGGAATTGGCACATACTCTTGTCAGCTGCCATCTATCGCCGCCCAAAGTACTTTTTTGTTGACATTTTCTTAATTTTTCTCTATCGTAGTGGTAGAAAGGAAATATTAATTTTAGAATATTAAAGAATACTAAAACCTCGTCCTAAATGGCAATTTTCTTTTAACAATTTGTAGCTGTTTTTAAGAAAATGACGTTTAAGCGTAACTACAAATGCGAAAGTTGAAACTCTTTTCACAGAAAATTTTTGAGTGTTCATAGAACTTCTTTTGAAGTCATTTGAAGCATATACTGTGATATACCAGAATATAATAGATTTTATTTAATGATGTTAGCTATACATGGGGTAGATAAATGGGGATACAATATGGCGGTATATGGACTTAGCAACGACGGCGCGGAGGTTGGCAAGGTCAACAAACTATACACGGGCCTTGATGACGTCAGGACGCCAGCTAGATGGCTGAAGAACATAAAATGTAATTGGTGCAAAAACGAATGACTGACGGAGGTCGCGGCTACTCGGATTTCTAAGAGACGCACGGGTTGGCTATTAAAGATTAGATAGTCTAATGTTGCCGCCGTGTTTTGAAAAAAATAGAAGGATGGACGCCTACCGAGCCATAAAGGGTTTAAAAATGCATTAAACAGTATATTCCGACTCGGGGTGTCGTAGAGTGAAGATCGTACATTCCGTCTCTGGGTGTCGTGGAGTGTAGATCGAACATTCTCTCTCTGGGTGCCGTAGCGTAAAGATCGTTGTAGACAATATAGTGGGAAAGTGAGACTTGTATAGTTTTCTTGTGCGAGAAGTGATAGTTTGTTTCCGGACTTTGAAAATAATTTACCAGAAGTGATTTCGCGGAGGACTTGTTCAGATTTTCGGACATTGCAGTTGGACTTCAATAGTTTACATAACCAGTGGGAGAGACTAGGAACCGGGGAGCGTCGGATAAGAACTAACAAATAGTTTAGGCAGTGTGGACTGGACGTGTCAGCAGCGGCGCAAGACTGAAGAAAGAAGCGGAACTTGGAATTAACAACGGCCAAGTGAGAAGCGACCACGGAGCGTTGGCATGCAAAAACGTTAAAAACAATACTGCAGTGTAAAAGAGATAATTTATTCAAAAAAGGGTCATGACCATCAAATTAATTGTTTTAATTTGAAGTTAAATAAATTGTTGAATTTTGTTCTTTGGAAATAGAAAAGAGTTTTTTCATTTGTCAATCATAATTGTTAATTAGTTGGAAGCATAATTATTACATTTCAGATTCCACGCCATACTGTATAGTTGGCAGATCAGGTAATCGGCTATCGAGGCGATAGCGAGTATTTGTATCCGGATCCATCGACCCAAGCTAGCTGGATTTTTATATAATTTTGTTAAAATTAGATAGAAAAACTTTGGTAGTAATTCATGTAACCTGTTTCTGGCGCCCAAACCTTAATAAATTCGGAACAGGACATAATTACAGCCACGCTTTTGATGAGACGTGAGAAAGGTGTATTTCAAAATGGCGCGCCAACTGGGGCATATTTTGTTATAATTTATAACAAAGTGAAGTACGTTTAAAGGAATTATTATAAATTATAACAAATTGATCGAAAAGGAATCTGAAATTTATTGATTGACATATGAAATTAATTGTAATTATAAGAAAAGCCAAAACCATTTCATTGAGGAGAATTTGATAGTGAGAATTTTAATTTGTATTATAATTTCAAGATGGAGACTAGAAGTAAGACAGCACGTTCCGAAAATGTCGAAATAGATAATAAGGCGGCTAACAGTATGAATCCCGAAGGTGACATTTCGCGAGAATTAGTTGAGGTAGAACAGAAAGAAAAGGAAGTAGCGGCAGCTCCAGTAGACAGTACGGATTCTAGTAACTTGATAATAATTAAAATGTTAGCAGAAATGAATGCTAAATTGGAGAATAATAATGCTAGATTGGAAGAATTGACTTTAGACATGGGCGCTAAATTTGAAAATAATAATGCTAAATTGGAAGGATTGACTTTAGACATGAACGCTAAATTGGAAAATAATAATGCTAAATTGGAAAATATAAAGATAGAAACGACTCAAGAATTTAAGAATTTTCGTGAAGCAATATTTGAGGAGATATCGCAGTTACGGACCGATACAGCTAATGAATTTAGTAATATTTATTCAAAAATGGATGCGTTTAATTGTCAAGTAAATCAAACTCAGAAAGAGCAAAAGGAATGTTTTAATAAAATTAATTCTGAAGTTGGGGCTTTACAGGAAAATGTTACAGCATTAGCACTTACACAAAACCAACAATGTAAAAAAATGACGAACGCTGAATCGCGTATAGAATATTTAAATGAGATATCGCAACAACATGGCGACAAAATAGAAAATATTGAATTGAAAATAGTTGTTACAGATAGTAAGGTAGAACAACAGATACAAGAGGGGCTGAGGAATATTAAAACTTTGCAGGAATTGGAATCGGAAAAACAGATAGCAAACCTTAAAGGCAAGATAGATCAGTTGGAAAATGAAGTCCTAACAAGCACGCAGGGAAATGTAATAACTACAGCATCCGCGGTAGTTTTGCCAAGTTATTTAAAATTCCATGGGGATATCAAGGAGCAACCATGGTCTTTCATCTCAAAATTAGAAAGCTACTTTATGATTAATAATATTCCTGACAGGTTAAAATTGCATATGGTCGAGCAGGCAATGTCATCTAAAGCCCATCATTGGTTGACATCATTAATTCCGGAACCAACGAGTTATCAAGAATGGAAAGAGAAATTTTTGAAACGTTATTGGAATGAGAATCACAAATTTGATTTAAAATATAAATTGATGAGTGAAAAATATAGGAAAGGTGGGGCGGAAACCATGTGTGATTTTGCAACACGCAAAATTGCCGCATTCAAGGCTTGCGAAGAAGGGATAGATAATAATGAATTAACTAGAATTATTATTCGTCAATTGCCAGTCAGTATTCAAAATTTGCTATGGAATTCGATACCTGTAGATTATGAAGACTTAGTGGAATGGCTAAGCCTCTTCGATCGGACTTTGAATGGCGAATATGAACGGAATAATAGTAACGGATACCATGATAGCATGAATGGAAAGAATAATGGAACGGGAAAAATAGCTGATAATGATAATCGCCAAGGAAATGATAGTTTAGAAGGGAAGGGCGAGTGGGGAAATGATGCCAAGAGAGAATCTAAAAAGACAGGAAATAGTTACTCGTGAAGATCCAAAGATGATAAGAGATACGAACAGATAGAAATTAATGCAATAGAGCAGGAAAACTCCCACTGTTCGAAGTAAATAGGCGGGTTATTTCGAACGATAAGACTGATGAGATGATGGTTATTAAAGAGTTGAATAGCATTGAGGTAGCAGCAGAAGATTTGTTAAGGAAAGAGACAGACGAACAGGCGGAAAATAGCACGTGTTTGGTGTTGAAGGGGATATTTCGGCATATACCGGTAGATATTTTAATTGACACTGGTGTAAATGTTTGTGCGGTATCGGAAGAATTATATAAGCAACTAAAAAAGAAGGGAATAAGATTGAAGAATTACCTGCTAGAAAATTAAATATTCGTACGGCTAACGGGAGGCGCATCGAAACAAGAAGTCAGCAAATTTGGGTGGAGGTGGAAGTCCAAGGGGTGACGATACAGTTCCCTGCAATAATTATAAAAAATTTGATTCGTCCAATCATTTTGGGGATTGATGGCCTAAAGATGTGTGACGCCAAGGTCGATGTAGGTAACAGGAAGATATTGTTACGAAATGACAAAGGGCAACAACATTGTTTGGGGATCAAAGACCAGGAGGGCGAAGATTTGTGTATTTGTGAGATTGCGGAACTAATGGAAGAGACCAGGGACCAGATTCACGCAGCAGCCAAGTATGCGGTCGACGAAAATGGAGTAGATGTTAGCCATTCCGTTGAAACGTTAGTTAGCGAATATCAAGACGTTTTTGAAGGTTCAAAGGAGCCCGTAAAAGGATATCAATTTAAAATTGAATTGATGGATGAGGAACCCTTCAATGTAAAGCAATACCCGATACCACATGTATTTAAACCCGAAGTATGTAGACAAATAAACACGATGCTGGAGGATGGTATCATAAAAAAATCTATGACACCGTATGTGAGCCCGATAGTAATAGTCCGAAAGAAAGATAAGAAAATCAGATTTTATATTGATGCTAGAAAACTCAATAGCAAAACCATCGCTCGTCATGAAAAACCGCCAAAATTGGACGAAATGGGGACATACAATTATAGGAACATTAAGCCGTATAAAAGGGACGATACCCACGATTGAATATTTTGTCCAGGAATAAATCATTGTAAATAGTATCTGTATATAATAGTGTGTAATGGTGTTTGTTGTGTTGTTACATCTATTTTGTTAGAATGTGAAAAAATTTTCAATTAACATGTGATGGATATAAGACGGAAGAAAATAGCAGGCAATAATTTATACTCAATGAGATGGTTCAAAACTATGTTGGCATATTCACAAAACAAATGTAAATAGTTTAAGGCTGCAAGATACAAGATATGTGTTGTGTAAAGTGCAAAGTGTCAGTGAATACAACGTAGTGAAATAAGAAGAAAGTGTTTAATGTAGTCTTGTCATTTAGTTATGTTGTAGCAAACCAAATGACGCTTGGGAGAGGGGAAGTTGTGATATACCAGAATATAATAGATTTTATTTAATGATGTTAGCTATACATGGGGTAGATAAATGGGGATACAATATGGCGGTATATGGACTTAGCAACGACGGCGCGGAGGTTGGCAAGGTCAACAAACTATACACGGGCCTTGATGACGTCAGGACGCCAGCTAGATGGCTGAAGAACATAAAATGTAATTGGTGCAAAAACGAATGACTGACGGAGGTCGCGGCTACTCGGATTTCTAAGAGACGCACGGGTTGGCTATTAAAGATCAGATAGTCTAATGTTGCCGCCGTGTTTTGAAATAGTAGAAGGATGGACGCCTACCGAGCCATAAAGGGTTTAAAAATGCATTAAATAGAACATTCTGACTCGGGGTGTCGTGGAGTGAAGATCGTACATTCTGACTCGGGGTGTCGTGGAGTGAAGATCGTACATTCTGACTCTGGGTGCCGTAGCGTAAAGATCGTTTGTAGACAATATAGTGGGAAAGTGAGACTTGTATAGTTTTCTTGTGAGAGAAGTGATAGTTTGTTTCCGGACTTTGAAAATAATTTACCAGAAGTGATTTCGCGGAGGACTTGTTCAGATTTTCGGACATTGCAGTTGGACTTCAATAGTTTACATAACCAGTGGGAGAGACTAGGAACCGGGGAGCGTCGGATAAGAACTAACAAATAGTTTAGGCAGTGTGGACTGGACGTGTCAGCAGCGGCGCAAGACTGAAGAAAGAAGCGGAACTTGGAATTAACAACGGCCAAGTGAGAAGCGACCACGGAGCGTTGGCATGCAAAAACGGTAAAAACAATACTGCAGTATAAAAGAGATAATTTATTCAAAAAAGGGTCATGACCATCAAATTAATTGTTTTAATTTGAAGTTAAATAAATTGTTGAATTTTGTTCTTTGGAAATGAAAAGAGTTTCATTTGTCAATCATAATTGTTAATTAGTTGGAAGCATAATTATTACATTTCAGATTCCACGCCATACTGTATAGTTGGCAGATCAGGTAATCGGCTATCGAGGCAATAGCGAGTATTTGTATCCGGATCCATCGACCCAAGCTAGCTGGATTTTTATATAATTTTGTTAAAATTAGATAGAAAAACTTTGGTAGTAATTCATGTAACCTGTTTCTGGCGCCCAAACCTTAATAAATTCGGAACAGGACATAATTACAGCCACGCTTTTGATGAGACGTGAGAAAGGTATATTTCAATACACTCACAAATATAGTAATGTTTACAAATTGCTGGTAATGTGCGTATTAAAAATGTAAGTGATCTTTCAAAACAATACATTGGCGTAATTTTAGAAAAAAACTAAAACAAAAAAATACCTCAAATTGTATTTTACGTCATATAAAGAGTGCAATAAGCACTATTTAAGTGTGAAGAAAATATTTGGAGCCATTTATGAGCAAATGGCGTTTGAGCGTTACTGAATATAGGGAATTTTGTGCGGAATTGAAGTTTCGCGTCACTTTTGTGCATCTGCCCATGCGCAGAACATCGATAGTGGATAACGTTGGAGGTGGCAAAAAGTGCCAATTCCATCGTGAAGACAGGCGCCAAGAAGTAAAAAGCCAAGTGCGGTTGTCCTAGTGGTGCCTGTTGACACGGTGTAAGATATATAGGTGTGTTCACTCCCAGTCTAAAACTGAAGCTTATGTGAGGCGCTGCGATCTTTGGGTCTCATTTGGCAAGGCCGTGATTGGTCGTGATCCATTCGACAGCTCTGTGGCCAGCTGATTACTTATTTCAAGTCAGTGATTTTTTCGCTTCGCGGTGGAATTGGTAAAGTCCAAAGCGAACAGTTACGGAAATGGTTAGGAAATGTTTTGTAACACTGTATAATAGCCACAGTTTAAGATGTCATCTTATGATGTCTATCTTATACCGCAACCCAGACCGATCGTGCGCACCTTACGGACAAGCGAGGAACTAGCCTCAAACCGGCTTGAGAGAATTTTCCCCAAAGGCGGGTAGGCTAGTTGGCACACCTGTATATCTTACCCCGTGCGGTTGAAGTTGCTGCTCACCGGAGAGTTTCTGCCCGATCTCCTCCTGGTCGTTGTCGAGCCCCTGCAGGTCCTCGGAGACGCGGAACCGCTTGAGCAGCGCGATGAACTTCTGCTTGAGGTTGCGTTGCTGCAAGCACAGGACGCGCGCGTAGGTGGCGAGCAGCGCGGGCAGGGGGCCGTGGCCGGGGCCGAGGCCGAGCGGGCGCAGGGGACCGCGGCAGCGGTCGGCGAGGCGGCGGGGCCCGGGGCAACTCACCCTGGCGTTGGCCGGCATCTTGGCGCGGGCCGCCTTGCGCGCGCGCCGGCCCAGCGCGTCCTCCGCCATGGGCTCCGAGTCGCTGCCCTCGCCCTCACCCTCGCCCTCGCCGTCCTCGTTGCTGCTGAACTCCTCCTCGTCGTCCGAGAAGTCCGCCACGCGATCTGCAAGCAAACGTGGACAACCCTTTACTGCTAATGAATGGCAACCGCAATTCGGAATCAAGTGCAACAGATCGTCGGGGCGAAAAGGGTGTGAGCTCTGCTTCATGGGACGTCCGCACAAACACATGTTAAATTCGAGTCGTAGCTCCACGGAAACCCTCACATAATTTATTTCTAATTCATTGCTACAATTTGGAATGAATTGCAACGTGTCTTCGGGGCGAAAAACCGGTGTGAGCTGGCTAGACGAGACGCCAGCGCACACACAAGTTAAATTCTCCAAACTCAGCGTACAGCACCGCCTTCTCATGCGAGGGCGAATTCAACCTTCGAGCCAATTTGAATATTTAGTCAATATTGAGACGTACTGGAATTGATGTACACAGACAATTGTTTTGAAGAGAAATATTTACATTTATTTACAAATCAAAATATAAGAAAGTTAAACATACAAACATTGAATTAAACCTCCGCAAATCTTTTCCTTCCCCTTAGCCGCGGAGAGCCCGCGACCGTCCCTAGGCCAACAGCCCAGCGCCACCACTCCCACGCAGGCGAGCAACGCGTGGTGCGATGCTGTCGGACGCCGAGTCCCCCATAACTACCGTCCCTCATGGCCTGACGCCAACCGGTCTCCGCCTGGAAACCGCGTGCTTGAGAGCACAGGAGATCTCAGTCAGTGCTTCCACTCTCAACGCATCTCTGGCGAGCGCAGACGGCGCTGTCTTATGCACCCTCTCGTCTCCCGCCTTCGACAAGCAGCCTTCCCTGCCGCCGTCTCCCCCTGGCCCCGTCCCTCTATTCGGCGCAGGTGCGCCCCTCGGCGCCAGGCGCCCAATCTGCCACCAGCCGCCCCCTCCCCGACAGCGTCGGCGCAGGCAACGGCTTCCTCCTGCCTCGAAAGCGTTGCCACAATATACACACTCGGCTCCGGTTATAGTGAACTTCTGGGGACTAACATGTTTGGTTCATTACATCCGATGATGTCAAAATTAAACAATTTCTCCACAATTATTATTTTATTAATATAGAGACACAGCAAAATACATTAACAGCACGAACTGAGCATTCCAATACTTCTATTCATCCTTAAAAATTCAACTGTTTTCAAGTGTTTGCTTCCTACTTTCTCGTTAGTGATTTCTGTAGGTCCTTCTCCACAGTTCGTGCACTTTCCATACTTGATTCTGTTTTGACCTCTGGGTCTAAGAAGGTTGTTCCCCATCCTTCACCTCAGGGGAGACTTCCTCGATTATGACCTTTGGACAACGATATTTTGTCAAGTTGCCTAGTGTAGGAATTTGTGGCACTGAGGCGATATATTCATTTCCAGGGGAGAATTAATTTCCAGGAATGACTTTCTACGTTCACTATAGCCGAGGCTCAGGTTCACTCTCAATGAATCATCTTATGCTTATTTGCAATGTCAGTGAAACGGGTCCAGTGACTTAAGTTCACTCTAACTGTGGGTTCACTATATCTATCCGATTTTCTTTAAGTTTTCCCAACATGCGATGGGGGTGCAATTGCCTGCCCTGCCTCCCACCCCACCCCGCAGCACCTCCCACGCGCCACCACTGATGTCAGCCCAATAGCTCTGGGCAGCAAGGCAGTTGGGCTGACTGGGCAATTGCTGGGCAGCAAAAGAGCCATCGTAATAAAAGGGCAGTGTTCAGAAACACAAACAAGAGACTGAGACTTCCACAAATCAAGGATAAAGCGTGTGCACGTTTTTTAGAGGAAGGAAATGCGAAAGAAAGGCTTAAGACGGGCTACAGCTGGAAAAGGATTATTCAAGACGAGAAATGCACGGATTTCCAGTTCTGAACGCGTGAAAAACGAGCAAGTTTCAAAGGTTATGTGAGTAGAATGGCACAACGAGCAAACCATCGGACAGAAAACGTTGATTTTTCTTGGGTATTTATTTCTTGGCGCCTGGGGGCTTGTCTTCAGAATGGAATTTCTCACGATACTTCGCGTCGTTCTCGAGCATGCCGCTAGCAGTCGCATGATCGTCAGCACTGCTTGATACAGTCGCGATCATGTAACTCCCAGCGGCACAACTGAGAACGACGCGAAATACCGTGAGATATTCCATCATGAAGACACGCCCCCACGGGCCAAGAAATAAAAACTCAAGTACACTTCGTTAACCCACAACGCAAGGTCTGAAATTTTCAAAACATTTATCAGTGAATATTGGACCTAAGCAACCTTTATAAGTGTATCATATTATTCTATTCTCACAAGAAATTAAAAAAAAACTTTTTGACCTATTTTTGAAAAAAAAATTGAAAATGTTCCAAGGGCTTCATGCAAAGTATTCCCAAAATTTAAAGGACGTTTTTCAAAATCGCACAGTTTCGAGTCGAGCCAGATCGACTGGGAAAATATCCGCATTGGAAAATATTCTTTGAAATGATTAGATGTTAGTGTTCTTCACTGATGAACGTTTTGAAGAAAAAAAAAACTTATTCAGTATCTGGTGACCATAAAACGTGTATTTTCGTTGAAATCTCGAAACCGATTTTCCGCTGCTTTTACATAACTTTCTCCATTCTACGTCCATTACTTCGTATGTATGTACGCATACGAGAAATCCAAAATTCTACCAGCGATGTAATTAGTGGTATCTGGACAGGCTTTCTGAATCAGATACCATTTCACATTTACGTTCAAAACCGCTCTGCGACCGCGCCCAGACAGCATTGCCTCAGCTTATCTCGGACAAGTGTCCCGAAGCAATCACTTTGACGGACTTCAAATCTCACTACAGATAATTTCTTATCACTAATCGTGCATCGTGATTTCTGATAACGGTTTTCCGCCTTCAATGCTCTGCTTGCTATAGGCATGCTAACTAATCTTGACCCCAAAAAAATTCTGCTGTATTTCATGACCATTTGTAGTGGAATCCATTGGCGTGGTTCGTGGGTATTGATGAACTAATTCATTCATTGGTATGTAGTCCCTATAAATGGGTCATGCTATCTCTTGTGGCGCTCAGTATTGGAATAAGTATGATTTTGGTTGTGTAATTTTCTACACACAGGAAGATATGTACCGTATGCATTTTAATTTAATATTATAAAAAATAATTTTGGTATTGTATTTATATACATACAATTTATTTATGATTGGTAATGTGTGCTTCGAGCACACTTGCATGTGATTAGTTTTTATACATTGTGTAGTTGTGTTGGTACATAGTGTAATATGCAATGAGTCTGACATTGTGTAATTAGTGCATACATCCAACTGTGTTGTAAATTCAGCCGTGAGGATGAAGAAATAAAACTTTGAAACGTCGGCTAACTGATATCATTAATTGGATCAACACCCGTGAACGACGCAATGGAAAAAAATAATTATAAAAAGCGGCCGGTTTGTACTGATCTGGGAGATACCTGCACGAGCAAAGAGCCGACGTGAAGGCCTTGGCCGAAAAACACCGCCACCCGCGTGATTAAAGCGCGCGCTACACTTACGGGACTGGTGAGCGCAGCTGTTGGCGCGCCCACAACACGAAACCAATACTTAGGGCAGTGAAAAACCACATGGAGAACGAATCCTATTTCCCCCTCGTATTCCAATCCTGGCTTAAGGCCTCACTCACAATGCAAAGTCAAACGTAATGTAATGCTGTAAACTTAGCCGTAAAATTTACACTAGAAACAAGCATTCCCAATGACGAACGTAAGCTGGAACGTAAGTTTCGCCGTCACCAATCAGAATTCAACGTACTACTGAAATCGATTCGTTTCTAGCATGATGGAAAGATCTTTTCACGATGGTTTCTATCTTCTTTTTTCCCGACTTTCCTACCAATTTGTCTTTGTATATAAATGCGAGTAGTTGCACTATTGCTCGCATTTCCAAGATGAAGGAAGTTCACGAGTAATTGGTTTATAAGATGAAGGAAATTCACGAGTAATTCGTCGAACATAATTAGTTTATTCGCCATGTCAAGTTAAAGACACAATACAAATGGCCCAAATTCTTACTTTGAATTCACTACACGCATTAAAAACCGTTCGCAAATTAGTTCTCTACATTACAACACAATCTGAAATTGACCTTTTACGCTGGTCACTGATTGGGTCTTCGGTACAATTTCGACATAAATTTAAAGTAAATATAATAATAGATAATAAATAAAATAAATAATAATAAATGAAATAGAACATGGTTGTTTATAATACCATGGTTCCCTGCCTTGGTACTTCAATTTTTAAATAATAATTAGGAAAACCCAGCAGACGTTGCTCTGCCCTTCATCTCCCTCTTTCCACTCCCATCACCCTCTCAGTCTCTCCCTCACACTGCCCCTGTCTGTCTTCATTCACATTTAATTGCAGATTCTGCACATCTCTGCGCAGGTGAGGTAATATCGGGAAGCGCCGGACCAGCAAAAATGTATTAGAATGTTCAAGAAAGTTTCATCCTGTAGATTACGGTGTGACAAACGTTTCTTCGAGGCTTTTGGCCTCAAAATTTCAGTTTTTAAGGCCACAGAATACATAGTTTAGGAGTTATTTAACGATATACATTCACAATCCTACCGAATGTGTTGCGGGTTGCATTTGACGTAAACATTTAGTTTCGTTCTACAGCGCTATTGAGTGGAGTTAAAACAGATTTGACAGCACATAAACCTTCAAAGTTGGCACTTCATGTTTTTCACCAAGAAGGTTCATTTTTGATTTACCTCGAATTTAAAGTTTCTAATAATCAATATTTAAGGTAAGATTTTTATTGAGTAATCACTAATTGATTTTTCATTACAAATATAAAATTGACATGAATTCTTTTTCAATCAATGAATTATTTTCAATATTTTTATTCTAGCCTGATCAGGAAAATAATATTCTCGAAACTGTTGCTAATACAATTTAATGCACATTTACTTGAATTATTTATTTATTTCTTATAATAAATAATGGTCTGTTCGAAATACATGGGCCAAATATAACTCAAAGTAAAAACTCGGAGCTTGTGAACTCATTAGTTTACGGACTTAGGTCTACGGTTACGTCAAGGCGTTGTGAATGGTCTCTCCTAGTACCTCTTTTCAATGTTTTGTGGCTACGTTACGTTTACATTTGCATTGTGAATGAGGCCTCAAATAAGCCTTTCTGCCGGTGGCGAGTGACTGCTACACACGCAAGTGCTCTTGATGTTCCAAAGCGGGGGTGCGCGGAGAGGTGCCTACGTCACCGTTTCGAAGGGCGTACCAACTGTGAGCAGGACCTTAACGCGTCAAAGCGTGCAAGAAATGGGAACGATTGTTGTGAAAGTACGAGGTGGTTGTTGGCAGCACTGTTCGTACGTGCCGTTCCGAGGCAAACCTAGGAATCTCAAGGGGACCGTGCTATTGAACGGTGGACTAGGACTAGGGAGCTGGCGTATGAAGAATACTCACCAGCGGCCTCGTCGAGGCTCTTGGTGGCGGCGTGCGGGGCGTCGGGCTCGTGGCCGACAGGTTACAAGTTGCCCTTGAATAAGCAATTGTGCCTACTCACCAGCGGCCTCGCCGAGGCTCTTGGCGGCGGCGTGCGCGGCGTCGGGCTCGTGGTCGACAGGCTACAAGTTGCCCTTGAATAAGCATTTGTGCCTACTCACCAGCGGCCTCGCCGAGGCTCTTGGCGGCGGCGTGCGCGGCGTCGGGCTCGTGGTCGACAGGCTACAAGTTGCCCTTGAATAAGCAATTGTGCCTACTCACCAGCGGCCTCGCCGAGGCTCTTGGCGGCGGCGTGCGCGGCGTCGGGCTCGTGGTCGACAGGCTACAAGTTGCCCTTGAATAAGCAATTGTGCCTACTCACCAGCGGCCTCGCCGAGGCTCTTGGCGGCGGCGTGCGCGGCGTCGGGCTCGTGGTCGACAGGCTACAAGTTGCCCTTGAATAAGCATTTGTGCCTACTCACCAGCGGCCTCGCCGAGGCTCTTGGCGGCGGCGTGCGCGGCGTCGGGCTCGTGGTCGACAGGCTACAAGTTGCCCTTGAATAAGCAATTGTGCCTACTCACCAGCGGCCTCGCCGAGGCTCTTGGCGGCGGCGTGCGCGGCGTCGGGCTCGTGGTCGACAGGCTACAAGTTGCCCTTGAATAAGCATTTGTGCCTACTCACCAGCGGCCTCGCCGAGGCTCTTGGCGGCGGCGTGCGCGGCGTCGGGCTCGTGGTCGACAGGCTACAAGTTGCCCTTGAATAAGCATTTGTGCCTACTCACCAGCGGCCTCGCCGAGGCTCTTGGCGGCGGCGTGCGCGGCGTCGGGCTCGTGGTCGACGGGCTGCGAGTTGAGCGCCTGCACGGAGACGCGCCCCACCACGTTGCTGGCGAGCCCCGGCGGCAGCGCCTTCTCCTTCGCCTCGGAGCACAGGTCCAGATCCAGGTCCATCTGCCGCTGCAGCACCTGCGGGCCACCTCCCCACCCTCAGCCCTCGCCACTAAGGGCACCCTTCGAGAAAGCCCCTAGCGCGCAAAGCCTGTTTCACCCGGTCATGTTTTCATCCGTTCTTGTACAGCAAGTGGATGGAAATAGTACATTATGAAACGATGATGGGTATTAATACACGAGTGATATATTACGATACGAGCGAGGAACGACCGAGTTCACACGAGTGTATAAATGCCCATTACATGGAGTTTCAAACATTACTTTTTCTACGACTTTTATAAGTTAAACTTCTACATTGAATAGTTGAGGGGCAGTTGATATGCAGGATTCAGCCAAGACCATCTACTGGACTAATCTACCCTCTCTAATCCTACCCTCGCATGCTGCCGCAAATAGGTGTGGTTACCTTTCGGCCTGGGAGGGAGTACTGAGCTAGTCAAATAGGATCAAATTGAAATTACGATCCAATTTGTTTTAAATAATATTCTACTAAAAATACTAATAAAAGAAATTAAAGTGACAAGCATATGTAATATCGAATGCAATTTTAATGTAGACAATCGAACGAAACATGTACTAGAACGATTCTCAATGATTAAGTGTCAATACTTGGTTTGTAAACTTCCCTGTGATTGGTCAAGAACCTGTGTTATAATGTAAACTGTATCGTAATGAGTATCATTATGCAACTGGTTGCAGCCACCAAATGACAGCATTATACAATGGGAGTAGAAAAAAGGATGTTCGTTTCTACGCGTTATGTTTCGATGCAGAAACTGGATAAACATGATTTAAGCGTTTTACACAGTTATTTGTGTTTGTACGTAATCGTGATGAAAATACTTCCTCCGGACGCCGCAAAAAGCGCTGAAAGTCAAACATTTGAATATCGCATTTATGGTAACAAATTAAATTTGGTTATGTTAGGACTGACTACGGGACGCGACGACATTGGTACACAGCACACTATTTCTCACTACATAATAACTTAACATTACAATTCAACACATCAGAACGCTCTCGAAACTGTGCAAAAGAAACAAATCGCACCACACGCGTAACAAACCAGAGAAAGTTTCCAGAAGTGACGCCAGGAGCGCGGTAGTCAAACTAGAAGCAATCTGTACCGAAAAATGAAGCAAGCTTCGTTTTTTCGTACAAATTACATCCAGACTGATCGATTCTTTTTCTGTACCAGCGGAAAATGATGGAGTAAAACAGGCTTAACACGCACTTAAAACCGGAGGAGCTGTACCAGGGCCATCCAACTGGCGGGCCGAGAAAGGTTATTAGCCGAACGTTAAAGCCCCTCGCATGTATTGCGGGCGAGAACATTCTGCGCCTAGCGCACGCGCCCTTTCGACACCCCTTACAGTAAAAAGAGATTAAGTTGAGATATATCGATCTTTTAAATACAATCATACCAATGTTTTCCACTCTGTCATGCACGGTAGAGCCTGATATTATTCACGGTTCCATCACGCCCCCCCCCCCGTTTCAGAGCTTCCGGGCAAAGTGCTGCGATCAACAATGGGGGTCGCGTGTGGATCACCCGAGTAATGAAAATGCGGGCCGCAACCGCCTTCAAGGTGTCGTTGTCGCCAGTTGGACCTCCCTGCGCTCTACTCGAGTGTAGAAGGCCCCACCTGCGACATGTTGATGACGCCCTCGGCGAGCGTCTTGTAGCCCAGGATGGTGCGGTTCTTGTAGCGCTTGCGGCGCTGCAGCATCACGTGCAGCTTGTTGCCCTCGCGCTTCAGGAAGTGCGGGTACTGCAACACACACACACACTCCCTTCCTTCAGTCATGGCCCGCGGTGCCGGGCGCGTCAACCACTCACCTCATTGGCCCCGGAAGTGAAGTGCGTGCTTTTTTTTTCATCGGGAGGTGGCGCCGACCTACCGTCGACTAGCTGGTTTCCCCCACCAGGTATCTTCCACCAGCGGGGCACCGCCCCAGTCGGGACAAGCGCTAAGCTCCCGACCGCTCTCCTGCCATGTGTGGTAGTGTAGTGTAAGTGTGAGTGTAAGAAGAGAGGTTAGTACAAGGAAGAGGAAGGAAAGATCGCGCGCGGTCCATGGCCCGTTTGTTAGGGTATTGCTTCGGCATTCACCCGGTGTTGATCGGAGAAAGCAAGGAAAACTCCCGATCAGAGCAGCCGGCCGCTAGAATTCTCCTCCAGACAGCGACTGAATTCGATCTAGCTGACAAGCTAGTGATTTTGGACACTCCAAAAGAATGAGCGTTGCCCCGACGGGGTCTTTATACCAGGGCTGTCCAACTGGCGGCCCACGGTGCCATGCGTGGCCCGCGAAAGGTTGTTGCGCACACGTGAAGTGCCTTGCCGGGCCACCCCCTCTCGTTTGAGAGCAGCTGGGCAGAGCTGGAGTCACGTGCGGAGCTCCCGAGTAATGGAATTATGACCCGCAACCGCATTAAAGGCCCTTGAGGCCTTGCAAGTTGGATAACCAGCGACTTTGCTCGTGTATTTTAGTATTTTCGTAACCGCGCACCAGTTGGGAAACTGGTGGTTCCCACATCAATAATACGCTCTAGGCATCATTGGTGCATTTATGTAGAACGTGAATACTTTGAATTTAATGGCAGAGAGCTGTTTTCGTTTGAACGTTTGAGTTTTAAAAAAATACATGTATTTTTTGCGCTTCATTACTTTATGAGTTTTTCAAATGGTAGCTGAAGTGTAAGACAGAAATTGTCACATTATAATGTTACATAACCATTAACAATATTGGAAAAAGAATGTGCTATTACGTGTCGTGTGAATAGCACCACTAGTAACCCGTGACCCCAGCTATACTCCCTATTGTTAAATAGTAGGAGCATACCTGGGGTCATGGGTAACTATTTCGTTACTTTCTCTTCTTACGAAGAGCTTCTTATGGCGAGAAAGTAAAAGTTTTTCGAGACTTAAAACGTGTGTTTTATGGCCCCTTAAAGAAGAACTTTCCGAGCCTAAAGAGTTAATTTTACAATGAAACCTTATAAGACCTTTTTTAACCTTTAATAACCTTAAGAAACTTCGAAAATAAGCTCTTAAGACAATTCTGAGCATATTTTGTCTAATAAACTACGTGAATATTCCGAATGGTTGAGCCGCAATAAGCACTCAAAAGTTGGTTTGAAAAATTAATTTTTAGGCAAACATTTCCATTATAGATGCTCAGAAACACTCCATAACCCTATGAAATCTGTATTATTTACAAAAGAAATTAATATATTTACTCAGAAACAAAAATTAAGCAAGAAATAAAAAGCACCCAATTTATAGCAATTCGACTGCTTTTTTATTTCCCGCTTAATTTTTCTCTCTGAACAAATATATTAATTTCTTTGGCTAATAATAAACAATTTACATGTTTATGAAGTGTTTCTACGCTTTCATAATGCAAATTTTTGCCTAGAAATCAATTTTTCAAACCAACTTTTGAGTGCTCATTGCGGCTCAAGCTAGTGCTATTCCCATCCCAGCACATTTTCTTTTCCATATCTGTAACACCGCATTAACATATATTTTAAAAAGGGTAGGTGACAGACAATATCCTTGCCGTAGTACTTTTGATTTAGGAAATGCTTTGGTCATCTATTTACCTTTTCCTTTTTGATCTGATTCCTTCACTGCATTTATTAAAATTTTATTTACATTACTTTCATTCGTAACTTCCCATGACCTTATGACTGGCACACTATCATAGGCCTTTGCTAAATCGAGGAAAACCATGTGAAGTTCTCTTTCTGTTTGCCATTTCTTTTGCATCACCTGGGACAAACAAAACAGGTTATCTATGCAAGAACGACCCCTCTGTAAAACCACTTTGTTCTTCTTCGTACTCCTTGTACCCTCTTCTATTAATTCTATCAACATTCTTCCATATACCTCACTGAATGTGTTTATCACTGCTAACCCTCTATAATTTTCACAAGTCTTTCCTTCCTTTCATATATATATTGGTGTTATATAAGCCATTTTCCAGTCTTCGCGTATATCTCCTTTATTTATACAACTATCAATTAGCTTCGTCATCATCCGTACTAGCATTGGTGTTCCATTCTTTATCACTTCGCTTGGGATTTCTCCTGGACCCGCAGCCTTACCGCCTTTCATTTCTTTGATATATCTCTTGACCCTCTCTTCGGTTACTGTAATTTCTCTGGCCGGAGATATTTTCTCCCTTTCTGTAGTTCCAAGAAAATCTGATCTTCCTTCATTTAATAATTTTCTAAATTATTCTTCACATTTACTTACGATATACTTTGTATACGGAGTTTTTGCATTTGGGGAGATTTGACCTGTTTTACGAACTCCCAAATCTCGCTTGTTTTTGTCCCACTTATGTACATTTCTACTTCTTGGCATTTACGCTGTTGTTGATTTTCTTTTATTGTGCATTTACGCTGTTACATTGTTGTTTTTCTTATGTCGTTCGATGTTATATTCCTCCCTCTTTTCCGCTTTCTTGGTACTCAAGCATTTTTCATACAGACTCTTCTTCTCTATTTCCCGCTCCATGTCTTGAGTAATCCGATAACTCCTCCCTTTCCTTTTCGTATTTAAAGGTATTTCTCCAAGTGCTTCTTTAGCCGCTTGATGCAATCTATCTTTGAGGTGTTCATATATCTCCTTATTTGATCCACTCAGTAAATTATCCAATCTATTTTGAAATAAATATTTTATACTTGGTTGTGATAGACCCTCTATATTATATTTCCTACCTTCACTATTTCATTTTTGTCGCCCTTATGTTCTCTGATCTCCATTTCTTTTTGTCTTTCGGGTGGAAACAATTTTGGTCTTAACTAAATAATGTTTAGGTCTACATTCTGGGCCTGTGTGCCCTGACGTCCATTACTTTTTCAGTTACATACTGCCTAGTGATTACGTAATCAATTACAGACCTCCTTCCTCTTACCTTATCTTCCCAAAAGAACATATGTTTATCTTTATGTTGGAAGTGACCGTTTCTAATTATAAATTAATGTTGTTCACATAGCTGAATCATCTTTTTCCATTCGAATTTTCCATCTCTTCTCCAAGTTGTCCAACGAGATTTGATCTCTCAGATTTTCTCACTCTTGCATTAAAATCGCCCAATAAAATAAATTATCAATTTACCCCACATTCATTGATTGGACCATCCAGTTTCGAATAAAATTAATCTAAAATATTAGCATCTTCATTTTCATTTGGCGCATAAACTCCAAGAATCGTCATTTTGTATCTAAAACTTTCCAAATTTACTTTAATCAGCCTCTCACCTATGGCTTCCCAACTTTTAATACGGCTTATAAATTTATTTTTATGATTATGGAAATCCCTTTACTACCCCTCTGATCTTTTGGTACTCCGCTCCAAATATTAACATAGGATAAAATCTCTTCTATACCCGAGCCATTTTTCTTTGTCTCATTTAAACTTGCAATATCCATATTTAAGATATATTATACCCCAAAAATACGAAAAAAAATCGCAGAAAATCCGTTTTTTTGACTTTAAGAGAATCAAAACCTTTGATATATTCTCTTTAACATGGTGAAACCCTTTTAATTCTACTATCATTCATTTGGTTTTTATTTGAATATTTATTTAGACTTGCTTCAGGGGAACTTCAGGGGAATATTTATTTAGACTTGCTTCAGGGGAACTTCTTTGGGAACCTCAAACATCATATTGTAGGTATATCACTATGATTTTTTTTTTTATAATTGAGGAAAGAGGTATCTAGTGCATGAACCAAAATGAAACATTTGAACCAGTTATTTCATACAGAAAATTTAATTAAAAAATGTTTTTGATTTTTTAACTTTCTGATACAAAAATTTTCTAAATATGTAAATACTAATCGTACAGATATTATTTTGGTTTAGGCACTAGTTCAAATAATTTGTTATCACACAAAAAAAGAATTAAAGCAATAGAGATAGTTCTAAGTTATGATGTTTATGCTCAAGGCCCATTTCTGTACAAAATTCCGTTATCTCCACAAAAAAATTCAAATTTTTTTCTTAATGTTTTTTGTTTTCAATAAATGCACGACAAAAATGATTAAGGAATTTTCCAATTTTTGCATGTTTGGGGAATAATATACCTTAAACCTTGAAGTTCCTTAATTACCTCCTGTACCTTATTTCCCAGACCTCGATTATTCCATGTTCCAATATTCATTATCCATTTCCTTTGCCTAGTTCGTCTCCAGTTACCGTCCATTTTCTCATGACCAGGCCTTTTAGAATTTCGTAGTTTTACATGGACGATGAGATGGCCCATCGTCCCAACCCCCTACTCGGAGGACCAGGATTTTTTTTAGGGTTTACTCCCCTAGGAGGCTGGCGTCCACTTTTGATCACTTTGTGTATATGCATAAAACTAGAACATCACCTTTAAACGGGACCCTCCCGTTCGGCTCACCCCCACACTTACGGCTTTTTAGTACAAGATGTGACAGGTAATGGCCATCCAAAATTTAAAAAAAACTCCATGTTTTCCCCTTCTATCACCAGTTCTGGGTCTCTTATGCCTGGGCTATTACAGCGGGCTCACCTGCAGGGAGAAGTTGAGCTCTAATGAGCCTGGGCTATTAACCCCAAAGTGCTCAAGGGAGAGGGAGGCTAACCTGCAGGGAGAAGTTGAGCTCTAATGTGCCTGGGCTATTAACCCCAAGAGAGGAAAGTGCTCAAGGGAGAGGGAGGCTCACCTGCAGGGAGAAGTTGAGCTCTAATGAGCCTGGGCTATTAACCCCAAGAGAGGAAAGTGTTGAAGGGGAGAGGGAGAGAGAGGCTCACCTGCAGGGAGAAGTTGAGCTCTAATGAGCCTGGGCTATTAACCCCAAGAGAGGAAAGTGTTGAAGGGAGAGGGAGAGAGAGGCTCACCTGCAGGGAGAAGTTGAGCTCTAATGAGCCTGGGCTATTAACCCCAAGAGAGGAAAGTGTTGAAGGGAGAGGGAGAGGGAGGCTCACCTGCAGGGAGAAGTTGAGCTCTAATGAGCCTGGGCTATTAACCCCAAGAGAGGAAAGTGTTGAAGGAGAGGGAGAGGGAGGCTCACCTGCAGGGAGAAGTTGAGCTCTAATGAGCCTGGGCTATTAACCCCAAGAGAGGAAAGTGCTCAAGGGAGAGGGAGAGGGAGGCTCACCTGCAGGGAGAAGTTGAGCTGTAATGAGCCTGGGCTATTAACCCCAAGAGAGGAAAGTGTTGAAGGGAGAGGGAGAGGGAGGCTCACCTGCAGGGAGAAGTTGAACTCTAATGAGCCTGGGCTATTAACCCCAAGAGAGGAAAGTGTTGAAGGGAGAGGGAGAGGGAGGCTCACCTGCAGGGAGAAGTTGAGCTCTAATGTGCCTGGGCTATTAACCCCAAGAGAGGAAAGTGCTCAAGGGAGAGGGAGAGGGAGGCTCACCTGCAGGGAGAAGTTGAACTCTAATGAGCCTGGGCTATTAACCCCAAGAGAGGAAAGTGTTGAAGGGAGAGGGAGAGAGAGGCTCACCTGCAGGGAGAAGTTGAGCTCTAATGAGCCTGGGCTATTAACCCCAAGAGAGGAAAGTGTTGAAGGGAGAGGGAGAGGGAGGCTCACCTGCAGGGAGAAGTTGAACTCTAATGAGCCTGGGCTATTAACCCCAAGAGAGGAAAGTGTTGAAGGGAGAGGGAGAGAGAGGCTCACCTGCAGGGAGAAGTTGAGCTCTAATGAGCCTGGGCTATTAACCCCAAGAGAGGAAAGTGTTGAAGGGAGAGGGAGAGAGAGGCTCACCTGCAGGGAGAAGTTGAGCTCTAATGAGCCTGGGCTATTAACCCCAAGAGAGGAAAGTGTTGAAGGGAGAGGGAGAGGGAGGCTCACCTGCAGGGAGAAGTTGAGCTCTAATGAGCCTGGGCTATTAACCCCAAGAGAGGAAAGTGTTGAAGGGAGAGGGAGAGGGAGGCTCACCTGCAGGGAGAAGTTGAGCTCTAATGAGCCTGGGCTATTAACCCCAAGAGAGGAAAGTGCTCAAGGGAGAGGGAGAGGGAGGCTCACCTGCAGGGAGAAGTTGAGCTGTAATGAGCCTGGGCTATTAACCCCAAGAGAGGAAAGTGTTGAAGGGAGAGGGAGAGGGAGGCTCACCTGCAGGGAGAAGTTGAACTCTAATGAGCCTGGGCTATTAACCCCAAGAGAGGAAAGTGTTGAAGGGAGAGGGAGAGGGAGGCTCACCTGCAGGGAGAAGTTGAGCTCTAATGAGCCTGGGCTATTAACCCCAAGAGAGGAAAGTGTTGAAGGGAGAGGGAGAGGGAGGCTCACCTGCAGGGAGAAGTTGAACTCTAATGAGCCTGGGCTATTAACCCCAAGAGAGGAAAGTGTTGAAGGGAGAGGGAGAGAGAGGCTCACCTGCAGGGAGAAGTTGAGCTCTAATGAGCCTGGGCTATTAACCCCAAGAGAGGAAAGTGCTCAAGGGAGAGGGAGAGGGAGGCTCACCTGCAGGGAGAAGTTGAGCTCTAATGTGCCTGGGCTATTAACCCCAAGAGAGGAAAGTGCTCAAGGGAGAGGGAGAGGGAGGCTCACCTGCAGGGAGAAGTTGAACTCTAATGAGCCTGGGCTATTAACCCCAAGAGAGGAAAGTGTTGAAGGGAGAGGGAGAGAGAGGCTCACCTGCAGGGAGAAGTTGAGCTCTAATGAGCCTGGGCTATTAACCCCAAGAGAGGAAAGTGTTGAAGGGAGAGGGAGAGGGAGGCTCACCTGCAGGGAGAAGTTGAACTCTAATGAGCCTGGGCTATTAACCCCAAGAGAGGAAAGTGTTGAAGGGAGAGGGAGAGAGAGGCTCACCTGCAGGGAGAAGTTGAGCTCTAATGAGCCTGGGCTATTAACCCCAAGAGAGGAAAGTGTTGAAGGGAGAGGGAGAGGGAGGCTCACCTGCAGGGAGAAGTTGAACTCTAATGAGCCTGGGCTATTAACCCCAAGAGAGGAAAGTGTTGAAGGGAGAGGGAGAGGGAGGCTCACCTGCAGGGAGAAGTTGAACTCTAATGAGCCTGGGCTATTAACCCCAAGAGAGGAAAGTGTTGAAGGGAGAGGGAGAGGGAGGCTCACCTGCAGGGAGAAGTTGAGCTCTAATGAGCCTGGGCTATTAACCCCAAGAGAGGAAAGTGCTCAAGGGAGAGGGAGAGGGAGGCTCACCTGCAGGGAGAAGTTGAGCTCTAATGTGCCTGGCTATTAACCCCAAGAGAGGAAAGTGCTCAAGGGAGAGGGAGAGGGAGGCTCACCTGCAGGGAGAAGTTGAACTCTAATGAGCCTGGGCTATTAACCCCAAGAGAGGAAAGTGTTGAAGGGAGAGGGAGAGAGAGGCTCACCTGCAGGGAGAAGTTGAGCTCTAATGAGCCTGGGCTATTAACCCCAAGAGAGGAAAGTGTTGAAGGGAGAGGGAGAGGGAGGCTCACCTGCAGGGAGAAGTTGAACTCTAATGAGCCTGGGCTATTAACCCCAAGAGAGGAAAGTGTTGAAGGGAGAGGGAGAGGGAGGCTCACCTGCAGGGAGAAGTTGAACTCTAATGAGCCTGGGCTATTAACCCCAAGAGAGGAAAGTGTTGAAGGGAGAGGGAGAGGGAGGCTCACCTGCAGGGAGAAGTTGAGCTCTAATGTGCCTGGGCTATTAACCCCAAGAGAGGAAAGTGCTCAAGGGAGAGGGAGAGGGAGGCTCACCTGCAGGGAGAAGTTGAACTCTAATGAGCCTGGGCTATTAACCCCAAGAGAGGAAAGTGTTGAAGGGAGAGGGAGAGGGAGGCTCACCTGCAGGGAGAAGTTGAGCTCTAATGAGCCTGGGCTATTAACCCCAAGAGAGGAAAGTGTTGAAGGGAGAGGGAGAGGGAGGCTCACCTGCAGGGAGAAGTTGAACTCTAATGAGCCTGGGCTATTAACCCCAAGAGAGGAAAGTGTTGAAGGGAGAGGGAGAGGGAGGCTCACCTGCAGGGAGAAGTTGAGCTCTAATGTGCCTGGGCTATTAACCCCAAGAGAGGAAAGTGCTCAAGGGAGAGGGAGAGGGAGGCTCACCTGCAGGGAGAAGTTGAACTCTAATGAGCCTGGGCTATTAACCCCAAGAGAGGAAAGTGTTGAAGGGAGAGGGAGAGAGAGGCTCACCTGCAGGGAGAAGTTGAGCTCTAATGAGCCTGGGCTATTAACCCCAAGAGAGGAAAGTGTTGAAGGGAGAGGGAGAGGGAGGCTCACCTGCAGGGAGAAGTTGAGCTCTAATGAGCCTGGGCTATTAACCCCAAAGTGCTCAAGGGAGAGGGAGGCTAACCTGCAGGGAGAAGTTGAGCTCTAATGTGCCTGGGCTATTAACCCCAAGAGAGGAAAGTGCTCAAGGGAGAGGGAGGCTCACCTGCAGGGAGAAGTTGAGCTCTAATGAGCCTGGGCTATTAACCCCAAGAGAGGAAAGTGTTGAAGGGAGAGGGAGAGAGAGGCTCACCTGCAGGGAGAAGTTGAGCTCTAATGAGCCTGGGCTATTAACCCCAAGAGAGGAAAGTGTTGAAGGGAGAGGGAGAGAGAGGCTCACCTGCAGGGAGAAGTTGAGCTCTAATGAGCCTGGGCTATTAACCCCAAGAGAGGAAAGTGTTGAAGGGAGAGGGAGAGGGAGGCTCACCTGCAGGGAGAAGTTGAGCTCTAATGAGCCTGGGCTATTAACCCCAAGAGAGGAAAGTGTTGAAGGGAGAGGGAGAGGGAGGCTCACCTGCAGGGAGAAGTTGAGCTCTAATGAGCCTGGGCTATTAACCCCAAGAGAGGAAAGTGCTCAAGGGAGAGGGAGAGGGAGGCTCACCTGCAGGGAGAAGTTGAGCTGTAATGAGCCTGGGCTATTAACCCCAAGAGAGGAAAGTGTTGAAGGGAGAGGGAGAGGGAGGCTCACCTGCAGGGAGAAGTTGAACTCTAATGAGCCTGGGCTATTAACCCCAAGAGAGGAAAGTGTTGAAGGGAGAGGGAGAGGGAGGCTCACCTGCAGGGAGAAGTTGAGCTCTAATGTGCCTGGGCTATTAACCCCAAGAGAGGAAAGTGCTCAAGGGAGAGGGAGAGGGAGGCTCACCTGCAGGGAGAAGTTGAACTCTAATGAGCCTGGGCTATTAACCCCAAGAGAGGAAAGTGTTGAAGGGAGAGGGAGAGAGAGGCTCACCTGCAGGGAGAAGTTGAGCTCTAATGAGCCTGGGCTATTAACCCCAAGAGAGGAAAGTGTTGAAGGGAGAGGGAGAGGGAGGCTCACCTGCAGGGAGAAGTTGAACTCTAATGAGCCTGGGCTATTAACCCCAAGAGAGGAAAGTGTTGAAGGGAGAGGGAGAGAGAGGCTCACCTGCAGGGAGAAGTTGAGCTCTAATGAGCCTGGGCTATTAACCCCAAGAGAGGAAAGTGTTGAAGGGAGAGGGAGAGAGAGGCTCACCTGCAGGGAGAAGTTGAGCTCTAATGAGCCTGGGCTATTAACCCCAAGAGAGGAAAGTGTTGAAGGGAGAGGGAGAGGGAGGCTCACCTGCAGGGAGAAGTTGAGCTCTAATGAGCCTGGGCTATTAACCCCAAGAGAGGAAAGTGTTGAAGGGAGAGGGAGAGGGAGGCTCACCTGCAGGGAGAAGTTGAGCTCTAATGAGCCTGGGCTATTAACCCCAAGAGAGGAAAGTGCTCAAGGGAGAGGGAGAGGGAGGCTCACCTGCAGGGAGAAGTTGAGCTGTAATGAGCCTGGGCTATTAACCCCAAGAGAGGAAAGTGTTGAAGGGAGAGGGAGAGGGAGGCTCACCTGCAGGGAGAAGTTGAACTCTAATGAGCCTGGGCTATTAACCCCAAGAGAGGAAAGTGTTGAAGGGAGAGGGAGAGGGAGGCTCACCTGCAGGGAGAAGTTGAGCTCTAATGAGCCTGGGCTATTAACCCCAAGAGAGGAAAGTGTTGAAGGGAGAGGGAGAGGGAGGCTCACCTGCAGGGAGAAGTTGAACTCTAATGAGCCTGGGCTATTAACCCAAGAGAGGAAAGTGTTGAAGGGAGAGGGAGAGAGAGGCTCACCTGCAGGGAGAAGTTGAGCTCTAATGAGCCTGGGCTATTAACCCCAAGAGAGGAAAGTGCTCAAGGGAGAGGGAGAGGGAGGCTCACCTGCAGGGAGAAGTTGAGCTCTAATGTGCCTGGGCTATTAACCCCAAGAGAGGAAAGTGCTCAAGGGAGAGGGAGAGGGAGGCTCACCTGCAGGGAGAAGTTGAACTCTAATGAGCCTGGGCTATTAACCCCAAGAGAGGAAAGTGTTGAAGGGAGAGGGAGAGAGAGGCTCACCTGCAGGGAGAAGTTGAGCTCTAATGAGCCTGGGCTATTAACCCCAAGAGAGGAAAGTGTTGAAGGGAGAGGGAGAGGGAGGCTCACCTGCAGGGAGAAGTTGAACTCTAATGAGCCTGGCTATTAACCCCAAGAGAGGAAAGTGTTGAAGGGAGAGGGAGAGAGAGGCTCACCTGCAGGGAGAAGTTGAGCTCTAATGAGCCTGGGCTATTAACCCCAAGAGAGGAAAGTGTTGAAGGGAGAGGGAGAGGGAGGCTCACCTGCAGGGAGAAGTTGAACTCTAATGAGCCTGGGCTATTAACCCCAAGAGAGGAAAGTGTTGAAGGGAGAGGGAGAGGGAGGCTCACCTGCAGGGAGAAGTTGAACTCTAATGAGCCTGGGCTATTAACCCAAGAGAGGAAAGTGTTGAAGGGAGAGGGAGAGGGAGGCTCACCTGCAGGGAGAAGTTGAGCTCTAATGAGCCTGGGCTATTAACCCCAAGAGAGGAAAGTGCTCAAGGGAGAGGGAGAGGGAGGCTCACCTGCAGGGAGAAGTTGAGCTCTAATGTGCCTGGGCTATTAACCCCAAGAGAGGAAAGTGCTCAAGGGAGAGGGAGAGGGAGGCTCACCTGCAGGGAGAAGTTGAACTCTAATGAGCCTGGGCTATTAACCCCAAGAGAGGAAAGTGTTGAAGGGAGAGGGAGAGAGAGGCTCACCTGCAGGGAGAAGTTGAGCTCTAATGAGCCTGGGCTATTAACCCCAAGAGAGGAAAGTGTTGAAGGGAGAGGGAGAGGGAGGCTCACCTGCAGGGAGAAGTTGAACTCTAATGAGCCTGGGCTATTAACCCCAAGAGAGGAAAGTGTTGAAGGGAGAGGGAGAGGGAGGCTCACCTGCAGGGAGAAGTTGAACTCTAATGAGCCTGGGCTATTAACCCCAAGAGAGGAAAGTGTTGAAGGGAGAGGGAGAGGGAGGCTCACCTGCAGGGAGAAGTTGAGCTCTAATGTGCCTGGGCTATTAACCCCAAGAGAGGAAAGTGCTCAAGGGAGAGGGAGAGGGAGGCTCACCTGCAGGGAGAAGTTGAACTCTAATGAGCCTGGGCTATTAACCCCAAGAGAGGAAAGTGTTGAAGGGAGAGGGAGAGGGAGGCTCACCTGCAGGGAGAAGTTGAGCTCTAATGAGCCTGGGCTATTAACCCCAAGAGAGGAAAGTGTTGAAGGGAGAGGGAGAGGGAGGCTCACCTGCAGGGAGAAGTTGAACTCTAATGAGCCTGGGCTATTAACCCCAAGAGAGGAAAGTGTTGAAGGGAGAGGGAGAGGGAGGCTCACCTGCAGGGAGAAGTTGAGCTCTAATGTGCCTGGGCTATTAACCCCAAGAGAGGAAAGTGCTCAAGGGAGAGGGAGAGGGAGGCTCACCTGCAGGGAGAAGTTGAACTCTAATGAGCCTGGGCTATTAACCCCAAGAGAGGAAAGTGTTGAAGGGAGAGGGAGAGAGAGGCTCACCTGCAGGGAGAAGTTGAGCTCTAATGAGCCTGGGCTATTAACCCCAAGAGAGGAAAGTGTTGAAGGGAGAGGGAGAGGGAGGCTCACCTGCAGGGAGAAGTTGAACTCTAATGAGCCTGGGCTATTAACCCCAAGAGAGGAAAGTGTTGAAGGGAGAGGGAGAGAGAGGCTCACCTGCAGGGAGAAGTTGAGCTCTAATGAGCCTGGGCTATTAACCCCAAGAGAGGAAAGTGCTCAAGGGAGAGGGAGAGGGAGGCTCACCTGCAGGGAGAAGTTGAGCTCTAATGTGCCTGGGCTATTAACCCCAAGAGAGGAAAGTGCTCAAGGGAGAGGGAGGCTCACCTGCAGGGAGAAGTTGAGCTCTAATGTGCCTGAGCTATTAACCCCAAGAGAGGAAAGTGCTCAAGGGAGAGGGAGGCTCACCTGCAGGGAGAAGTTGAGCTCGAGTTCGGTGTCGAGCAGGCCGCTAGGGGGCAGCAGCAGCTCGTTGGAGCGCAGCGTCCGCTTCGAGCTCTGCAACAGACAACCGCTCAATCACCCTCGCGCACACACTCGTGGAACGCTCGCGAATTGGTATAACAGATTTCGCTGGCAATACAACATGTAATTAGAGGTCGACCACTTAGAAAAAAAACGTCATGGCGTCGCTTACCTCGAGAGGCGTGTGACGCCATCCCCACTGCCCCCGAGGAGGAGCTCAGCTGAACGCAAGGACCGCCTGCAACGATACCTGATTCGCTCTTGCAACTGAGTTCTCACGCGTCAACACTAGAGGATTCGGGGCGTTCGTCAAGGCCAGGCTGTCTTCTCCCCGCTGCCCAGGCCTAGACGGTAGCTCCTCAAGGCGGGCAAGTTGAGCCTCTAAGAGGGGGAACCTGCCCTCCGACACTTTCAGCGCATGCGCAGTGCAGGGTGTTTTTCTAAATGGTCGACCCTTTGTTAGTTAATGCCTTATTTTACGTGGAGAGACTCTGGCCATCAGACCCGCTCTTCCACCTGACCATGCAAATTTCGCTACGCGCCTTTCACCATCTAGGGAGGAAGAAGGAGTCATCTTGGGGGACGAGACAGCCGATTTGAATTTGTCTCAGAGGCTCCTTTCACGCTTAGTAGCTGCGTCTACTCGCCGTGGCACACACCTTTATGCAGTATGGATCGGAGACTCGCTCGCAAGGGAACGCTTGATCGCGGTACAGAGGAAAGGGGCGCTGAGAATTGCCTGCTCCTACAGGACTGTGCCCGAATCTGGTACAGTTAGAGGCTGGAGTCACCCATTCCCTTCTTGCTCAGACGAGGGAACTCCTCCACTAGATCGAAGACTGAATTGGGAAGCCGGCGAAGCTATAGAGTAGCCAGAGCCCTCACAATGGAGCACTGGCAGCACACCTGCGAAGACGAAAGCAGAGGAAGATGGACAGCCAGGTTTATCCCGCAAACATCCCCTTGGATCGGGCCTAAGTCACCTATCATCTCACACAGTTCCTCACCAGTCACGGATATTTCCGCTAATACCTCTACTACGTGAAGAAAGTATAAAGTGGGGAATGACCCACCCACAAATAGTAGACATTCTTTGTCTGCGAGAGGGGCTGCCAACAGTCACTAGAAGAACGGGTTGGCGCTTATTCCTTGATAACAGCACTGAGATGATGCTCACCAGGAAGAAAGTTGGGGCGAGATATCTACCTCCGTGGAAGAGGTTCTCCGCACCAAGACACTAGAAGAAATCCTAGGCCAATAACTTAAATGGGTAAAAAGAAGTTCATTAGAATTTCCAGTTGCCCTCGTAAAACCTAAACCGTTCAGACTAGAATTCAACACCCCAGAAAAATAAAGGAGTAAACAATTAAAACATCACAATGTTTGCTTAATCATAATCATTGTTATATTTGAGAATCACCTCCCATAACATCTATTCCATTAATAAAACATTATTAATTGCAGATTATATACATTAATTAAAAACATTCTGATGTTGAAACTACGACGTTAAGGAGCAATATGTCTGGCCCCTTCTTCAGGTACTCAGATACATTGAAACGATTATTACCTTAGCCTGTTCGCTAATGGCCGTGCCAGTTATCAGTTGATGGCTGCATTCATCAATTCATCATCAAGAACAAGCCTCAGGGTCGGCTTTGGATCGCGACTTTATCGGGGGTGCTTTCGTCATCTCCGTGTGACTAAGCTAACTACGTAATCCCTGGACTACAAGTCGAGTCAATGCTGAGAATCCCCACGTCAAATATTAATCAATACTCTTCCAAGTGAGTGAAACACTTTGAGAGAAACACGTTTTGAATTAATTTTAATCTTTTAAACTCGTGGGGCATGTGCTCTGGGGCATGCTCTCTGCGGTCAGAGGTTTCTGAGCACAGCGAGGTCCTACAACTCGTAAGGCATGTCTAAGACGACAACGACATGTGTAAGATGAAAGGCGGCACAGCTCAAAGCCGGTACTCGGCGGTCCCCCTTTCCAGCTCATTTTCACATTACTGCGTCAACATCGTCTGCTGTATTATTTCAGTAGTATACCTTTCCGTTGCGGCTCTCACACGCAACCAATCTTTATAAATGAGGTCTCTACAGAAAGAGAATTTCACGGAGACGTGACGAATTGCACTTTGACTTTCAAAATATGGAGGATTTCCTTAAAAAACGCACCGAAATATTCATAAAATGCAACCCGCATCACATGCCAATCTACATCTGCAAATAACTCCTAAATAAAGCGTTTTAGGGCCTTAAAAAGTACAATTGTGAAGCCAAAAGGCCTACAAGAAACGTTTTTCACATCATAATCTACAAGATAAGACATTCTCGGACATTCAATTTTCGATTCGACGCTTCAAATCTACCAATGCCACCTAAATATTTCAGCCCTTATTCCTGGTAGCCAGTTTTGTGAACGCTTAGAAGGCTTAGATTCCTCAATCTTATATTTACGCTTTCTGTATACACCATGGTTTATGCAAGTGAACCTCGTCAGACTGCACAATCATTAATTCAAGATTTGCTCTCCAGCAACAACTACAATTACTCTTATTGTTGCTTGATACCTATGAAGATTGTTTTTATGTGTGTAGTGAAACTATTCAATTAACGTTTTGCCGTGGTCTGTAAGTGCTGTGTACTTAATTGTGGAGTGATGTAGATGTATAGTGAAGAGTGATAACTGTGTTTTTTACATGTACCAATATTTTCGTTATCACTCGATGAAATTTTCAAGTCAGCAGGTTCAGACACGTAGCTTTCTCAAAAGTAAGAAGATACTATTTTACTTTTTCAAAAGTAAAAAGCAAAAAACTAACTGACAAAGAATATTGAATAATTACTTCAAATGGTGTCTTTAACGAAGTGTTGTGAATAGTTCCAAGATAATTCTCCCTGACATTCAATAAATATTTATTGAAAATTTCTTTTAAACATCAATTGCATTCTTTTTTTATTTGCTATTGTGATAGTTACATTGTAACATTACAAGTTACCTTCATAGATTTTGAAACAAATAAACACGTTTCGTTAACAAATTTCCCTCTTAGAATGGAAATAGAAGGATGGGGATGAGTGTGGGGTCTGACATGCGACAGTTCTCGCACGGGTACGCGGAGGTAGGAGGGGAAAGCTTGTACGGTAGAGGGTAGCTAAAATAAAATAGCTTGAAATAAATGAAAAACAAAAATCAAAACGCGCTAGCCTACAATACTACGTGAATTATTTTTTTTAAACAACTAAATTTAAAATTATAGAAAGAATAGCGCAAGTGACAGCTGCCAACGATCGCAGTACAAACGAACGATTTAAATGTTGGCGGTATCTGGAAGTATGTACATCAACGCCCTGCAGCAAACTCGTACAGTAAATAACACTCCGTTTGATATTAAACTCAAGGTGTCGGTTCGTTAAGATATTCAATATGCAAACATAGTTTGAGCAACATTCTCATATACCGAAGTGAAGTCTAAGCCTACTAAATTGTTTCTAACGGTAACAAATGGTATTTAGTACTCAAAGATGAAAATATTAATTTGATTATTTTTGGGCTTGGAAGTGCTTTTCTTAAAGTATGTAAGAACGCAGAAAATAATCCAATACTTGTATACAAATATTTTTTTAAATTATCGCAAACCAGCAAGCTGGCACCCTGACTCTCCAAAACCCCCTCTGTTCTTCATAGAAAATCAAGGAAAGTTAAATAATATTGGAAAGAGTAGGGTTGTACTTGCCCGATGCGGCATTTTCGCACTACTTTGCTTTCTCAAGAGTAAAACCATTTTCTATTATGTTTGTGACTACCAAGGAAAACCAAAAGCTAACTCTCAAGCGAGATTGAATAATTTCTTCAAAAGTTTTTTTTTAAAAGTATGAATTATTCCAAGAACATCTCTCTATAATGCTGGGTAAACATTTATTGAAAATTTGCTTCGAACATCGATTCCATTGTTATTTTTGTTTGATACTCTATAAGTACATTAGAAGTTACACATAAACATTTTTTAAACAATAGACACGTTTCATTAACAACTTTCCATCTTAATGGAGAGGATATACAAATGTAAAGGGAAAGGATGGAGTTTAACTTGCGAGAGTTCTCGCACGGGTACGCTAGTTGTTTAAAAATAGAATAGTAGCCCGGATCGATTCAACAATGAACACTTTATTTTACATTCTCCAGGAAGATACGTGGAGATCTGTGGCATGCCCTACGAGTTGTAGGACGTGTCACATTCCATACTGCTACGAGCCAGTAGTCATAATTCTGGTGGCATCTCTGACATACCGTACGAGCTGTATTATTATGCTCGTACGCCGTACGAGGTCTATTATGCACGTTGCTTACGAGTGCAAAGGGTTAATGTGATTTTCAAAGATTGAATTCGGCGCGTGTTACAAGCTGGTCTCTGACTGCTTGAACGCTGCAATGCTTCTAGCGTCTGCCGCGAGAATGCGAAGGGCACTGACGCATGCGCAGACGGGAAGGTTCCCCCTCCCCGCTTCACTCCTGTCCACGACATTCCTGAGTCTCGATACGCTAGCATGCGTCTGAGAAAAGGCTTATGCAAGTTGCTCGTTTGTGCACGTGAGCGCAGCACACTAGAGGTTGTCAATGAAATATTTTCCTTTGTCTCTTGTGATTCTGTGCTTGGTCATCGACACCAACAGTAGAAATAGTGCTTGCCTACTAATTCTTAATTAACATCTAAGAAGTTGAAATCTTAAATATTATTTTCGTCTGAAATGTATAAATTCACAACTAATCTCATAGCCTATCGTGCACGAGAACTAAAGCTGCACCATTGAATAATTTGTTTTCAAGAAGTCTCCTAGCATAAATTAGTTGAACATTTGTTTCCATCAAATGGCTGCATTAAAGACCACGTTCTCTCCATTAGGCGTCACTGTTGAGCCTCCCCGAACGCGCGAGTCTCGCTGCGCCACGGAGAGAGGCGGCGAAAGGCCAAGCAGACCTTTGCACCTGTTGCGGCGAGAGGGCCTCGGCCGAATTCGCCTGGCGCGCTGCAAAGGCCGCTCCGCGCTCCCAACTGGAGTGAGCGATATTCATTTCACACTACGCCGCCTTTCATTTGTTTATATCAGGGTTCCCAACCTTTTCCTGCCATCGGCCCCTTTTACAAGAATTGCTGCTCCAACGACACACGTACTCTTCCACATAAAATATGACTTTTATTTACTTTTTTTAATTACCTAAACCATGGCTGTACAACTTAGAAGAGCTTATCGGCCACATATCAAATTCTAGTGAAGTCGCGGGCACCGTAATTTAAGATTCACCAATTACACTTAGATTGTACAGAAATATATACACTCATCGTCATGAAGAAAAGCTGCACCCAGAAGGACAAGGCGGATTGAGATCATTGTTAGCAGGCACGTAGAGGGTACAACGTTTACAAAATTATTACACTTTCACATTTGTAGGGGCAACATTTATTGCCCAACGCGGCCACAGACGGTACATGCTAGTACGGCCATTTCAGCGAACACACGCCTTCAAACATTGCGGCATGGAGTTGTACAGGTCTCCAATGATGTCCTATGCTAGTCCATCCCATGCAGCTTGCACCTGAGCGCGCAGTTCTTGCAGATTGCTGGGTAGGGGTGGGATCGGATCGCACACTCCATAGCCTCCCAAACATTCTCGGTCAGGACAGGTCTTGCAATGCTGCTGGCCACTGCAGAGTATCGGCGGTCGCAAGGAATGCTCAGGAGATGGCTACGGTATGCGAACGCGCGTTATCCTGTCAAAACAGGGCTTAGGCGTGGGCGTTCACGAACGGCAGAGCCACCGGTTGCAGGATCTTCTGAATGTACCATAAAGATGTCAAGGTACCTCCAATTAAAACTAAAGGTCAACGCGCACCATGGAATATCGCGGCCCACCCCATCTCACTAGCCTGGCGGGACGTGTGATGGGACACCACAAACAGCTCGTCGAGGCGCTCCCCAGACACGGACCCGGTGGTCGTCGCCATCAAGGCTGAAGCAAGACTCGTCGCTGAAGATGACCCGCTGCCAGTCTCCATGGCCCCAGATACATTATTCCCGGCACCAGGCGAGTCTGTAGCGACGATGCTAGGGGGTGGCAGGCGTCGTAACGGTCGGCGTGCGGGCAGGTTTGCGTTGTGCAACCGCCTGCCAATGGTACTGGCACTTACAGGATGTCACAGTGCAGGCTGCACAGCCCGCTGAATAGCACCAATCGTTGCCGTTGGATCTGTTCGCGCGTGGCGGACAATCCGTCGGTCCTCCCTCCTCATGGTGTGAGGTGGACGTCCAGATCCTACATTTCGTGTGTGTATGCCTTCCTCAATCCACTGTCCCCAACAGCGGGCGATGGTGGTGTCTGTACGACCAGTATGGTGCGAAATACGGCGACAGAACCAACCAGCCTCCCGCACACCCACGATGCAGCCCCTCTCGAAAGCGTCTAACTGGACAACCGGCTGTCGAAAGCGTCGCCGAGGCATAGTGTACGTGCAGATGAGCTCTGGCGACGCTACCAGATGTCGCAATGCCCGGCGCGACCGTTTGAAGCCGTCTTATTTAGACCGGTGGGCGCGACGTCACGCACCTACCACCGGCCCCCCAGTGCGCGGCCGACCGTGAAAACGAAATCACTGGCTTAGGGAATGGTGTGCAAAATATCCTCAGAGTTTGCAGCGGATCAGTGGGGTCCTTCGGGGTGCAGCTTTTTGTATGACGATTAGTGTATTAGATACGACGTTTACACAACGTTTTTAAAGTATATACAACGAGAAAAGTAATATTAGTTATATAATTATAAAAATGCTTAACAGAAGAACTAAAAAAATCTATTTGGTTGGAATAATTTTTCAAAGCAGTTGCGGGCCGCATGCGGCTCGCGGTTCGCCAGTTGGAAAGTCCCGGTCTACACCCATGTTGCCATACATCTCAAAAGTCTTTAGAGACAATCGTTTTCCATTGTTGCATATCAATCCAGCAGCTGCGGAACAAACCGAGACCTTGGACACAATCACTACTGACTAAGGTGAGAACAACGGACGAAATGACGAACGACCTATGTCGACGACACTTACACCTAGAATTGGGACATTAAGCGTCAACCTGACAAAAATATGGGACTGCAAATCTCTGGTACGAGATCTAACAAAAATTACGGGACAACAAACGACTGCCAGGTGTACAGCGACTCGTCTTAACATTCATTATTCACTTTTTCGTCACCAGATCTCAGTTATAAGAGTTTTTCTAGCGAAAATTCCCCGTTTTTCGTTATATAAACGATGTTCAAGATGTGAAAAGAAAAAAATATATGCAAGACTAAGTTAAAATATTAAGGGATAAACTTTTTCACACTTCTGCTGTCTGTAATTTAAAGGGACCTGTTCTTAAGAAACAAAAAACTACTAAGACAATAACTAATAAGACAGCACAGAAAGAACACCATTTCTGAATGCTTGTTTGCCCCCGTCTGTAGCTACAAACCCCAGCGGGACACATTATGACTCACTGGCATTGAAAGGGTGATGAGGAAGGCTCACCTGCATCTTGACGGCGATGATGATGGAGGCGATGTCGGAGCCCAAGGGCTTCAGCACCACCAGCCGCGACAGCGTCAGCGAGCACAGCCTGCGGGCAGAACGATTCATTGATGGATTGTTCGCGTCAACTACACAAGTCATTAGTCCCATAAGTGTGTTTTTCATCGGGAGATGGCAGTGAACTTTCCCCGCTGGATCCGGCGCCGACCTATCGTCGACTAGCGGGGCGTTTCCCAACCAGGTATCTCCCACCAGCGGGGCACCGCCCCAGCAGGGACAAGCTCTCAGCTCCCAACTGGTCTCCCTGCACGTGTGGTAGTGCAGTGCATGTTAGTGTATGAATGTAAGGGGTGATGTTAGGGCAAGGAAGGGGAAGGAAAGATCGCGCGCGGTCCGTGGTCCGTTTGTTAGGGTACTGCTCCGGCATTCGCCTGGTGTTGATAGGAGAAACCACGGAAAACTACCAATCAGAGCAGCCGGCCGCTAGAGTTCTCCTCCAGACAGCGACTAAACTCGACCTAGTTGACAAGCTAGTGTTGAAAATCCTGCCGCCGTCGCGACTGGAACCAAGGACCTCCCTGTCAGAGGGACAGCAGTGACATCAGTTGATGCATCTCTCCCGGTAGGGCAGGCAGCACAGTGCGTGAAAACGTTTTTCAAACTTTACCCGCCGGTGGACTGGGCGAGGCGATCCTGTAGGGGACACATGCGCTGCAGCTTTTGCGGCAAAGGGGGCAGCGCTTAATAGCTCATTACTCACTTAGCCTACGGATGAAGCCGGCGCTTTCGCTGGCAACCTGAGGTTTACATTCATGGTCATTAGTACTTTCTATTGTGGCTTCTTGTTGCAGTTTCCTCGATTTTGTTTATTCATTCACTCACACATCCATAGTAAGATCTACATATTCGACACACTCACTTTCACACGACACTACATACACTACAACATTCCATTGAAAGGCTCGTTTCCAATGAAAACTTCACACATTCATCTAAGCTGTAAAAAAGGCTTGTAAGTTTTCTTAAGTAGAAATTGCATAAATTATCCTATTTGCATTCTTCAATTTCAATTATTAAGCCAGGATGTCATTTTCCCAACATCAAATGCTGAAGCAATCGTTTTGTCTCGTGGAGATTGCTTTTCTCTTCCTCCATGCATCGCATTCAGCACTTGTGGAAGCAAATACTTAAATACATAAACATTGAAATGAAGAGCTTGGAATGGCTGCTCAACAATGTCCATGAAAGCCGATTCGGTGGCCGAGATCGCTAAATCAGTAGTGCCGTAGCGATCTCTAACCGAGGGACTGCGGGTTCCAGTCCCGCCTCGGGCAAGGTTGTATTTGGGTTCGTTCTTTCACCCCTATCATCACTTTATGTCATCTTCACAGTTTCCATAACGTTAAATCCAATAGTTGTCGCCCCTAACGACCTAATGTTGATGCGACCTTAAATATAAAAAAATCTCCATCAACGACATCACTAAATTATATACCCCCTTTCCGCGCAGTCCACCAAACAAACCGTTCCCTCTCCGAATACAGAGCGAAAAATCGGTGACCGATGGCGCCCACGACTATACATTGTACACTTCTAAAGACAAGCTCATTTCGAAAATTGTGCTTTTTACTTTTCCTCTAAATACTACAGTACAGGAAGGAAAAGTTTGAATCACGTCATCAAGACGATCTCGAAATTTCGCTCGTACAATTCCCCTTAAAGTTCTTTTCAGATGAACTTCGCACTCGCGTCATGATTATGGTCTGATAGGTTAGCCTTGCGGTATTCTCCCAACGTCTTTCCAGCTACAGGCGACAAAACAAAATTCTTTCTCAATTTCTCGGACCTCTAATGGAATTGAAATATGTTTTTAATAATGTTACGGAAGAGTAAAACAGTCCTGGAAATTTTCACTGAAAAAGTTTGAGCCGTTCTTGAGAATATATTTTTTGAGCGTTTCTGAATTTTCGAGAAACATCAATAATCATTTTAAACACTGTTTTTTCAAAAAATTCATTTGTGTAGAAAAAAGCAAAACAACAACAGTACATTTGTTTGAAAAAAACTTTTACGTAATTTGTGCCTGAAATAAAAAAATTATCACAAACCAGTTAAATTTTTTTCATTTTTTCTGCGGATAGAACAAAGAATGCTTACAAGTATGGCGCAGGTCTCATTCTCGTTGACGGCTCCAAATTTTCGAAAATTGCAAATTTAGAAATAATGCAAGAACTTCGGCATCACTATTGTTTTGGCATTACTATTATGTTCAATGAAATCTGTTCCACAAAATCAGTTCTTTAAAAATGGTTACATACAATTTCTTAAAGAAATATAAGTAGTTTATCATAATTTTGCAAAATTTCCAATTTGCGAAATCGTATTTCCCGCACTTGTTTCTGCTAGACCCTTTCAGGTGATATCAGGTTTCAATACAATAATGAGATCGCCACGATACGTCGGTTTCAAATTCTCAGTTGGAAGTTCAAGAAGTCGCCGTCCGCTTCTCAACGAAACCCCGTGGTTAGTGGCACAATCTGCTACTCCTTCAACAAGCTCAAAAAGTACTTCTAATAATGGCACGACATACATATTAGATGCAATTCAAACACGTCACCAGAACCAACTACGCCATCGACGTTTCAGATCCTATTCTTTAACATCTTGCGGTACTTATTGTGGAATTGGAACAAACTCAGTAACCGATGTAGGACGGTAGAATTTCCCAAAGACAACAACACACCAATGTCTTTGAGAAACCAAATGAAAAACGGACCCAAAACCAAAGAAAAACCTTATTTCTTGGTCATTTTCTGTCAGTCCTCAAAACCACTATCCGACAAAATGATTAGCTCAACTACTGCACATTAGTATTTCTCATGGAAACGACAATTAGTGTCAAAGACGAACTGTCAGGAACGTAACATAAGTAGAAGGCGGAGTTGGCGTTTTTCGAATTTTGTAACTTTGAACAAACAACATACGCTTCAGTCAGCCAATCAAATGAGTTATCTGCAACTCAGTTCAGTTGAGGATAGAGTAATAAAATTTTCAATATATTTGTTGGTGGAGTAGGTAGTCTTGGTCACAGTTGTGACAAGGTTGTAATTATAAATGTATAACTTCTGAAGAAGGAGAAAACCAAGCTCCGAAACGTCATGTAATGTACTGTAGGCATATGTTTAAAGTAAGGTGATTGTCAATAAAGCTTTTGGACCTCACCCTCATGTTCAATGACTAAATCAATTTGAATGACAATCTGTACCTTAAGGAATATATTGAAAATAGATTATTGTCACAAGGTCCACGAGGTGGCTTAAAGAACGATAGTGTTACACAAGATTACAACTTTATGTAGTTGATTTTGATGCATTAATATATACGGAGATTCGTTTCAAGACTACACAACCTTGCTGGAGCATTACAACCTTGTCACAATTGTGACCAAGACTACCTACTCCACCAACAAATATATTGAAAATTTTGTGACTGTGACCTACGTATGTTATTACCTACTCCAATGGAGTAAACGCGTATATTGTGTGAAACCTACAACATAATATGATTTGGAAACAAGAGTTCCCGTTAAAAATTTTATAAATTAAAAATGTATAAATTCTGAAGAAGGAGAAAACCAAGCTCCGAAACGTCATGTAATGTAATGTAGCCATATGTTTAAAATAAGGTGATCGTCAATAGAGAGTTTGGACCTTACCTGCACGTTCAATGACTGAAGTAGTCAGAGGCACAATTTCTGAACGGCGAGACACTCGGCTCACCGCTCCACCGCACCGCCTCCACGCCCCCCCCCCCATCCACACCCATCCCCCCACCCTACGGCGCTTCCGAACTCCGCGGCCGAACGAGATAAGCGTTAATATCCCAACGAACTTCGCCTACCAACTCTCTAATCTAACAATACCGATGAAAAATGTCCCATCAAAATTGTTTCACTAAACGTTTGCTCGCAATGTTTAAGAATCCCACTTCCGAAGTTAATTTTTCCAAAGTTAATTTTCAGTCACCGAGATAAAGTGGACGAACTTGGTCGAAAACTGTTTGGAACAAAAAATGTCTAGTCTTCGTGACGCCTACTTGATGTGAGCTGAGATAGAGATTCAGGAATCCACATTGGGCTCCGCTCAAACACATCACAAGCGAAAGAATTGATTGGAGAAAACGGTAGAATTTACATGAAAATATACTGAATATAAAATTAAATTGAAACCATGAAAAACTCTATGGTAAAACTGTATGAAAGTTAACTCATTTCAAGGAACAATTTGAACAGGGGGGTTTTGGGCCCACAGTGGAGGAATAAAAAAAATCACTTATTATTTGCAGAGTTTTAGGAGATGTCAGATATGGCAGACATTGGACGTGCTGGCAGGAGGACCGCTGCATTTAGGTCCACATAACGAACATCGAAGAGGACACGAATGAACGCGAGTTCAACAGCAATGTTGTCCATACACGAGTTATATCAGTGAACTGCCACTGATTCGGGAGCTGTGTAAGGGTTACATTCAGTGTGAAGGTGAAACTACTTTCCTAAATACGTTACACCATTAAAAACAAGATTTACAGCAGAAAGCTTTGCTACATGAAGTCGTTTTAACGAAGTAGGTCATTATTCCTCCCCCCCCCTAGACCGAGTCGTTATGAGGAGAAAGGTTATACACCAAAGGAAATTTGTGATCAAACTATAACTTCTAATGGCCATACCAAAACTTCCATTTCTCGGTTGAAGCTTCCAACAAACATCCATTTCGCCATCAACATTTTGCCACACGACCATTTTGCAGTTTAGTCCTCGACGAGGCACGTACTACAAGCAGAAGCTTAAAAACCCATATAAAGAGAACGTAGAATACAGGAAACAAATAAAATTGTCACTTTCCACAGATAATCCTTAACAGTTTTTAATCTTTACGCCATACGCCCCTTTCAGAATTGCAATAAAAACGTCAAAAACATGGAACGAAGTGACGTTCACGACAAACCACAAATTTCGTAGCAGAACACGGCACCAAAAAAGGAGGATTGTCATGAACGACGCATAATGACAGCCCAAACGAAATCATAACGCGCAGATGCAAATTGATGTAAATGCAAGACTGCGCTTCATTCGCGTAACGAGGCCGAAATCCTCGCATTGCTTGGCAAGTTCTTCGGCGTGCTGCCTCACGAGCGAGGGCAGCCGAACGAGGCGGGGACGACGCGCCTCACCTGCCAATGGCCCCGAGCGCCACGCACACCCGCAGTCAGGTCAGCGCGCGGCGAACACAAGATTAGTCAAGTGCGATGTGGGAGTGAATGATTATGTATATAATGAATAAGCTGCGGATTTATAGGCACCAAAACAGTAGAAATAGGCACTTAAAATTCACAAATAGGAAATTAAAATTCGAAAATATCCACTTAAAATTACACTATAAATTTATTAATCACAGAGTAATACAAGCAATATACAAGTAATTCAATTAATATTCATAAAAATGACAGTACCACAATGTATTCTTCTAAATTTTCTACCGAGAACTGATGTCGGTTGTCTGCCAAAATGTTTTTATAATGGGAGAAACTTTTTTCTACCTCACAAGAAGTTATTGGGTAATACTTCATTGCCCCAATCTCTGCTGGAGACCAATACAGTGATAACGCAGTGACGCTAATTTCACTCCCACTCACTGCTTCTGACAACAATAGCATGTTGCAAAACCAATTTGAAAATAGATTTCATGAAATTTCTGATATAGAATCAGAGATCTTCTTATTTGCCATTTTCCGTGAATGTTGACAGTGGAAATCACGATTTACTGCTGGAAATATTAGATTTTGAAAATGATACGGATTTGAAGGACAAATTCCAGCACGAGGAAGATCTACTTCATTTTTACAAAAACTTTCCTCAGAGACAGTTTTCTAAACTCCACAAGCACGCTGCCCAAATTTTAAGTATGTTTGGGTCTACGTATGTTTGTGAGCAAGTTTTTCTTGTATAAAAATTTGTAAATCGAGACTGAGGAGCTCTCTCACTGATCAGAACTTGGCAAATGTCCTGAGGCTAAGTTGCGTTCAATCTTTTGTGCCAAAAATGGAGCGTATTATGCGAGAAAAAAGATTTTAAAAATCTAGAAAGAATTAATAGTATGTAAGATCTTTGTATGTACTTTTTGAAATAGTTTGTATTACAACCCTTAGAAAAATTCATTTATATTATTTACGTCAATTCAACATTCAGGAATTATTATCGCAACCTTTCTGAAATTATTTCCTTCACCGAATTATTTAATTATTGTTATCCAATGTCAGTGGAAGCGACAATAACTATCCGCAGACAATGACAATGGCCGTTTTGGTATTAGCGCTTGAGAACTTCCACGGGTGTCAACGGACGAAAGCACCTCAGTGCGGAGCGAAAGAAGACAGCGTGCACTGACCGATGAATTTCTCATATCCTGGCGTTTGACACATGAATTTCTCATATACTTCGTTTTTTTCAAACGTGGCCGATGACATTAGTTAATTATTACACTTCCTATCCTATAAAATGAATATTTTCAACAGTGGTAAGTACATTTCTGAGGCCACGAGCATCGTTGAGAAGGACGGTTGCGAATTAATGAAAAAGATTCATTTTATAAAGCAGGGGGGTCTAATAATTTCCTAATGTCATTGGCCAAGTTAGAAAAAACCGAAGTATAGTGCTCCCGTTCGGCCCCGGCCGCCCGCTGAGAGCCGGGAACAATCGGTCTTGGCGCTATGGGGTCGTTCAAGCTCCCGATTGGATGAAACCGTCAACAGCTGATGTACTTCAAACGCACCTCTAAAAAATATCCAAGTAATTTAAAGAGTCCGTAATAGGAAATACCCGCGCTCTGCTGACAAAAAAAAAAACGCAATAGAGATTTATCGATAATTTTCTGCTTTCTCAGTATTTTACAGGATGAAAATGAAGAAAAAAACATATATTTGATTAATTTTTTTATTAAGGATTTTTGCATTTTGATCAATTAATACGAAAATAGGCAACATTTAGGCACTTAAACACAAAATAGGCATATATAGGCACTAAAAAATTCTTTACACCACTCCTAATGCATCAAAATGAATAAGTAACCTAAAAGATTGCATTTTCCATGGAAGGAAAAAAATAGGCAAAAATCCGCAGCTTAGAGATGACATAAACGCCACATTCTATTCTTTTGTTTTATCAAAAATTACAAAAAAAGTATTTTTTTTACTTGTCTCCCACGTCAGTAATATTTACATTGGTGGCGATTCGTTCACATTATTATATTTACGAGTACATGTTCTTTAAATAATGTAAAGTTTCACGAGAACTCAACAGTTTTCTGAGAAAACTAGCTCAAAATTCCGCATTATCAGGAACGTTCCAACGCCATTTTCTCAACAATGGCTCCAAATTTTTTCTTCAAACTTTTCGAATATATAGTGCTAATTGCACTCTTTAATATGAAGTAAAGTTCAATTTGTGGACGTTTTTTCTTTTTTGCGAAAATTACACATATGTAACTTTTTTGAAAGATCTCCACATTGTTAATATGCACATTTCCCGCAATTTGTAAACACTATTGTATTTGTAAGTTAAAGTGCTTAAAATGGCTTCAAATGAAGTGTTTCGAAAAACTACAAAGCTTTGTCAAAAAGAGCTTCAAATTTCTCATTTTTAGTAGTGCTTAAACGATGTTTTCTTAACAAAGGCTCCAAATTTTTCAAAGAAAATTGCTATTTAGGACGAGGCAGTGGCTTAGCCTCAGTTTTGGCTTGGTAGTAACTCGAGAAATGAGAAAATAATTTAAAACTCTTAAATATTCCTCATTCACCAATACCATTTCTGCCACTTTGGTCAATTAGAGCACACAAATAATTTGTTTATTTAAAACAAAAACTGATCCAGTAAAAGTAATAATGGCTCAAGTACTTAATGTAGTTTACTGGTTGAAAGTTAGAAAAAGTTGAGTTAACTTCACGACCTAGCAAAATATAAATGTGTGTCCTCATACTTTAATAAAAAGAGTACTATCAAACCCAATGATTTTCAAAATTGTCCAATTCATATCATGTCGAGCCCATTAGAATTGGCATAATTTACAAAATGGAAAGCAATGATCTATAATAAAATTATAATAGGAAAGAGAAAATCAATCAGTTTACAGACACGTAATGAAAAACAGTTGTCCTTTGCTGCGTATATCAAGGGTTTCATCCAGTAGGGAGGAGACAAAAGAGGCTTGAGAAATTTCATTTTTAATTTCATGGGACATAACCATGCTCACATTTGAAATCTAATCAATCTGAATTTCTGGCGAGATTGCACGAAACTCTGGAATTTTCCAAATCATCCTTGTCAGTTTTATCACATTTCATTATTTCACTTATATATTCCATGAAATTTTCTCTATTTCATGATCCCCTATTTTCATTAACGCAAGAAAATACAAGCATTGTCTCCCAAAAAAGCACACAACTCGAATGAAGTGTGACAGATTTTCCCTTATATCACTGTTGTATTGCTCAACATAGCCTGTGTTGGCTGTTTAAATAAAATTCTATCCTCCCATATTTTTTCAAATATTTTTATATTTGCTATAATTTGTCCACGGTACAAAAATACGACTCCATAATTATGTAGGCACTTTGGATCGCGTTGTGCTCGCCATTCCAGGGCACAGATGTGGATTGCAGTCACATGGCCTTGTGCATTGAACCAGCATAATCCGTAACCTAAATTGGCTACAAGTATATAGTTGTTAAATGCATTAAAATAAGGTAATAAAACTTAAATAAAACGACAATGTTCATTAATTAATCTCGTTCTCTTACAAACACCGAAAAGAACAATGAAGTTTCGTAAAACGACAGCTTTTTCGTTGCCACTCTGGTTGTAATGGGTCACTGTGCATCTGATTCACGGCGCAGGATAAGTGCACAGTGGCTAGGCGGCATTTCAGACTGATTCGTTCATCCTTGTGAAAAATCGAATTCTCAATGGTGCAATGTTTGAAATATAATGAAATATTGTATAGTAGAAAAAGAAAATAACAAATGGACAATTTACAATAATTTTAAAATAAAAATAGCTGATATTGTCAGGGTATGTAACACATGATCCACATCCACGGACGCTACGCCCCTGGAACGAGGTTTTACTGTTCTTTAATATTCTAAAATTCATATTTCCGTTCCACTATTAGGAAACCAAAAAATTAAGAAACTGTCAAAAAATGTACTTTTGGCGAGGGGGCGGGGCCACGGCGCCCAACGCGAGGCGCACACGCACCTCGAGAGTCTCTCATAAAAAACAACTCTATAAGAGCGACGCAAATGACAATGATACGTTTCAAAATTAATCTGCACTAACACAAGCAGCTGAATGTTCCACACTGGCCTGTGCTCGTCCAACCCACTCCTCTGCACGTTCCCTGGCACCTTGTCCTGAAAGAAATTTCAAAAGAATATTTCACATTCCTCTGAACAACGCCAAAGATGTTGATTAGGTGGAATGTAATCATCCTATTCTGCAACAGAACTTCAAATTACCCTACGGATGCACGGCACGGACTACCCTATGCGCACAGAAAAGCTTTCTTGTAGAAGGCGATCCTCAAAACCTTGATCGGTTTACTGGATGATCATTTGCTATTAATTTCCTTTTGCGTGGAAAAGCAAGTTGAAGATGAGCTACACTTGCGGAATGATGCAACGGACTGAGATTTTGAAGATGGAGAATCCTTCGCCCAATTTTTGCTAACTAGTGCACAAGAAAAAAAAAATCTCATTACAAATTCTTTACTCCTCTAATTTATCCACGTCTCATTATGCCAGAGAATTAAATGTAATGGTAAATTTTACACATATCGTTAGATATAGCTAGAAACAGTATTTCAGCTACAAAAAATAATCTATTTTAATAGTTATTGAAAAAGATCGTCTGCCAGTAGTTCAGCAATTTCAACTTGAGGAAATTTCTGCTCCTATTACTACGAAGCTAAATCTGAATAACCACGCCGCGTGGCAAACTTCTAATTTTTTTACTTAAACTCACCGACGTTGATTATACGCTGTTGCCTCAGTAACAATATATACTGGACCCCGGTTATACCGAACTTCTGGGGACTAACATGTTTGCTTCACTATATCAGAGGTTCACTATAAGCCACCGAGGCTCACCGATAATTGTCAAAATTAAGTGGGACTTCTCCACAATGATTGATTTTATTAATATCCAGCAAAATTCATTAACAACATGAACTGAAAATGTCTATGTCTTTATTTGTTCTAAAAGAATCAATCATTTTCAATTGCTTGTTCCATTCATTTTTGATTAGTACTTTCTCTACATCCTTCCCTAGACTTCGTGCTCTTTCCATACTTGATTCCGCATTGTCCTCTGTCTCTAAAAACCGTAATGCAGTCTTGACTCATTTCAAAGCCTCTTGCACTGTCGAAGCACCGTCCCACTCTCCGAAGTTCTGTTCTTTCTATTTGCCTAATAACATACGAGATCCAATTCATGTCCAAGAGTTATTTGCTACAGACAAAGTTCACAATCTTCTTCTACTTATTTGTAATGTAAGTGAAACGGAACCAGTGACTCAAGTTCCCTATAACCAGGAGTCGACTGTGCTAGGCCGTCGTTCGCGGCTTGCCTCTGCCGAAGGAGATGACAGCACAGAACGCGGCACAAACAGAGAGAGGACTTCTCGCCCCTCTTCGAAGTCCAAAGGCAGAACCGAACGAGGAGGATCAACAAGTCTGTGCGGAGCGCGGCGGCGGTCATAAAACGCGCCGGATTGGGACTCGCGAATCCGCCGGCTCAGGCGCGCGCCGCTGCCCGTCAGCAGCCCCGGGAAGACGGAGGCGGCTGGGACAAGACAAGACGGCTGCGACAGCACCTCAGGCTCCTCCTCCTGACGCACTCAAATTTAAAAATGTACTCCATTCCGTTTAGACCACTATCAATACAGAGCCACTTTTCTTTATTATTATTATTATTATTATTATACTATTATTATTATTATTATTATTATTAATATTATTATTCCTCTAAATCACGACTAAAGATGTTATGTGTTCGCTGAATATAAAATCTACTCCAGGTTGCAACCAGCTACCTAAGGAGCAGATCTAGGGACTGTCGGTGCCTCTACAATACTTTGCGCAAAATGTGGGCTGTTCCAAATAAAGCGTTTTCTTGCACTTCCCAGTCTTTTGAACTACCTGGGAGTTTAGACAAGTTCTTACACAAATTTTGCGGAACAAATTCCAGAGCTCCGATAACTGTCGGGACGACCTGTGTTTTTACGCCCCACATTCGGCTGATCTCGATTTCGAAACTCTTGTATTTAAGACGTTTCTCTGCCTCCTTGGTAACGACGTTTTGATCGCAAGGTACAGCAACATCGATAAGTAAACACGATTTGTTCTCCAAATCCCGGATAACTATATCCGGTTTGTTCGCCGCCATCGAGCGATCAGTTTGAATTTGTTGGTCATACAATATCTTACACAATCCAAAAGACGTGACCGGTTTTGGTGAGTGTTCGTACCACTTGGCGCATGTGTTTGGAACGTCGAGGGCGGTACAGATCTGCCAGTGGAGGTAGCTACACACCCTGTCATGTCTTTTCAGGTATTCGGTCTTTGCTAGGATTGGACAAGCTGAGACAATATGATCAATGGTTTCTACGTGTTCCTGGCAAATGCGGCATTTATCATCTTGGGAAATTTTGAGAACCTCTTTCTTATAATGTGTTCTCAACGCCTGATCGTGGGCAGGTATTAGAGCTGCTTCCGATTCTGGCTTCATTCTTTCCCTTCTAAGCCACATAAATGATTGATCTTTTTTGATCCGTACCCAGTCCATTCGTTTCAAATATTGTCCGTGGAGTGGTTTGTTTCTCCACGATTTCTTTAACATTTTTTGTGTCTCACGTTTCATATTTAGTAGTATTAAAAGTTTAGTGACAGTGTTAGTCGGCGTGTCTTGCATAGTGTTGTTGGCAATGCTTCTTGCTAAACTTACAATGACTCTTTCCTTTTTTCTTAATTTAGCAAGTGGATTTATCCACTTTTTCGTTACCAGGGCCCTGTAATAAGAGTTTTTCTGCCGAAAATCCGCCGTTTTTTCGGCGCAGCGTTACATGACGTTTCCTATACTACACGTACGTACGTATAGTATACGGGAAAGTAAAAATAATAATAATATAAATTATAACAAATATTACAATTGAAAATTCTTCTTATTGGAGTTGTGTTAGTGTGGTAGACGAAGCGCACCCGCGCCGACTCAGTGCCGGAATGCGTTTCACTCGCGGCTGCCCTTCACGCGCGTGCGCAGAGATGACCATTTGCGCTGCGCTAGGGTGCGTGGGGGGCTCGCCGCAACCAACGGAAAGCGCTTGCACCCGCACGAACTCGAAAAAACATCCATGTGTGAGTTGATTATTCACGCAATGTTTTATTATGGTTTTTAAACAATGTTTGTTATTTTTATAGTATTTTCTATGGTATATGTATAATATTGGTTAAAAGATAAAGATGGTAAAAAAGCGAATTGCGAGATTCTTTAATTTTAATTTTCTTTACTTTCAATAATAATTTTTATTAGCACAGTAGCCTACTTTGCTAACCAAACGGTAAAATATATCCCATTTCAGTGCGGTAATTAAAAATGGATAAGAAAATAGCGTGTTTATTAGTTTATATTAAAACATCGATGTTTTTGTCGATGTTTTCATGGATTCTTGAGGCAGCAAAATAAACTTCAAAAAGATGTGCTGGGAGAGCTAGGATTTGGGGTTTGATTCATAGGTTCCGGAATTTTCGGCCGATTTCTGCAAAACACACAATGGGACCCTTTTGTTAGAATATTTATATGAAAGGATGAGTGAGTATTGAATAGTTAACTTTTTACCTGTATCGCCGCCGGGATGAACTGTTTTACTTTAACTTTCTTTCACAAAGTGTACTCAATTACGTGAAAACGTTTAGTAGGCGGGAGAATAATGCACGCTCTTTGGACAACGCAACGACGATAGGCTTTCGTACTAACTGTTTAGAGTTTAAATTCACCTATCGCGGCTCATTAATGCCTTTAATCTCCCGCTGGATTCCATAATTGGAAATATTGCTGTGACATTGCTGTCTTGACGTTTGAGTTTTGCGATAATGCTATTGTATATTAATACGAAAGATTCCATGCGTTTTTGTTTTCTAATGGTGAATGCGGCTCCCGACCAGTGGTCCAATAGGTGCTCCCATCTGGCAGAGGAATTTGAAAGTCCTTCGCCCAAAGCACCTTGCGCCTTTCCTAATAAGAGAGATAGCGCGGGAATTTGGGGGAAAAATATTATAAGTCCAACGCGGGGCGTTTGAAACGTAAATTCTGAGCTGGTAATTAAGGCCAAAGATTGTTATTAATAACTAATTTCCCGGAACGGCGCCAAATCTGAATCATTTATAGGTGCCCATGTGCCAACATCGATATCAAATACCCTTTAGCGATGTATCGATGTTTCGGTGAGGTCAGCGCCCCCGCGCCGCGCCGCCGCCGCCGCGCCGCCGGGAGCCCCGATGAATCACTGGGCGACGGCGGCGCTGCGACGGGGACCGGGCGCACGACGCTTTCCATCACAACATTCGTGCATCGGCGTATGTAGGTGTGTGTCGTGTTTTCACCCCTCACTATCACCATTATTCCATCTTCCATACCGCCGGGGGATAAAAATGGGTCCTAGAGTAATGCTGATCCAACCTGGATTACATTCGCCTATCTCTACGGGCCTCGAAAGATGACGTGTAGCGTGACCATACAAGGCCTGTACGCAAATAATAATAATAATAATAATAATAATAATAATAATAATAATAATAATACTTCGAGGGTTTTGTGAAAGAATATTTGTGAAACAAATTTGCCCCTTCTCTCCGAAAAATATTGTATCTTCAAGTGATTGCCTTAGAGGCAAAGCAGCAGGCCCAGCGCCGCGCAGAAGAGGCCTGAGCAGCGCCGCCGCGACATCACACACGCATAATCACTCACCCATCACCCCCCCTAACAACACTAAAAATCTCGCACACTTATCTCCATTAAAACACACACAAACTCACACATTTTCAACACTAAAACACCAGCTAAGCCTTAGGAACAGTTCCCATCACTTTTTTCTTTTCTGTACATTGTATATAAACTTAGTATCAGTGTTGTATGAAATTCCGTGTATGAATGTGTATTCACGCTAGTCTGCATACTCTCTAATATCACACGCTGTATATAGTATTCTTTTGTTTATAATAAGGGTAAAGTTTCTATGTATGTAGGAGGAAGCGGGGCAGTTTGATACAAGGGGAACATTGATATATCAACAACATTTGAAAACCGAGTGAGGTCATTTATAATGACGTCACTAAAATGTGTCTCTACTTGCGTTAGTTCTACAGCTGCGATCGAGCCGCCCGCCATTTAGCCGTTGACCTTTCAAGGCGATAGAAGTGATTTCAGCGCAGCCAACTAAGAAATTGTGTTAATTATTTAAGTGTTCTAATGTTCATTAGTCGTGATTTGAAAATACTAAATGTAACTATTTTCCATTAAGTATTCAGGTTTACACGTGATTTTTAAATACACTGGATGGTTTTATCGGTACTTGTTAGGATCATGAAAATGTCCGTTGGGGCACTTCGATGCATAGAGGCACGGGGCACATTGACACACGTATCAATGTGCCCTGCGAGTGTATCGCAGTGATTCAATATACAAATTTGTACGAAATCTCTAAACTAGTTTTCCTTTTATCCAGAAAATGGTGCGAACTTAAAAAGAAGACTGATAGAGGAAGTATCGATGAGAAGTGAAGTCTGCAATATTCGAAGTTTTATCAAAGAGGTTGTCAATACGGCAAGAAGCTGACAAATACAGGACCAAAGCTGCAACTTTGCAACATCGCATTGAAAAGGTTCGAAATACTTTTGAAGGAAACGAAGAGTCATCTCATAATATATATATATATATATATATATATATATATATATATATATATATATATATATATATATATATACGTATACACACACACACATATAGATTATTTATTGAACTGTAGTAAAATGCACTATGGGCTGTCATTGCAGCAAGTCTTGGTTTTGGCTTTCGAATATACAGAATATTTCGGGTGTAGATACCCGGCATCCTGGAAAATATAGATGTCCTGAGAAAGATTGGGCTGCAGGATTTAGGAAGAGGAATCCACATCTAAGCCTCAGAAAGCCAGAAAATACCAGTGCAGCCAGAAGTTTTGCACTTAATAAAACTGCAGTCACTGAGTTTTTTGACAATTATGAATGTGTAATGGAGCGCTACAAATTCACGCCTGATCGTGTAATAAATCTGGATGAAACCGGAATTAATAGTCTTACCTACAACCAAAGTTTTGGCAGCAAACAAGCAGAGACAAGTGCGGCAAACAGTATCAGGTGAACGAGGAGAATTGGAAACGTTTTGAGGTATAGTGACTGCCACCGACGCTGTTGTCCCTCCTGTATATGTATTCCCACGTGTCCATTTCAAATAACATTTTTGACATGTTTTTTGGTAAAAAAATTTTGAACGTATCTTAGAATGTCACAGAATATATGGCAAACCATATACAAAAATAAAAAGTTTATTTTTCGTTAAATATTTGTAAGTGATTACCCTTCTCAAAGTTTCTATACTTTGTATCAAAGTGTCCCATCTAATGTATGAAAGTGCCCCATAGGTGGGGCAGAATGATACAAAACTCGTTTTTTACTACAACAAATATATTCTGAATATCTTCTAATTTCAATGGTTCCTTAGGTTGCTATAGAAATACTGATTAGTTATACCATTATTTCAACAACAAAAATAAATATTTAATTCATTTTTGACACCTATAATATACGATTTAATATTTGTGTATCTATCTGCCCCACTTCAACCTACATATAAGTCAGAGGTTAGACAGTAAGCTAGGTATAAGTTGGTATGTAAGCTAGAAAATTAGTCAAATTACAAGTCACTGTAAATATAAATACATTACAAATCTGTATGTAAAATTTGTATATATGTAAATACATAACACTTAACAAAACTAGTGGCGCTTCCAACGCACATACTTTCTCGCACTGCTTCTATATGGTTCTAAATGCTATTCCACTACTTCATAAACCAGCAAAAGTGTATTCTACCAGCAAACGTTTTTCGTACCGAGACCCTAAATCCGTTATTCGAAGTTAACGAACCGGCACTTATACCACCACGCCACACTAGCACAGCATGGGTCGAGCCATCAAAGAATCGAACCGACCTATAAAATGGTAAATGCATGATAAAGAAACAATTGATACGATGGTACATACGCTTTACAAATCCAAGAGACGAGAAAAATTGTTAAAAAATAAAAAAAATTAACAAATATATAGACAATTCCAGTACATTTATCGTAATTATCAATATTTGCAATTCAAATGGTTGCACATGGTTTTAAATAAAGTTTATAGAATTCTCAATTATTTCCTGTGACAACAGAGCACTTTGACAAATAATATTCCGCGACCAGGACACGAACCGCCGAAGCTTCCCTGGGAAGACCTGTACCAATCCTCGCTGATTAACGACTGCGACCACAATAGATAGGCATAATATTTACACTTATAAAATAATAATAGAGTATGGTGATTTCATTTCTCGCATTAGGAAACGAAAATATCCAAAGAATGTAAAAAAAATGTCCTTTAGGCGCTCAGGGAAGGTATCTGGGAACATCATCATAACAGAAAAACAAGTTCAATTCAGAGATTAGAAAACTAAGATCTCCGATAAAGTCTCTGACATTCCATAACACCACTAGTTTTTTTAACTTTAGCAGAGGTTTTATTAACTTTTTCGTTACCAGACCCCTGCTATAAGAGTTTTTCTGGCGAAAATTGCCCGTTTTCCGGCGCACGAATACATAACTTTCTCTTCTTACGAAGTATTCATAAGGCGAGAAAGTAATAATAATTTCGGAACCGTTAGGGATATGTAAGTTCATCGCATGCGTTCTGGTTATATTGTATTTCAATTTAACGTTAAAATACTCATAATTTTACTTCAATTGGTTCATACAGATATACACTAAACAACGGTTGATTTGACATGTCATACTCTTCAGAAGAGTTGACAAAATGGGAAAACACAGACTAGTCCTGTCTATTTATCTGCACTGATTCTATTCGTGGGTAGAAGTACTTCAAATGATTTTCAATAAAGTGTCTACACTCTTCAATGTTTTTTCCTGCAGCATCACATTCATCAAAATAAAATCCTCATCTGGGGATCGAACCCGGCATCTTCCGAACTGAAGAGCTAAACCCTAAGGTGCTTTAACCATCTGCGACTCGGGAGTGACTTATATTTTAGTCAAAATGTAATGGTATCAGTTCTATCATTAGGAAGCCGGTAATTGTCAACATGCGAAAAACATGTCTTTCAAACAACCCCAAAAAAGACAGCGGTGAACGGCTTATTCCAAATAATTTATCCGACGATCGCCATTTGAAAAATAACTACTGCGAGAAAGTCTATGCCATTCTATAGCACCACTAGTTTATATATTTATTTATCGTCCCTTATTACACAAGTGGAGAAAATTTAAAGAAAAAAATTGGAGCGGTTTTTGAGAATTTTCTTTTGTAAATTTTAAGCGCAATTTACGCAAAAACTACTCGTTTTTTCAAAATATGGTACATGATCTTATTTAAAGTGATAATTTTGTACAACCGACTTTGTCTGAGGCGAAAATCTCTACTTCAATTTTGCAGTTTTTAAACAGTTTTTTGCAATTTTCGAAAAATTGGGCCTATCAACCAAAATGATACCTACGTCATTCCTTTCAACGTTCTTCGCACTATCCAACAACAAAATATAATCAAAAAATTTGGAGCCATTTCCTTTTACCTTAGAAAATCTCAAAATGGGCTTCATGTAAAGTATCCTCAAATACTAAAATATCGGTTTCAAATTCAAGAGGCCTTGAGACGAGTAAAAACGATTGGGGAATATCAATTTTGAAGAAAATCGGCTGAACGTTTTAGGCGCTAGCGTTGAGCATAGACGGACGTTTTGCCGTCAATCGATTTTGTAGTATGAAGAAAAAACGGAACATGGATTTTGACTACACCACGAGATAGAGAATTTTTTTCTAAATTTAGCAAACAGGTTTTATCCACTTTTTCATTATCAGACCCCTGTAATAAGAGTTTTTTCTGGCGAAAATTCCCCGTTTTCCGGCGCACTATTACATAACTTTCTCTTCTTACGAAGTATTCGTAAGGCGAGAAAGTAAAAAGAGACCGGTAGTGTGCGCCAACTGGGAGGGTGACAGGGAGAATACGCCATTTCATCACTTTGGAGGCAATCGAAAGGCAGCGAAAGAATCAATCAACAAAGTCACGATTAAAACTCGCGGGCGCCCACAAATGAGACAGGAACAATTAATTCCAAGCAAACATCTGAGGACTGCTTCGCGGATGAGCTCAACACTGGAGCAGGCGTCAATCTGAAGTAGCCACTCGGGCCCCGTCCCTCGACATCGCAGGGCACGTCACTGGACGGCACCGCCTCCCCCGCGAACGTGGCACACGAATTCCCGTCCAAATCACGCTTTCGATCACCAACGACTTACAATGCACTGGGACGTCGATCATCCGAACGTCAAATATCGCAACAATTTTTTCTTTGAGAGCGTGAGCTTCCGCGGCCGGAGTGAGTACTTCCATGGCTAACCGGGAGACGCCGCGTCCAAGGCACAGGTGCCACGCTGCGACCTTCATCAGGGTGTATTCATGAGTTCTGTCCGACGTTCTGTCCTCCGATGTTATAAGAACAGCAGTGCCTGTTGATTATAGTCACGGATTACTTTATGAATTTTCTGTCCGTTACACGTACGTTTCTCCATTTTCAGTTCACGATATTAACTATTAACTAGTGGTTCTACAGAATGGCACAGACTTTCCCGTATTAATTTTCTATTTCCTTGGGTCTTCGCTAGCTATTCAGAATTGCCACAAACTCGTTCTTGCCAGCTATCATCTATCACCGCCAAAAGCACATTTTGTCATTTTCTTAATTTTTCGGTTTCTTATTGGTACAACGGAAATTTTAATTTTAGAATATTAAAGAACACAAAAACCTAGTCCTAAATGGCAAATTTGTTTTAAAAAATAAGTGCCGCTTTAAAGGAAAATTGCGTTTCAGCGCTACTAAAAATGCGAAATTTGAAGCTCATTTTCACAGCAAATTTTTGAGTTTTCAAAATACTTTGTTTGAAGTTATCTGAAGCACTTACACTAAAAAATATAATAATCTTTACAAATTGCGGATAATATGCATATTAAAGATGTCAGATATCTTTAAAAAATACATAATTTTTGAAAAAAATACTTAAACTATACGTCATATTAAACAGTGTAATTAGCACTATCCCTTACAAAAGTTTGAAGAAAAAAATGCAGCCGTATATGAGGAAATGGTGTTTGAGCGTTTCTGAAAATGTGGAATTTTGATCTACTTTTCACAGAAAAGGATTATTTTCGAGTAACTTTACTTTACATTATTTAAAGCACATGTACCTGTAAATATAACAATGTGAAAAAATCGGCGCTAATGTAAATATTATCGACGTGAGAGAGAAGTCAAAAAATTACGTTTTTCCGATTTTTGAAAAAACAAAAGAATAAGCAATATGGCGTTTCGTCATCTCATAAAATACATTAGGCTTTATCCCTACCAAAAGTTTTAAGAAAAAATTTGGAGTCGTTTTCGAGAAAACCTGGTTTTTGTAATTTTTTTAAAATTGCACATATTGCACGCAATATTGCTCAAAAAGGACTAAAATTTTCAAAAAAAATGCACATGACAATGAAAGAACTCATTATGGACAACAAATATTATTTGAAAGAAAAATCTCATATTCAATTTTGTAGTTCCAGAATGACGCCGAAACAATTTTTAACTTTTGCGATTTTCGAAAATACCCAGTTTTCCGCGAAAATCGGACCTATGCCACCTTAATAAGTGTATTTTACTCTATTCTTACAAGAAATTTAAAGACAAAATTTGGAGCCCTTTTTGAGAAAATTTTGAAAATGTCTGGGGGGCCTTATGTAAAGTACCCCAAATTTTACAGAATCTTTTTCAAAATCTGAAAGCTTCGACTAGAACCAGATCGACGGGGGAATATCGATTTCGGAAGGAATCGTACGTATGGTTTAGGCGCTAGCAGTGTTCACAGACGCACGGACAGACGGACAGACGGACGGACGGACGGACGGACGTTTTCCTTTCAATTGTTTTTTCGGTGTCAAGGACCCACAAAAGAGGGTTTCTGGCTACACCATGTGTTAGGGGATTTTAGCAATTGGTTTTATCAATTTTTACGTTACCACGGCCCGGCAACGAATTTTTTCCGCCGAAAATTGGCCATTTTTTGGCGCAGTACTACACAACTTTCCCTATACCTTGTATATCACTCCGTGTATACGTACATATATGGGAAAGTAAAAATGGAGCAACAATGGAGTGAGATGCAGAAGCAAGTCAAATGCCATTCCACGCGACTTTCCTCTAATGCCGTGTAGAATTATTGAGGTTCTATTCTCTTTATTCACAGCCGCTGGTGATCAGACGAAGATAAAAGGGACATTCATCGTCCATCCGTTAAATAATTCAGGACGATTCTTCTGAGTTCTCGGATAGATAATGGTGCCCTGAAAAGCGAAATGAGAAAATTTAAAGAAAACGCTTACAGTCAATCAATTGTCCCCACCAAGTCCTGCACCAGATTCGAACTGCGGTGACCGGACGACGCACCATCGACCTCAATGGAAGCCCATGGGCCGGAAACTCGTCATGCATCGTACATCCTGTATTATCCGCGCACGGGTCATTCCATATTAAATCAACACAGTCATTTTACATCACCATCTCAGATTCAGATGAAATTTGACACATAAGTAGTATGAATGAAGAATAAGAAAACTACAAATTTTGAGTAAAATATTTCCACCCGTTTCTGAAATACAGCCATGTAAAATTTTGCAAAATTGGGTTCCCGAAAATTTTTAAATTGATGTAGAACCTCGCCAAATTAAGATAGAGAGCTGGAACAGGTGTCATTTTTCAGCTTTCTTTAGGGCCTTTTATAAGATATACAACTCAATAGGGGTTGTGTTCAAAAAGGTTTTCAAATTTGAATTTAAAATTTTAATTTTGAGGTTTTTCAAAATGCTCATCTTCAAAAAAATTGAAAAAATTCTAAAATAATCCTTGTATACTTCCAAACAGATGGTGCAAGTTTAAAAATGGGACTGCAATGGGTTCATATGGTAATCTTTATTTAAAATGCGCAATATTTACCTACTCTAGATTTTACTGATTTAAAATGCATTTTATTTCAAATTATAAGCCCTAATATATACAAATTATTAATTTAGTGTTTTTTATTGGCGAGTGTGTTGTTTTATTGGAATTGTTATTATTGTTATTATTATTATTATTAGACCGCGGAATGTCATGCAATTGCATATTTTTACTGACTGTGCATATCTAAAGGAAATGTATATTACTAACCAAAAATAAAACAAATCAAGGCCACCTTTCAGTTGATGAACCAGATACGTGGGAACCTAAACATTTAAGCGAAATGAATCGTTGAGGAATGAACACTAACTTTGAGCGGCGGCAGCTGGGTTTTTTACCATCATGCAAAGGGTTAATGATGCCCAAAATTTTGCAAAATGCCACTAATGAAGAAAGCACAGTGAGTGACATAATCTCATGGTACATCAATGAATAGACAACCCGCAGGAGGCAGAATTGAACTGCAACCCGGAGGAGAACGCCCGAAGACATTTTCTGATCGAGGAGAGAATCTTGTCGTTAAAATAATAAAGAAGGACCCTCGTATTAATGGACCAAAAGTTACTCGACAGTTATAAATTGGCATTGGCAAGAAATTAAATCCCGAAACCGTGCGAAGGGTATTAAGGAGGTTCAATTTCCATACCCGCGTTGTCAGAAGAAAGCCACTTCTAAGTTAAAAGAGAAATATCCGAAAAGATCTGACTTCGATCCACTTCTCAACAAAAACCTGGAATATATGGACTAAAATATACCGCATACATTAAAATACGCATTTAAACTAAAAAATTGCACACATTCAAAATAAAAATAAGGTAAATTTGTTTTATTTTTGGTGATAGGTAAAGTTATATACATTTCCTTTCGATATGCACAGTCAGTAAAAATTTGCAATTGCATGAAGTTCCGCGGTCTTATTATTATTATTATTATTATTATTATTATTATTATTATTATTATTATGACCGAAGTTATTATAATAGTGACCGAAGAATGGGAAACAGAGGCATTGTTAGTGGAGCAAAAAGCATTGCCAAGAACACTAGGCAAGACACGTCGAATAACACAGACATTGAAGTTCTGATGCTATTAAACATGAAATATGAGACACAAAAAATGTTAAAGAACTCGTGGAGAGACAAACCGCTCCACGGACAATATCTAAAAAGAATGGACGAGGTGTAGATTAATAAAGATCAATCAGTTATGTGGCTTAAAAGGGGAAGAATGAAGCCAGAACCTAAGGTAGCTGGTTGCAACCTGGAGTAGATTTTATATTCAGCAGACTCATAAATAACATCTTTAGTCGTGATGTAGTGGAATAATAATAATGATAATAATCATAATAATAAAACAACACACTCGCCAATAAAAAACACTAAATTAATAATTTGTATATATTAGGGCTTATAATTTGAAATAAAATGCATTTTAAATCAGTAAAATCTAGAGTAGGTAAATATTGTGCATTTTAAATAAAGATTACCATATGAACCCATTGCAGTCCCATTTTAAACTTGCACCATCTGTTTGGAAGTATACAAGGATTATTTTAGAATTTTTTCAATTTTTTTGAAGATGAGCATTTTGAAAAACCTCAAAATTAAAATTTTAAATTCAAATTTGAAAACCTTTTGAACGCAACCCCTATCGAGTTGTATATCTTATAAAAGGCCATAAAGAAAGCTGAAAAATGACACCTGTTCCAGCTCTCTATCTTAATTTGGCGAGGTTCTACATCAATTTAAAAATTTTCGGGAACCCAATTTTGCAAAATTTTACATGGCTGTATTTCAGAAACGGGTGGAAATATTTTACTCAAAATTTGTAGTTTTCTTATTCTTCATTCATACTACTTATGTGTCAAATTTCATCTGAATCAAAATGGTTAGGTAAAATTTTAATCGAAACTGTGTTGATTTAATATGGAATGACCCGCACGTTTTCTTGAGGCTTCGCTTCGTTGGTTGCGAGAGGAGTGGGGAGTTTGGTTATATTGAGGAAAATAATATTGTCTCAAATTTGTAGTTGGGTTTTCGATGCAAAGTAGTTTGTATTTGACTGGAGGGAACATTTCTGGTTATCAGATTTCGTCTACAACGCCCGTTGCTATCATTTATTCTTACTTCAAGTAACGTTGGCACGGGAGCGGGGTCAACTCGGCCTCCTGTGCAGAGAGGGCGCTCTCTCGAGCCGCGAAGTGCGTCCTTGGCGCGGAGACCTGCAACCTCCGCAGGAATCCCTTCTAATCCCGAAACCTTCGCACTTCCGCTGCCCAGAGTTGGCACCCGGTCGCGAATGCGTAGAATCAATGGCTATGCATATAATGAATTATGTGCGGATTTTTTCCCTTCAATTGAAAATGCAGTATTTTTAGGTTACTTATTTTGAGGCATAAGTACACCTAATGCTTCAAAATGAATACGAAACCTAAAATACTGCATTTTAATTGAAGGGAAAAATTAGGCAAATAGGCAAAAATCCGCATCTTAATAATGAAACAAGAATGAGTGAAGCGTGGAAATAACAACAAAAAATTACCAAGACGGAACCGGAACAAAACATTACATAGGATTAAGAAAATAAATTGTTCTGTTTAAGTTAGGTATGTAAAGTGCAACGTTAGTAACTAGTAAATTAGATTTAAGCTAAAATTAAGTTACTTTTCGTTAATTTTAGTTAATCGTTAAGAAAATGCCTCCCTTTGAGCTGCTTAAGCCGCCAGGCAGCAGTCAACATGTACACCTATTAGGAAAACAAATTCCCACCTCTCAGGATACTGTGGAGGGGAAATAACAGTTGAAAGAAAAGTTGGGTCCCGCGCGCCCAGCTCCGGTGCTTGGTTCCCGAGGGCGCGACCTAGTTCGAAGCCACCGTCGGGGCGGGGCCGGGCGGGGCCGGGCGGGAGGGGCGGGGGGGGAGGGGGAGGGGGAATATCAATTCGGGCGGCCCGATCGAAATCCGCCTGGTCGATGCCGTCGCCCCCTCGCCACACCGCCTACACTAAACGCGACAGAGGGCCACACACACCCACATTATATTTTACTTATTGCAATGTTTTAATCAATATACGTGTAGCTTATTGTTAGGTACAATTTAATGACCTTAATGAAACTTTATGTATATGTAAACTCTGATGTACTTGCATAAACTCTACGAACTTGTAACCAATTTTAAAAAAGCGACTTGTGTCATACCAGATGTCCAGAAGAATTTTACGAAATGACACGTTTTTATACCATAATGACAATTTTTTATTAAAATACTATCATTTTAGCAATGATGTCAATAACTTCTGGACACTAGATCTGTCGTAATTTTCATTTTATGTGATATAATTTTATTGTTCGTTCACCATTATCTGATTTGAACTCTCATTTTTAGATTTTGACCGAAACAGGGTTTAACCGTAAAGATATGTATAACAATAAATTGTTATAAAATTACTAAGCCTGTTTTATTAAGGTCATTAAATTACAACTAATAAATTTACTTATTTCATTTTTAATACTTTAACATGAATTCCAAGGGACAGAAATAATCCGAATTCGTGTTATCCGAGGTTTATAAATGTCCCTATTACCCTATGCCTTGCCGAGTCCCAAGTTTTGTTTTTGTTACGGCGAAATTCGTGTTAAGTGAGTTCGTGCTAACGAGAATTTACGTATTTCAATCTTTAATTTTGCTGTAGTGAAAGCAATTCAAACTTGCACATTTATTCATGTTCTATTTCTTTTTTTTCAATTTTACAATCGTTATTTTCTATTTTTAAATGCTTCATTTAATTTGTATCAATACTCAGTTTTAGCACAGATCATCGCAACGTGGCTGTAAAATAGTTTTGCTCAATTAAACGCCTCTTCACAGCCTACAGCAGCACAAATTCTGCTGAATAAAGCCACATGTAAAATGGCTTTCTAAGAGGAAACTCACACACTGCGAAAGAACAACAAATGAAATTCGTATAACACAGCAATACATTAAATATTTCAACAAAAACAGTCATTACGATACTGTGTAATAGTTTGTGAGTCCGATGTCTTCGGGATATACAATCTGCCTTGTACAGAGTCATTCAGCAAGTTCTCTTCAACTTCTACTAAGCTACGACTGCTAGTAATGATGATGATGATGATAAACCTGATGAAGTTTATAAATCTTTAGGCATGGCCCAAAGCTACAGAATAGACCATTTTAGCATGAAGAAAGCTCTGACCGATAAGTGTAGATCAAGAGTTACAAAAATCCTGAACACTAAATTAAACGGGAAAAAACAAATCATAGCACTTAACTTATGGGCAATTCCTACACTTTCCTATTCTTTCGGAATTCTCAAGGGGTCATGTGCAGACCGTGCTGAATTAAACAGATTGACTAGAAGGTTTCTTAGTAGAGCCAGGTCTCTTCATGCCAACTCACCTAATTAACACCTATTATTATCTACCCCGAAGAGAAGGAGGGAGGGGACTGCTAAACATTGAAAATCTCTGCAGAACCCAAGAAAGAACTAGTGCTGTAACAACAGCACATACTTTCCCGTATTATTGGAAGCACCTACGTAGAATTGAAATATTGCACTTTCTGCTCTACTAACATCTTAGCTATTATTTGAAAACGTCCAATTCAACCAGAAGCGATCAACCACGGTGTAAGATATACAGGTGTGTTAACTAGCTGCCTTACTTATTTTAACAGAGCTGTTATTACCACTATATAATGCATTGATAGCATTGATATAGGCTGGCTCGATAACACTTTCTTTCATGGTTGGCCATAACTTATTTAATGGCACTGTATCGTATGCCTTTTGCAGATCAACAAATATGAGATGGACATTCCTTCCTCTTTCTACTTGTTTTTCTATTAGGTTCTTTAACGTGAACATACCATCAATACAAGACCTTCCTACCCTGAATCCATTTTGTTCCTCCGATTCTATGTAATGATGTTCAATTCTACATTTTAGGATCCTTCCATAAAGTCTTGCTATTGTGCATATTACGCTTATCCCACGATAGTTGTTGCAGTCTCGCCTACTTCCTTTCTTATAAATTGGAGTAATGAAGGCCTTTTTCCACTCACTTGGAGGGTCATTTAACTGTAGACACTTATTAAAGATTGTTGCCAGGATTTCCATCACACTATCAGGTGCTGATTTTAAAAGTTCTACACTGATATTACCTGGGCCCGGGGTCTTTCTATTCTTCACGAGGGACAAGGCTGCTCTTACTTCATTTGGGACAATAGGTATTACAGGTGTTTCTATGTTTTGCGTCTCTAAGTTCTACACTGATATTACCTGGGCCCGGGGTCTTTCTATTCTTCACGAGGGACAAGGCTGCTCTTACTTCATTTGGGACAATAGGTATTACAGGTGTTTCTATGTTTTGCGTCTCTTCTTGTTCTACCTTTACTACCTTCAGGCGTCAATAATGCAATATAACGTATATCCGAGAATTTCACAGTATAAATATTAACTGAAATCTAATTAATTCAGCAATTCCCAGACGTCAAAATCAAGAGTTCTATATTGGTTGCCAACGTTTCCAGAACTGATAGTATTTTGCAGTAGTGAGTGACTTGTAAACAATTTTCTTACATTGGAAAACAGAAAAAAATATTTAAATTATTTTAAGAAAAAATAATTTCCAGGAATTTCAGGCTTGTCCAACAAAACCGCTGATTAAAATACAACTTTGTAGACGTTCATGAAATGAACGTCATTCGCTCGGGAAATCGTGGGCTTGCAGGACGTCACAGAGAACTAATGGCAAGATGATCAAATGTCAGAACAACGCCAATACAAACACAACGCAGTACGCGAAGTGTACCGTTGGTAGTCACAACCCTGACAAAGAACTAACCCTCAACGGGACGACAAACATATTGAAGGATGTGAATTTTCATTCCTCTACCTATTTCTAGGAATATTAACGACTGTTTTGTGTCAGCAGTAACTCACACGTCATGAGTAGAGACCGGAAAATTGTGGAGTATTAAACATTAAAATATGTACATTAATATGTAATGAAAATTGTAAGAATATGTAATAAATTTGTAAAATCGGATATAATACGTAATATTAAAATTCTCTACTTAAACAATCATTTACATAGCAAAAAATTAGGTAAAGGAAAAATGTCCTAAATAAATTTTAAAATTAATACCTTTTAAAAACATTTTGGTGAACACAAGTTGATGCACACTTTGCATCATACAACTTCCTCGTCAGTGGTAAAAGCTTCATCTATTGTAATCTAGGACCGTAGTTTAGCAACCAGACCGTAGTTATTAGCAATAGAAGCCATCGCACAAACTGGCGAGATCTACGTCCAACAAACGTATATTGCAGTATGCAATACTTTCAACGAGGCGTTATACGCCGGCGATCGCAAATTTGTCTCGGAAATTAAGGTTACGGGTCACAATTCTGAGAACGGTAAGAAGTAAGACAAAAAAATGTAATAACATAAAAATCCGGTCTCTAGCCATGAAGTATACCTTAAGGAGCGCAACTGAATAATACAGGAAGCATTAGGGCGTTAGTCATCGGCCTTCTCCATGCGCGATCAATGTCTTCCTTCCCACACAACACACAGATACGTATCACTAGGGAGAGGATTTTTATGCCTTAAAAATCTTCAAATATGCTTTCAAAAAATATGCATTTATGACCTAAAAATTCTGAAATATGCACTTTAATACGCTATTAAAATGAACAATATTTCATTTCCTCCTTAAACTATTCTTGCTAAAATTCAGCAGAAGCATGCTTGGAAAGAAAATATATATTTTTGTGCAAACGTAATGAAACCGAGCTTACTTCACGGGAGAATTGAAGAAGCACCTCAGTGGAGTGCATTGTGTCTCGTTTCAGTTCTTCTGTCTGGTTTAAAAAATATGATGTCAAGAAATATCCTACACTACTTTACCTATATCTTACATACAAATAGTTCATCATCTCTAGAAAAGAAAACTAAAACTGTGACAAGCTCTTTCTAATCAATGAACGCTCACAAATAAATAGAGTCTATGAAAACATGAAACATTTTAGACACAAGTCTTTATTTTAATGAAATGTGCAAATATGCTACTATAATTACACAAATATGCACTAACAGGAAACATCTGCCAAATACGCACTGACATATTAATCTCCATAGCATCCTATTCTAATCAATTGTGAAGAAATTCACTTGGCTATGCCCTGAAGCAACTAACAAAAATATGCAAAATCATAGGAATCCGATCCCTACACATCACGTCCACATCCACTCGGAGTTCCCATTCGATTTGGTAACCTAAGCACGTACAAACAAAAGCACTCAGCACTCACCTCGATCGTCCACTTACTGAAGCACGCATGACAAGACACGTAGCACGTCTGACTGTACTAATGAGAATGGACCGAGCAGAGCATTGACATGAATTATCAACTGGTGACGTGCTTGCAACTGAAGTAGAATTTAGCGCACGTTCTTTGTTAATCAAGGCACACACATCACATTTATAGAACACAAAATTCGATCCGGTTTCACTGCATTTGCTAGCAATTTATGTAAAAAGGTTGCCCACGTTTTTTTTCTCACACTGAGCTTTTGTGTGCACTCACAGATACGTTCCACTGAATATTTGAATTTATGACTCCAGAACCTAGGCTCGAAGACACACCCAAAGGAAATGAATGATATAATGAAAATACAGTCCCATTAGGGGCCATCCATAAATTACGTAACGCAAATTTCAAATATTTTGAATTCCCCCTCCCCCTCGTAACGCACTTACCAATCTCTATGTAACGCAGCATAACGCTGCCTCCGACGCCCTCCCTCCCCCTTTAGCGTTACTAATTTATGGATGGCTCCTTACAAGCGAAACACATTAAGTCACAATTTTTGTTTTGAATTACTTGTTGTTTTTTTGCTTTGAATCCACTGAAGTGACTTAGTCTGGATGTGAATCTTCACTATGTCATATTGTCGTCGTTGACGTAGTGGATATATCCAGTCTAAAGTTCAATACAACACAGAGTGGAAAACCCAAGCACTCAAAACAGAACCAATTTCACTACAAGACCCGCGTCCGTGCGTGGGGTGACGAATTCGAGGCGAGGAGAAGGGGAGCGCCCGAAAACCCGTCCGTCCGTCCGTCCCTCCCTCCCACCCTCCCTCCTCGGGCGCAGCGCAACCCCTCGACTGAACGCACGGCTCCGTTTCACCCCCTCCCCCCGCGCCATGCGCCCCGCGTACGCACGCTGCACTCACGTGCGCGAGCACAGCGCTGCAGCGAACGAGGCACCCGAGGGAGCGGATTCCTTCATTTTGCACATTTTTGTCCCTTGCTTCAGGGCATAGCCAAGTGAAAGTTCTTCACATTTGGTTAGAATTGGATGCTATAAACATTAATATGTTAGCGCACGTTTGTTCGTATTTGGCCGTTTTTTTCTGTTGGTGCATATACGTGTAATTATAGGAGCTTGTTTGCATATTTCGTTGAAATACACATTTATATCTAAAACGTATCATGTTTTCACTGAATTGATTTACTAGCGAGCGATCATTTATTAGAAAGAGCATGTCACGGGTTGCACTTTTTAAAAATTTTCTTTAGATGATAAGATACGTGTGCAAACGCAGATAATTTATTGATATATTTTTAAACGAGGCAGAAAAATGAAACAATACATACAATGTACTTCACTAAGGTACCAATTTACATCGATTATTTCTCCCGAAAAGTAAGCTAGGTTATATTCTTTGCAAGAAACTGTATATTTTCATTCCAAACATACTGCTCCTGCATCTTATCAAGAAATGTTTATACAGGAAATGAATTATTGTTAATTTTAATTACATTCTGAATAGCACATTTGAGAATTTTTAGGTCATCAATGCATATTTTTAAAAGTATATTTCAAGATGTTTTGGGGCATAAAAATCCTCTCTCTAGAGGTAAAGGACCACGCGCACAATGACACTTCGACTCGCGAGCAAATGCTACAAGCCCTGCAACGCCCAGCGGTGGCCACCTCGCTGCTTTCCGCTTGCAGCATTCGCCTTTTTTCGCCAATCACACACGTTCCTTCATACGCCACGCAAGAAAGAAACCAACCAAAAACGTTCAAACATTTCTTTCACACTTTCATCCGCGAAGAGCAATAGCAGAGGGCACCTGGTCTCGCCTTCTCTCGTCTTTCATCCTCGTACATTCAGACGTCACGCAAGAAAAAAAAATCAACCAAAAATATTCAGACATTTCCTCACGATTAGCCCAGAGCGACTCTCATTCGCAATTTGATACGCGAAGAGCAATCGTAGAGGGCACCTGGTCTCGCTTCTGTCGCCTATCACACACGTTCATTCAGACGTCACGCACGGAGAAAAAACAAAAACACACACACACACACACACACACAAATGCAAATATTCCTCACGATCAGAGCGACTTTCATTCGCACTTTCCGCCGCGAAGAACAATCGCGGACGGCGCTTCCTCTCGCCTTCTATCGCTCATCACTCTCGTACACTCAAAGTGACGCAAGAAAAAACATCAACCAAAAATGTTCAAACACGTCTCCTCAAGCTACCATTCGCGCACTGAGCCGCGAAGAGCAACGGTGGACGGCACCAGGTCTCGCCACGCGTCCGCAAGAAGAAGAGCCATCGCAGAGGGGCGTCCGTTCACCTGTTCTCGAAGGCGTCGTCGTGGTCGTCGTGGACGCGCTGGTAGCGGCGCGGGGAGCCCAGGCGGTGCGGGCAGAACATGACGGCGAGGCGGCGGCCGCGGCTGCTCGGCTGGCCCCGGCCGACTGGCCCGCGCCCGCGCTGGCGCCCGCCGACGCCCGCCGCCCACCGGCAAGGGGCAGGGCAGGGGAGGGGAGGGGAGGGGATCGATGCGGCACGCGACGCGGCGCGGCGCGGCGCGGCGCCCGCCAGTCACGCCAGCCAGGTGGCGCCGCTCGCAGCCACGCTCACACACGCGCTCACCCACGTCGCTTGTGGGGGATGCAACGATGGCAAAATTACATACAAGGATACAGCAAAATTCATTAACAGCAAGAACTGAGATTTTAAATAGCTGTCTCGTGGCTCAGAGCAAAGTCGCTCGCCTTTCACCAATAAGGTCCGGGTTCCGTTGCCGTCGATTCTCATGTGACATTTGCTCCGACAAAACGAGTTAGGCTGCTTCACAAGGGCTAATCCAATACCTGTGAAGTGGCCTAAACCCTACATCAATCCTTATTCCTTCCCGATTCTGGCCGCTGGGTAGTGACGCAGGGGCGCGCGGTGTGAGGCGCGTACGCGGAGATGCTACCTGGCGGCTCTCTTGACAACTGACAAGACGGGACGGTATAATATAAAGCGCCATGTGCAGTAGAGCGCTGATAAGTAATGGAGGATTACTTTGCGCTTAACGCCCAACCAAGGGCTTTCGAGACGCGTTGCGCAACGACGACACAAATGTTTTAAAAAATCGTTATTTGCACTTTAAAAAAATTGTGCACTGCTACTTTCGGGCAGATCGGCGCCTTGCAGCAATCCATCGAAACCGGGCACAAAGCTTCAGGGTGCCACAATAGCAGGCGCTAGCGTCAGCTGCGGGTGAGGCTCGCCAACTTCCGCACATACAAAATGGCTCACTTGTGAGAAATACAAAAAGTGTCTTCGAACTGTTCAATTATTCATAATATATGCACACGGATATGCAACCGCCGAAGAAAGCACGAACATCGACGCTATATTTTGTATCTTCACGCGCCTGCTTGCGTTTCGCGAACGCATGCAGCAGCCACGCACGTTTGAAGTTTCGTTGGTATGGGAGTTCCTGTGAGAAGGTGATAGAGGAGAGCCACTGCGACGGGCCCCGCCGCGGTGTACGGGAGCCGAAAGGCCCTCGGCGCAGCGGCGGCTCCTCCGATGGAAAGGAGTTTGCACAAGGCGCGGGGGCGGGCCGCCGCAGCACTCGCTCGCTGCCAATGCTCCACTTTCATCACCGCTGCTAACACACACAGGGGGCACTGAAGAACGAGACGAGCGTCGCTACGATAGGCTTTTTTTATTACTATTAATTTTAGGTCGCTTTAGGTCGTAAAGGTCTATGGTCATTTGCGACAACTATTGATTTGTACTAGATACATTTTTTAAATAAGAATAAATACAAATAATAACAGAATTATGAAGTACAATAAATTTTAGAATTTCTCAGATCACAGTATCTAATTCTGCAATATTAAGATAAGTTACAATATATTTGCAACCTTCAATTGAATTAATTATATACACTCATCGTCATAAAAGAAAAGTTGCACCCAGAAGGACAAGGCGGATTGCGATCATTGTTAGCAGGCACGTGGAGGGTACCACGTCTACAAAATTATTACAATTTCACATTTGTAGGGGCAACATTCATTGCCCAACGCGGCCACAGACGATACATGTTAGTACGGCCATTTCAGCGAACACACGCCTTCAAACATTGCGGCATGGAGTTGTACAGGTCTCCAATGATGTCATGTGCTAGTCCATCCCATGCAGCTTGCACCTGAGCGCGCAGTTCTTGCAGATTGGTGGGTACGGGTGGGATCGGATCGCACACTCCATAGCATCCCAAACATTCTCGGTCGGGACAGGTCTTGCAATGCTGCTGGCCACTGCAGAGTATCGGTGGTTGCAAGGCATGCTCAGGAGATGGCTATGGTATGCGAACGCGCGTTATCCTGTCAAAACAGGGCTTAGGCGTGGGCGTTCACGAACGGCAGAGCCACCGGTTGCAGGATCTTCTGAATGTACCATAAAGATGTCAAGGTACCTCCAATTAAAACTAACGGTGAACGCGCACCATGGGATATCGCGTCCCACCCCATCTCACTAGCCTGGCGGGACGTGTGATGGGACACCACAAACAACTGGTCGAGGCGCTCCCCACTGCGCCTCCAGACACGGATCCGGTGGTCGTCGCCATCAAAGCCGAAACGGGACTCGTCGCTGAAGATGACCCGCTGCCAGTATGCATGGCCCCAGATCCATTATTCCCTGCACCAGGCTAGTCTGTAGCGACGATGCTGGGGTGTGAGTGGCAGGCGTCGTAACGGTCGGCGTGCGGGCAGGTTTGCGTTGTGCTGCCGCCTGCCAATGGTACTGGCACTTACAGGCAGTGCAGGCTGCACAGCCCACTGAATAGCACCTATCATTGCCGTTGGAACTGTTCGCACGTGGCGGACAATTCGTCGGTCCTCCCTCCTCGTGGTGAGTAGCGGATGTGCCTTCCTCAATCCATTGCCGCCAACAGAGGGCGATGGTGGTGTCCATACGACCAGTGTGGTGCGAAATACGCCGACAGCACCAACCAGCCTCCCGCACACCCACGATGCAGCCCCTCTCGAACGCGTCTAACTGGACAACCGGCTGTCGAAAGCGTCGCCAAGTTATAGTGTACGTGCAGATGACGCTCTGGCGACACTACCCGATGTCGCAGTGACCGTTTGAAGCCGTGTTATCTAGACCGTTGGGCGCGACGTCACGCACCTTCCACCGACCCCCAGTGCGCGGCCGACCGTGAAAACGTAATCATTGGCTTACGGACGCTTGAGTGAAGTCGGCGCCGTGGCGAGCAAAGTGCAGTGTACATAGTGTAAATAGTGAAGTGGAGTGAGTATGAGTGTGTGAGAGAATGTGTGTGCGAAAGAGTTGTAAATATAGTCATAAGAATGAATGAGTGTGTGAATGTTAAAAAAAGAAAAAATGAAGACAAATGAACACTACAAAGAACTCATGATTAGATTAAATTATTCCAAAAATTGTATAAATCTAGGATAGGCCCAAAGAGGCTAATCTTGCAATAGATTTAAGATTAATATTAAGTAGTTTTTAGCTAGTATATTTAAGATACCGCCCTCCCACTAGCTCCAAAAGCTTCACAGCTGGAGCATAAAAATGTACGCTCCTACTTGGAATAAATTCCCGCCTCGCCAGGGTTACTGGCGGGGGGAAAATTGAAAAAGAGGATAATGTGTGACGTTGGTAACATTCTTGCACATTATGAACAGGTGGCTACGTCGGGTATGACAGACTTTGAGCATCAGTGATCAGAAAAAGGACACGCTGATCAACATAAGACAGAGACTTCCTTACTTTTAGCGTCAATGTTAAAAAGCAGTTTTGGTCTCACAACGTTCAGAAATACTCGTAACACGTAGAATACAAAAACAAACGTTCCTTCTGTTTTCAGAGGATCTATTTAAACATGTCGTAAGTCTGAAATAAACGATCAGAAACTCGCGACCCATATGCAATGCCAGTCCATCCTGCTTAACGCAGAGACATGGGAAAAACCTTTTGGAAGTACAGTCGACTCCGGGTATAGTGAACTTCTGGGGACTAACATACCTGGTTCACTATACCTGATGAGTGCAAAATTAAACAGAATTTCTCCATGATTGATTTTATTGCCCAAGAGATAAAGCAAAATAGATTAACAGCGCGAAATTTAAATTTCAATATCTTTATTTGTACGTAAAAAATCAATAATTTTCGATTGTTTGCTTCGTACATTGTTCATTAGTAATTTCTCTACATTCTTCTCCAGAGTTCGTGTTCTCTTCATACTTGATTCTGCTGTCCTCTGTCTCTAAGTATCGTCATGCAGTCTTGACACCTTTCAATGCTTCTCGCACTGTTGAAACACTGTCCCATTCTCCAAAGGCCCTTTTACTCCCTAATAACACAGGAGATCCATTCTTTCCTAAGTTCACTATAGCCAAGGTTCAGGTTCACTATAACCGAATCTTCTTAGGGTTATTAGTCAAGAAAGTGAAACGGCACCAGTGAGTTAAGTTCACTATATTCGGTGTCGACTGTAATTCAGTGGGCGTGGAGGTCGTTCTGTCCGTGCGAGGCTTGAGCTGAACGTGCAGGCTGAGATGCCTCGGACCGGGCGAGGCGAATGGGGAGGCCCCGGGTCCGTTGCCCCGGCGGCACCGCCTTTCCCTTCGCCGCAAGTCATTGCACCTGAACCCGCCGTCACTAAAATGCATTAAATTCCCTTCGCGGTGAATGGTTTCATTCGAATCTTTCTTGAAGAAAACAATTTAAAGCTTCTGGGAAGCGATAAAACTTCTTCCACGGTTTAGGAAACGCTTTTTTATCGTTTCAAACATGCATATTTATAATTCCACGAGCCTTTATAATATCATGGAAACTGCTGCTAAGTCCCTAAAATATGTTTTTTATCCTATGCCGTGGAAAAAAAAATCGATCAGGTTACAACCGTGTAGTTGAAGCCATGATGACGATAGGAAAAGTACAGTTTATAAAATAGCGATGAACGACTAGGCTAAACCGATTCTGCCTTACATTGCCCTCCCCGTTCCCACGACTTTCGCCTCAATCTCCTCCGCATAGAGTACACTGCCGCCGCGAACCACTACTACAGTAATCTCCAGCAAGGGGGAGGACATACCAGTGCTCACGCTAATTGATTGATTTTTCGTGATACCGGGCGCGTCAACGACAGAGGTCATTAGTCCCGTACGTGTAGTGCGTGTTTTTCATCGGGAGGTGGCGGTGATCTTTCCCCAGTGGATGGCGAGATCCGGCGCCGACCTACCTTCGACTAGCGGGGTTTTCCTCAACCAGTATCTACCACCAGCGGGACACCGCCCCAGGCGGGACAAGCTTTAAGTTCCCGACCGGTCTCCCGGCATGTGTGGTAGTGTAGTGCATGTTAGTGTGTGTATGTAAGAGGAGAGAATAGGACAAGGAAGAGGAAGGAAAGATCGCGCGCGGTCCGTGGCCCGCGGTAGTTGCAGGATTCCCCTGGTGTTGATCGGAGCAACCATGGAAAACCACCGATCAGAGCAGCCGGCCGCTAGAATTCTCCTCCAGAAAGACTCACGCCAAGTATTGGCACCCACCAGCATTATGGATAGCAGGATTTGGAGAAGATCTGAACGCTGGGGAATCGAGAGTGGTCGCCGCATCAGTGGCGTAAGTTTAACGGCCTCCACGGAACGCGATCTCCTGGCAGCGTGTCGGGCGGGCGAGGGCGAGGGCGAGGAGGGTCGCGCGGGACGGGATGTGCGCCTCTTTCCCGGCGAAACGGCCGGCGCGGCGGGGCGGGACAGGACGCCGGCGCGTGGGGAGGGGGCGAGGACGGGGGACGAGTGCGGGGCGTTGGCGGGGCCTTGGGGCGATGCGGTGGAGCGCGACGGCTGAGGCAGCTCGAACCCGCGGCCCCCTGCACCGCTCCCGCCCCCTTGCGGCGACTGCCGTCGGTTTCCTTCGGCGCTCCGCGCACAGCGAGGGCAGCGAAGGAGCTGCGGCGAGAGGCGCCCCCGCAGCAGGCGCCTCGAGGGCAGCGCCCCTCAGCTCCTGCAGCTGCTCTCATCGGGAGGTTTCCGTGGCCTCTCCTATCAACATCACGCGATTGCCGGAGCAGTTCCCGAACAAACGGGCCACGGAGCACGCGCGACCTTTCCTTCCTCTTCCTTGTCCTATCCTCTCCTCTTACACACACACACTCTAACATGCACTACACTACCACACATGCCGGGAGACCGGTCGGGAGATTACAGCTTGTCCAGGCTGGGGCGGTGCCCCGCTGATGGGATATACCTGGTTGAGGGGAAAACCCCGCTAGTCGACGATAGGTCGGCACTGGATCTCCCGAAGAAAAAACACGCACTACACTTAGGGGACTCGTGGCCTGAGTACTTGACGCGCCCGGAATCAATGGTGAGCAGCGAAGTCCATTGAGTGGGAGTGAATGGAGGCGCCACGGTGCCTCGGCCGTGGCAGGGGCGGCCGGCGGTCGATACCTCCCTCCCCCTCCGCCCCCCGCGTCTCCCGGCGCCAGACGCCGCGGCGCCCTGCACCGCTCCCTCCCCACGACGCGCGCAAGGCGGATTGGGGCGCCGAAAGCAGCGCCTCGCGACCGCTTTGAAAAACACTATTACACTAACCAAACACAACATAATTGCACAATTCACCTTACCTTTATTTAATTAATATTAATTTTCTCGTCTGTACTTTATCATGTATCTCGTATGTACGTAATCATTAAGAAGGCTGAATAAAAATCGTATCTATTAAATGTTTGTTTTACTATAATCTCAGTAGGGTGAAAACTATCTTAAATGACGGTGCGGCCCGCGGCTTAACTGGAATTCGATATGTCACCCATAAACCCTTCTAAGTTGGACAGCCCTGACTTGACTATATAGGGATCCCAGATATGCACTATTTCTATTTCTGATTTACTCATTAAATCGTGGAAATAGTTAACATATAAAAATATCATATCCAACAACGGAAAAAACCCTTATTGTATGAGTGAAGAAATGTTAGTAGATCTTTTACGGTTTACTAGACAAACCCGGCAGACGTTACTCTGCCCTTCATCTCCCATCACCCTCTCGTTGTCTCTCCCTCTCTCCCTCACACTGTCCTCACTCTGACCCTCTCTGTCCTTCTCATTCACATTTAATTGCACATTCTGCACATTTCTGAGCAGGTGAGGTTATATCGGGAAGCGCCGGACCAGCAAAAATGTATAGAATGTTCAAGAAAGTTTCATCCTGTAGATTACGGTGTGACAAATGTTGCTTTGAGGCTTTCGGCCTCACAATTTGAGTTTTTAAGGCCATATAACGCATCGTTTAGGAGTTATTGACGATATACATTCAAAACCCTGCCGAATGTGGTGCGATTGCATTTGACGTAAATATTTAGTTTTGTTCTACAACGCCATGTAGTGGACTTACAGCAGATTTAATAGCACATAAACCTTCTCGGTTGAAAAACTAGGCTACTTAGGAAGTTTGTGATGAACATTTGTTGCATCTCGTAAACATTCTTTGAAGCAAGTACCATTCAAATGATATTAAAATTGATTATATCCACGAAAAATGCGCTTAAACCGACGAAAAAAGGTAAAAAAAGACTTACTAGTCGAAATCGAAGAATAATGCAAAAAACAAATAACATAAAAGAAGGTCACTTTCTTTTGTCATAACATAAAATGAATTTCTATATTTAAAGGCATCATTCTAAACTGAAAAGAAAATAATTACACTTCCTTAAAATCCGCCCCCTAATTATAAGCCTTCTGCCAACATACGGTTATGTTCTTCCTCTTTTCAATATTATAAATTAGATTAATCATTGCAAATATTATCAACATTATGATCAATCGCTGTCTGAAATAACAGACTGCTCTAGTTAGACAAGATATCTGTAAAGAACCACTGCATCTGAAATAACGAAAGAGCGTTGGTTTTTTTTTCACAAAATTAGCTTTCAAATGACCATGATGAAAGTTCGTCTGGATAGAAAGGTATAAAGATATACAGATACATGATTGAAGAAGATCGAAATGTTCCTTAGTTTAAAATACATGACACTACCATTACTACCACTAGTACTATTGATTTTGATATAAAAGTTTGCCCGAGGAAAGGCAGACATCAATTCATACGAGCGCAAGCATTTGCTCATTCGAGTGAATCTGCTGTGTTTGTTAACTTACGTAAAAATCAATAACATTGATTATTATTAAAAAATATTTACGAGACAAAACCACAAGACTAGAGGTTGTAAGCAAAAACTCAAAATTTGTTTGCCGTCATACTTAAATATTACCACTGTACCAAAAACCATACCTTTTATTAATTTGAGTTTGTATAAAGTTTCGAAAATCAATCACAATAATTCAAATATTTTCGAAACACAAAGAAAAAAGCTTCCGAAAGCCCGGCAACAACATAATAATAAAATATAAAGTTTTAACAAAAAAATTGATCGGTAAAATAGTAACCTAAAGCACAAAGTATCAGTTTGTCTTTTCCAGGAACTGAAAAGGAGACTTCGGTTCGACCAACTTACGGGAACTACTAATGCACGTTCCTTAGTGCTCGGAAACGTGAAACACGAATCCCTTTCTTCTTGGAAATCAGAAAACATTTCCGCGAGGCTATATTCGTCGCCAGAAAGCTAAAAGGTGAACCCTGACGACGACGAACTTGATATTGCCAAGTGACCGGGCACATGAATTTTCAGAAAAAACGTTTTGGGAAATAACGATTCTCTGGTATATTGCGATTTTTCTAACTCGTGCCTCTCAAGGCCTCTGTTAACGATGGAATATGGCACGGTATTTCACATTTTTCACAGTAGTGCCGCAAGATATTGCATGATCGCGACCGCATCAAACAGTGCTTGCGATCACGAGACTTCTAACGGCACGACCGAAAAAGACGCAAAATGCCGTGTGATACTCCTAATCCTAATGTCGTATCCCGGTCTTCTCAACCTGAGAAATGAATTTTCTCGTCACACAGCAACATACGAGTTTATTGGGACATTGCAAGCAAAACGCACTCTACAGTCTTGCCTCGACCGGGAATCAAACCCGGGGCCGCCAACTGGAAAGCAAGCACGGTGACGAAGAGCTAGCCGCGAGGAGCTTTCTCTGGTAAATACACTGCACAAATACAATAGAGATCACGTATTACCATATTCGTTCCCGGAAAAAGAAAGACGCCCCCGAACAATCGATATTTTAATTCTACATTAAGATCCTTCCGGAATAGAATATCCCAACAATGAAGTCGAGTTATTTTGTTGTTCTTTTTAAGTTTATTTCCTCCCCTTGAGCTCACATGCTTTTCAATTTTTGGAACATCATGTGGCACATTTAAGATGCACCGCACTACGCGAAGGGAATGCAGGAAAGAAATCTTGGGATAATTTGGTGAAATGTGTGAAGCTACAGTAAATACTTGAAGATTTTTATGTATTTGATTATTCAGAACAACAAGGATGCTGTATATTTCTCAGAGCCTTCTTTTAAATTACTTGCAACTGAAACAGATATTATTTGGCACAATTTCCCCAAACTGGACAGGCGAATGTCGTTGGACATATTACAATGGATTTTTTTATAGGTGAAACAAGTTTCAAATTTGGAGGAAGACATTATAGAGAGACTTTAGCACGTATTTTATCGACAATCGATTGAATAAGTGATTTCCAAGTTGTTTTTTTGCTAAATAATATCTGTTACAATGACTTTTCTATGTGATGAAAACTGTTTTATTAAGTTGAATACATAACATATTATTGTAAGTTTGTAAAGTAAACTCGATTGTCGTAAGTTACTGTGCGTTGTCTAAGAATAGCTCTAGTGTACGTTTCTTGCTGTGATATTTTTCTTGCATATGTTGTACAAGAGCTGATGTGTGTAGCGGAAAGTGTGTGGGTTTCTGCGGGATATATGTTGTTAATCTTTAAACTTTTCGAAAAAAATAAATTATAAAGTGAGTGACTAATGGTTTTATCTTCCTTGTTCGCAAAAAAAAAAAAATCACAAAAATATTATCCACGCATTAATATGAGGCAAAATACAACACTGCCTGCGGTGAGGGATTCTTGGTTTTAACCCATTTCACAACGCCCCTATTCACACCTGCTGACGTAAAAATATTCATGAACACATTCCATTTTCTATAAAAAAAAATCAGAAATTACTTGAAAGTTGGTGTTCTGCGACCTCGCTTTCAAGGGCTGGCGCATCCTCACCGCCATGAAGTGCGCAAAGAATATAAGTAAGGGTGACATCTGGATACGTCATGCCTTGAGGCCATTGGCCAGTGCAGCTGAAAGCGCGTGTTCGAAAGAGACCGGGCGGGGAGTGCTGCGAACGTCCTAACCTGGGAGCACGTAGTCTGAAATTGGATCAACATCAATTTCTTTCTGCGTCTCAGCTACAAATTCCACATCCGTATTGAATCACCCAAAATATTTTCTCCTCCCATTGTATAATGCTGCCATTTGATGGCTGCAACCCGTTGCATAATGGTACTCATTACGAAACAGTTTTCATTATGATACAGGTTCTTGAACAAATCACAGAGAAGCTTACAAAACAATTATTGAGATTTCATTAATTATTGAGAATCTTTATAATAAAGGGTTCATTCGATTGTGTATATTTAAATTGCAATTAATATTATATTAAGCTTCTCAGTTTTAATTTATTTTATTTGTAGTAATTTTTAATGAAAATTAATGTGAAATATTATTTAAAATAAATTGAAACAATTTCAGTTTGATCCTATTTGACTAGTGCAGTGGTAGTTATTGGAGAGAACATTTGACTAAGGTGAAGATCTGAATGCAAGTCATGTTGAATTAAATGTTGCTACCATGTTCTCCTTAAAAAAAAGTCTAATTTAAAATATCTGGTGAATCAAAGGTGGACTTGACACCTCCAGAAATAAGACAAAAGCGAAAATGGTGACGTGGGAATTATTGCTGCAACTTATGTACTCCCTCGCAGGCGGTCTCGTAAAACAAAGCCACCTGCCGAGGGGGGGGGGAGAGCTGTCCGCGAGGTGGCCTTGCTGAATTCTGCATTCCAATTGCCACGAAACGATTCAATGTAAAAGTTTAATTTACAAAAGTCGCAGAAAAAGTACCGTATGAAACTCGATGTAAAGAGTACTCGCTCGTACCGTAACATCACACTCGTGTATTAATCCGCATCATTACATCATTGTTTCATAACGTACCACTATTATTTGGTGTTGCCGTTGAGAAATGAAGGCGCGAGGCCCTTCCAAGGCGAAACCGCAAGTGGCGAGCGAGGGGCGCTGCGAGGGTCAAAGGCGCCGCGGGGTCGGCGCCCGCGCGCTGCAGCCAGCAGACGGAGCGGGGGAGGGGAGGGGGCGTCGCGCGGCGGTGGCGCAGCGCCCCTGCAGCGCCGGTTTATTTATAGGGCGGCGGCGGCGGCGGCGGCGGCGGCGGCGGGCAGGGGCTGTGGCGCGCGGGGGAGGGGCGCGCGGGGAGATGTGGGTCAGGGAGGGCTCGCACCGCCCTGGCCGCACGCCCCACGCCACCACACCAAGCACCGCTCCTTTAATGCTCGCACAACGAACAACGGTTGCACTTCATGCACTCACATTCACACGTCATAACGTGCAACAATATTACTCTCTTCTCAACCATTATGTACAAAGAGGCGAAAAGTAATCTTCATTGATATCAACATTCCCGATTACGTTGTAAGCTTGTTTTGAAGATTCCTTCTGTGTCTTTAAAGCATGCCTTTGTTAAAGTAATCCAAAGGTACATTAGCGACAAATCGCCTCCCACTTTTGAATTAGTCGCGTAGCGGTATCTAAGAGAAACAAAAAGAAATTTTGCGCAGTCATCAGCGGCAGCTTAGAAGCTACCGCTCGTGTTAATATTTTGCTTGCCTTCGAAAACGGATTCAGGACGATTCTTCTACACCAGGACTGTGCAACTTAAAAAAGGCTTATGGGCCACATATCAAATTCTAGTTAAGCCGCGGACCGCACCATAATTTTTAAAATGGTTTTTACCCTAACTAATCAGATTATACTGAAACATACGTTAGACAGACTTTCATTCAACATAAAGATTAATTAAATTTGTTCAAGGAATTGGTCGGCCCGACCGGGATTCGAACCCGGGCCTTCTGGTTTACGCCCAGCTGCTCTGACCACTAAGCTACCGAGTCAACCAACCCCTTGAACCCAACCCTTAATGGTCAGAGCAGCTGGGCGTAACCAGAAGGCCCGGGTTCGAATCCCGGTCGGGCCGACCAATTCTTTGAACAAATTTAATAATTAAAAAACGCATTGTTACTTAGTAGCAAGGTCACAATTTGGATTCTATACGACTGCGGAACATATTCTCCGAGCGTAATAGCCTTCCAACAAGGTGACGGGAAAGGTGACAATTATCTAATGATTAAAGTACATGCAACGAGAAAATTAATATATCATTAAATAAAAATAAGGTGAATTGTTCAATTGTATTGTAATTGGTTGGTAGACTAAATTTTTTCAAAGCAGTCGCGGGACGCCCGAAAAGACCCGGCGGGCCGTCAGTCAAAAAGTCGTGTCCTCTCCTTCCGATTCGTGCTCGTGCACACGCCAAAACGAAATCGGATGGAAGCATGGCTACGCCAGGGCTCTTCCCCTCCGCTGCAGCAGCGCTCGCAATGACACGGAAAGGAGGTCAGCCGTAACCCTCTGCGAAGGTCCATTGCATTCATTACGCGCCGAGTGCGTCTGGGTCGCCTGGAGGCTGCGCGGCGGAAGGTTCCCTGCACCACCAACAGCGACACTCCACAACTACAATTACAACTTCACCCTTAACAAGTGACGTGCGGTCACAGTGATGGCGAGGAGAAATATACTCACTGTCCTCTCCATCTGTGCGATGCAGAATGTTTTGGTTTACAATTCCTTCTTACCTCTTTCTAGACAATGTTCGGGCGTGGGCTAGCTTATCTAGTTGAGCCGTTCGCTTCTCACAGAATCAGTTGAAAGTTACGGATCGGTCACGATGACCGCACCTCACCAGTAGTAGAAGTTATACTTGTTAATGCACGTTTATACTTAATAAATAATTTTCATTTAACAGGGTATTTAATTATTAAAATAAAGGCTGTTTTATGTGGTCAATATCATTTCAAAGCCCTTCTATGCGTAGTTCAATAGTCAGCTCTGAAGAAAAAATGTGGATCAATATATGACCTGAAATTCACTCAGTGAATCATTAGAAATATTATTTTCTGTTTATTTTATAAACTACAAACTCTTCGATTTTTCTCTTTATTATGCCTCTGGTAACGTGAAAGAAAATTGTTAATTCGAAGTGAAATGAAATAACGAATATATAATCAGTCTAAAACTTCCCCGGTCACAGTGACCGCACGTCACCGGTAACAGAAGTTCGAAAGCCTGTCGCCAGTTGACGGTTAATCCACAGAAATGTGGGTATCATTATAAAAGCGAAAATGGAAATCATTTATACTTATTACGTGCATATTATACTAACAAGCTGATAATCCACGAATCTGTCATTTTTATTTCGATGCCTACTAATTCTCCTGGATTAACAATACTTGTGAATTTTCGTGGTTTATTCCACGACAAAAGTCTTGTGGAGCTGTCTCTCCGCTTCTGATTCAATCTGTTCATTGTGTAGGTTGTCGCCAGTCGTAGAATGATCGACTGCTAGTGATATTCCAGGCGCGTCAACAACTAGCGTCATTAGTCTCGTACGTGTAGTGCATGTTTTTTCCTCGGGAGGTGGCGGTGGTCTTCCCCCGCTGGATGGCGAGATCCGGCGCCGACCTACAACTGGAAAGATACGAAAATATGTGGATACGTACTGTTTTTCGTTTTAAGATAATGCAGTTCAATATTGTGTTAGAGGAGACGTCTGTCCCTGTTATACCAACATTCGTTTGATACATGCAAACAATAATAATAAAAATAATAATGCCAATAAAAGATAAATAAATAGTAGTTTATGCAATTAGTTTATAATGTTAAGCTTTATTGCATGAGTACATGTTTTGAAACAAGAGGCGTTAGGAGCGAGTTTTCTAATTTGTACGAATGCAATAAAGCAATATTATAAACGAATTGCATACGCTATTTTTTTGTATGGCAGCATTATAAATTTATAAGAGAATCAAACTTAATTTTCCCCAAAACTTTACTGTGGTGTCTCGGGTACTTGACATCCGTGCGAGGAAACGGTGGTTGGCTGCTTCGTTTACCTCTACCTCCCTCCGATTCTCTCGCTGCGATTGGCTGAATGTGCGATGACGCAATCATTCGTGCCGTAAAACCTAATACGTTATCATTTGTGCCGTAAAACGCCAATTATGAACGATTTCTTGCAACAGACAAAATCGTTTATAATGCTGGAATATAAAAAATAATATTGCGATGCGACGAACAGGGAAAGCGCAAGGGAACGCGCTCTCTTTCCGGCTGCTGCCGCGAGGTCCTTCTGCGCATGCGCGCGCGGCGGCGGCCGGGAATGGGGAGGCACAGAAGTCACGGACACTATTTTTTTTCTAAAAGAAATGTTATCAGATCCCAAAATTTCATTTATATCTTCAAAGAAATGCTGCTAGGGTGTGTTTACATCAATTTTTTGATTTCCCATCCTATTGCTGATTTCAAAATCATCCCAATGTATGCATGATATGACCTGATGTCATGCAAGGTTTCACCCCCCACCTTAATTTTAAATGCACTTTCTTCGACTAGCAATATAGGAAATTGTATTTTTTGTACAATACTGCTGCTAGCTTTAGAGTGAAGCTAGCAGCACACCCGCAGGGCGCGACATCAGCCAGATCGATTGGGGAATATCGAGTTCCGAGAATCGACTGAACGGGTTAGCCGCTAGCGCTGTTCACAGACGTGCAGATGGACGTTTTGCCGACATTCGATTTTTTGGTATCAAGGACCCATAAAACATTTCTGCCTACACCAGGGGTTAAAGGATTTTTTTTCTTCTAAATTTAGCACCTGGATTTATCCGCTTTTCGTGACCAGGGACCTGTAATAAGACTTTTTCTGCCGAAAATTCGCCATTTCTTCGCGCAGCATGACGTAAGTTGCTGAGTACTTCGTTGGGAGAAAGCAAAACCACCGCAGCGCATCAGCAATATTCCTTCCCCGCCAGAAAGCTTTTTTCAGCTTCCGCCTGTCAGTGTCATTTATTTGTTTTGGGGGCAGTGCAATCGGCGCGCGGGGCGCAGCCCCTCTTGCGGCAGAAGGGGGGGGGGGGGGGTGCTCCTCATCTAGCCAGAGCTAACCTATAACCCTAGCCCGCTCGTATGCCTAACAGCCGCGGCACTTCGCCGATCCTTATGGAAGCTAGCGAACGGACGAAGTTTCACATTGTGGCCGCACGAGCGCTGGTCGCCGACCATTCGCGAGCCCTTCGGGCCGCTTTAATACACGTGGAAATGCCCGTATTTCTGGCAATTTTGGTCACGTACAGTCATATGAGGCATTGCAAACTCACGTTGGTGATAATACAATACAATATTGAAATTATAAATCACTGTGCAGTTTGCTTAAAAGAAAATGTGGAGCGAATACTTCAAATTAACCCTGAAATACACAGCATGCGTGAAATCTACTTGGTTAGTGAGCCAGTAGTGATTCTTCTTGACGTATAAAATACAATATTTATTTTTATTTATTTCTCATATTTGCCTGTATATTTAGGAGTTTAAAGAGAACTATACTGCACATGCCTTTAAGGGATTTTAAAGCCTGTGGATGAAAACGAAAAAAGAAAAAAAAAACAACCAACTATTATTTTATCAGTTTTTATACCATCTATTTTTATATTTTCGAACTGTATTTATTCTCTAATCTACATTACACGCTCAAAAAAGTCTAAATTCAAAAGAGGAGAAGTGTTCGTGAAGAAATAAAATTGCTAAATAACTGCAAGGAACTAGTTCTAAAACGGACGACGAACGCTGTTATAAATAAATATTGACGCTGCTGTAAACAACACTCAGGAAAATTCACTCAAAAAAACGTACTCCAAATCACTATTGCCCTTGTAAAAAATTTCTCACCTAGAGATAGAATCAGAAAGTTACTTACGACTAGCAAAATTCATATTGGCCCTCTCATGGAGGTACAAGAAAAAACTATTAGAGATTTTCAATAAGAGCAATTAAATTACAATGTAGAAATTACTTCTAATTCTTTGAGTAGACCGCTTCCAAATTCCACAACAATGATAGAACAATAAATCAAACATCAGAAATAAAATTCAACAATCAGACATCTCGTGATCTCCAATAACGTTTGTGAAAAAATATCACTTTTTGATTGAAATGTGTTACAATACGAGAAATATCCAAAGCTATCTCAGACGATCATTCCCAGTACTTGAAGCCAGTGTGTTCTTATTGAACGTAAACAGAAATTGTTTGTGCTATTTGTGAGCTTTTTTTTGTATCGAATTCTGAGAGTAAACTGAATTGTTAGGTAGCCGAGGTAAGAGTTACATATTTTATTAATGTTCAGAAACATAAAGAATGTATGTTAATATTTATTCACTATGTGAAGATAATTGGGTGGGTGGTTCTTAAATAAATCAGACTCATCTTTAACTAACCCTCATGGTTATTTGTGATAGAGCAATTTTTTGTGAAAGCTATACCGCAACTTTCAATGTTTGTTGTGAAAAGAAACCTTCAAAAATGTATAAAGCCAGCTTTGCAAAGAAACAGTTTCCATGAGTGTGACGAGAGCGCAGATTTAATAACGATCATTGACATAATTTGAGAACATTTTTTATCAGAGGTCGTGACGAACATTGCTGCTGTTACTAAAGAAGTAATGGAGATGCCTAAATACTTTACTTCAAAGCCTGTAAGTTGAAAAGTTCTGTTTGTAATGTGGATCTCCTTATATTTGCATGCAGCAGCAGATCGAGGAATGGTCGGCGAGCAGCGCGCCAGCGGCCAGTAGCGGAACTTATAGCTATAACAAGGAGGTCAGAGCGCCGAGACTTTTAATGCATACTACCGGGCTATGCTATAAGTAACCTACTGGCGCTTTGGCCGTTTCCTTAAGTCTAGGAAAAATGTTTCTTCTAAATGCCGCGTTTTAGTTTGGATTTTTTTCTCAATTACACTCTCTTACAATTCACGCACTGATTCACACTATTTCTCGCATTACTTTCATTCATTCATTAGAGAGCTTTTGCCACCTCGGACGTTAAGCACTATCTATCTTCTGCTCATGTGCAGTTAAAGTTTCCCATCACTTGAGCGCATCTGCACATGGGCAGAAGATCGAGAGCACTTGACTTTATGTACATTATTTCCATTTGCACTTTCTCTCCATGGCACCGATTGAGCAGCTGCTAGAGACCACAAAGCCACTATCCCTTTGCTATGGCTCGTAAGCCACGAGCATAATACACCCCCTAGAGTTCGTACGGCATGTCAGAGATGCCCCGAGAATAATGGCTTCTAGCTCTTATCACTGTAATGTGACACGTGCAACAACCCGTAGGGCTTGTGGCACACGCCCCCCGCGCGCGCGGCCGCTAGAGGAGAAGGCGCGGGCGCCGCGGGGCCGGTCGGGTCAGCGGCGGTGGGCGTCGCGACGCCGGGCGGAGGTCGAGGACGCGCCGCGCCACGGCCCACGCCCAAGGCGGGGCGGCCACGGCAGCCTCCAATATTTTATTACTACCAATACGTCCTTTCTTTTCTTTTCATACTAACTGTTTTCCTTCTTTTCCTTTCGTAATAATAAACAAACATTTTAAACTACCAATCTTTTATTACTCCACTACCACTCCTACATATTATTACTCCACTACCAATCTATGTTTAGTCACTGCAGGTTCGCGTACAGGACTTTGTCCTCTGCGAAATCATGTCGTATTTTACATTACTTGTATTTTTACAATTTGTAATAAATAAATAAATAAAATAAATTATTTGGAATATACCATATATACATCTACTGTATTGTTTATTGACCTTAATAAACAGACATGGTAATTTTATAACAATTTATATATATATATATATATATATATATATATATATATATATATATATAAATAAAATACATAGAGGCACTGACAGTCCCTAGATCTGCTCCTTAGGTAGCTGGTTGCAACCTGGAGTCGATTTTATATTCAGCCGACACATAACATCTTTAGTCGTGATATACAGGAATAATATTAATAATAATAATAATAATAATAATAATAATAATAATAATAATAATAACTCCACCTAGGGAGTACACGACCTTGCAGTTGGTGGTGGAGCTTGAGTACCCCCATGAGCCTAAAAGCTATGTCAGTGGTAGCCTAGCTACCGGTGGGGCCTCCCTTGCTGAATGGGTTGAAGGTGAGGGGTCAGACGAAGAAGTACTCCATTTTGAGGAGAGTGGGAAGTAAGTAGAGAGGGAAGGGTCATGAACCTTTGGACTTCCTGTTGTCGGCCCATAGAGGGTACAGGAGAGAAACTGGTTTGGCACACCAGGCCACTGATTAGAGTGGAGGCCCGAACCTTGCATTAGCCAGCGAAGGAGGCTGCCTTCAGCAGTCAGTGAAAATCCCGTAGGGTTTAGTAATGCCGACTGGCGATCGGAGGGACCCCTTGCTGGGCCCTGCGGGGGGATGCCCCGAGGCCACTGTGGGTCGCAGTAACGGATGGCAGGAAACAACCCGAGGGTTAAGTGTGATCTGTGAACTCGAACTTGCGTCCTGCGAATCTTCAATTCAAACCAATGAGCAAAATGGATAGAACAAGCAATGTAATGAATCTTAACGTGCCTTGTTCTGCCAATGTCCCATACCTGCTCAGAAACCGAGCTAATGTCACCTTGTCGACGTCTGGCCATCCCACGGATGCTAGTCCCAGGGACCCAGAGCCGGCAGTAGCTCGAAGCCATCGTCAGAGATGGACCCGGGATGAATTAAAGGAGGTGATGTGGTGCTTTTACTACGCAAAAGCGAAAAATGGGGGCTCTGAAATAGAAGTTTTCAAGGTATGGAGAGAGCGGAACCCAGATATGAGACCTACCCTAGACTCAAAGAAGCTTGCCAGTCAACGACGATACATACTCAGCAGTGGAAAATTCACAGCAGATCAACTTGCTGACATTGAGAGAAATGCGGAATATGTACTTCGCTCGAACAATCCACATGGACGAACATGTAGAACTTGAAAATGATGATCCCGTGGAAGGTTCATCGCTTTCCAGTGAAACACACGTCAGTGGTGAAAACTCATCTGGCAATGAATTACACGATAAGGACATGATGCGAAATCTCCTTCGGCGCGAGATAGAAAGAGTTAGTCAACTTCCGTTTGAATCTCGCGAACCGTTGAGGAGAATATACGAAAATGCCAAAGCTAAAAGAGTGATAGAAACAGTGAATTCTGTCTTAAATGAGGTGGTGGAGACCCCAGGCAGAGATCTAGATATTACTGAAATCAATCACATCATATATGCACTGGATATCTAGTATCTCAGATATTTTGGGGCCAGCCAAGAACACCGACGGCCGACAGCAAAACAGAGTAAACAGCTCTGTACCCCCATGGATGAACAGAATTATGAAACGGATAGCCGACACCCGGCGTGAAATATCATTCTTAGCTGAGGCATCTTCTAAATCAACGCACACCTCTAAAGTTCAACGAAAAATATTCAATGTTGAACAAAATACCAAATTGAAAATGACACCAGCAGGCTAATGGTAGTTGAGAAGCTAAAAGAGAAAATTCAAGCATGGGCTCAACGAATAAGAAGGTACAAACGTAGAATAGATTTCCGTGTACAGAACCGGTTGTTTGAAACAGACGCGAAGAGATTCTATCGCAATCTGACTCAAAAACCGAATGGCAAAGCTGTTACTCCTTCAAAAGATGACGTCGAAGCATTTTGGGCAGGAATCTGGGAAGAGAGCAGATCCTACAACAAAGACGCATCTTGGCTTCAATCTGAAGTTGATGCTGCGATGAACTTGTAGAAACAGTGGAAGATGTTCACCAATTCTCGGAAGAGGACCTCTTCCAAGCAATTAAGAACATGGGAAACTGGAAGTCCCCCGGGATTGATAAGATCCAGATTTATTGGATTAAGAAATTAACAGCAATACATTCTCATCTAGCAAAGGCTGTTAATAAAATTTTGAAAACCCAAAGGAAATCCCGGAATGGCTCACACGCGGCATCACGTATTTGCTACCCAAAGCGGGAGACAGCTCTTTGGCGAAGAACTACAGGCCAATTACTTGTCTGCCAGTACTGTATAAAGTTATAACTTCAGCTATAGCTGACAAAATGTATAGACATCTAGATAAGAATCATCTAATGCCAGCTGAACAAAAAGGATGTCGTAAAGGCTCTTATGGGTGTAAGGAAATCTTGCTACTGAATAAAGTCATCTTGAATGATGTAAAGAAACGCAAACGTAATTTGAGCATGGCTTGGATTGACTACCAAAGGCCTTTGATAGTGTACCACACGATTGGATTTTGAAGACCCTGGAGATCTATCGATTTCATCCTATACTTGTTGAGTTTTGCAAGGCTAGTATGAAGTCGTGGAAGATACCAGGTTACTAATCCACAGCGGAAAGGAAGCAGTAGAAACAAGAAGTATTCAGATTAACAGGGGTATTTTTCAAGGAGATTCACTATCCCCCTCTGCTGTTTTGCATTAGTTTGATCCCACTATCGAGACAGTTTGTCGCAAGCTGACTTTGGTTTTAAGCTCCATGGTGATGAAAGGCCAGTATCACATTTGTTTTACATGGATGATCTGAAAGTGTTTGCCAAGAATGAAGCGATTCTCTCCCAAATGCTGTCTGTCGTGAATGACTTTAGCAATGACATCTGCATGAAGTTAGGTCTTGACAAGTGTGCAAAAAATCAATTTAAAAAGAGGGAAACTCACAACGTCTGAGAACATTGAAATTGATACGCACACTGTGATTCAAGATCTTGAGCCAGGTAAAACTTACAAATATCTGGGCATTGAAGAATGTGAACCATCTCGAATGACAGAATGAAAGAGATAATTCGTAGGGAGTATTATAGAAGAGTGAGACTGGTCCTGCAGTCCGCTCTGAATTCCAGGAATAAAATATCTGCAATAGGTGGTTTGGCGGTACCTGTAGCCGAATACAGTTTTGGACTAGTGGACTGGACTGAGCAAGAAAATTCGCACCATGGATCGAAAAACCAGAAAAACTGCTGACAATGCATCATGTTTCCACCCTCGAGCTGATATACATAGACTTTATGTGGCACGTAAGGAAGGAGGAAGAGGCCTTAGACAAATTGAGGCCTCCTGGCACAACGCAGATAGTCGGGTTGGGTAAGTATGTAGTCAGCCATCAAGACGACCCTCTAATGAGGCAGGTCATGAAATCTGACCGAAGAATGGGAAACAGAGGCATTGTTAGTGTAGCAAGAAACATTGCGAAGAAACTAGGCAAGACACGTCGAATAACACAGACACTGAACTTCTGATGCTGCTAAACATGAAGTGTGAGACCCAAAAAATGTTAAAGAAATCGTGGAGAGACAAACCACTCCACGGTCAATACCTAAAAAGAATGGACAAGGTGCAGATCAATAAAGATCAATCATTTATGTGGCTTAAAAGGGGAAGGATGAAGCCAGAATCGGAAGCACTTGTAATAGCTGCCCAAGATCAGGCCTTGAGAACACGACATTATGATAAAGCGGTTCTCAAAATTTCCCAAGATGACAAATGCCGCATTTGCCTGGAGCAAGTAGAAACCATTGATCATATTGTCTCAGCTTGTCCAATCCTAGCAAAGACCGAATACCTCAAAAGACTGACAGGGTGTGTAGCTACCTCCACTGGCAGATCTGTACCGCCCTCGAAGTTCCAAACACATGCCCCAAGTGGTACGAACACTCACCGAAACCGGTGACGTCTGTTGGATTGTGTACGATATTGTACGACCAACAAATTCAAACTGATCGCACGATAGCGGCAAACAAACCGGATATAGTTATCCGGGATTTGGCCAAAAAATCGTGTTTACTTATCGATGTTGCTGTACCTTGCGATCAAACGTCGTTACCAAGGAGGCAGAGAAACGTCTTAAATACAAGAGTTGGGAAATCGAGATCAGCCGAATGTGGGGCGTAAAAGCACAGGTTCGTCCCGATAGTTATCGGAGCTCTGGGATTTGTTCCGCAAAATTTGAGTAAGAACTTGTCTAAACTCCCAGGTAATTCAAAAGACTGGGAAGTGCCAAGAAATTGCTTTATTTGGAACAGCCCACATTTTGCGTAAAGTATTGTAGAGGCACTGATAGTCACCGAATCTGCTCCTTAGGTAGCTGGTTGCAACCTGGAGTAGATTTTATATTCAGCCCGACTCATAAGATCTTTAGTCGTGATGTAATGGAATAATAATAATAATAATAATAATAATAATCAGGGCCCGGATAATTATGTACTAAAAATTAGGAAAATATGTACATATATATGTAGTAAAATGTATAGAAATAAGTACTAAAAAGTAAGAAATATGTAACACTTTAATTATTATATCAATTCGTTTTAATAAAATACTTTTGCTTAAATGTTGATCTGTGGAGACTTAATATACTCGTAAAGAACAAAATTAAAACATAATTCTACTCACAATTCTGTTATTTACAACGGTCTCTGTAAAAAATGAGAAACAAATATTTGTTTCAAATACTTAGAAAATAGCTGAACGTGACGTCACCGACGCTTTAAAATTACTTTCGGTCATGTGACTTGCTTTTTCTTCGTCTTTTTTCGTCTTCCTCGTCTCCTCCTTTTTCGTCGTCCGTCTCCTCCTTCTTCTTCGTTGTCTCCTCCTTCTTCTTCGTCGTCTCCTCCTTCTTCGTCGTCGTCTCCTCCTTCTTCTTCGTCTCCTTTTCGTCGTTGTTTTCTTCGTCTTCGTCGTTTTCTTCGTCTTCTTCTTCTTCTTCGTTGTCCTCGTTTCTCTGTTTTTCTCTTCGTCGGTATTGTACTGGAGTTTAATCAACACCACCTACATCTAGTTAGGTGGCGTTGATTTAGTTCCCGGCATACTTACCAGACGCCCGCAGCAGCGCAAAAACGAAAAAAACACGTTTTTGGAAATTTCTTAGAATTTTATAGCCATTTCTGGAAACAAATTATCAGTTCCCTATTAGGACGCCGAGACGCGTCGAATGACACCTCGTTTGTCTCAAATAGTGTACGGGAAGTACTCTACTTGTGAGAGACGGAACGGCTCATCCGCAAGCATGCACACGAGGAGGTTTACTCAAATACTCTATAGGGAGAAATTTTTCCTATTATCTATTCGAAGGCCTTGTACCGACCAAGTGTTTCACATCGCATGAAAGTACTGGTGTATATTCAAACTTTGTCCCAACATGTCACTGTTCAATGCTATTCCCGGATTAGGGAATAAAAACAATGCTGGTTGATATTTAATCAACTGACTCTTAGCACAAATTCAGCTTTCTTTAATAATGTTCTTACCCAAGACGCTATTGCTTGACTTCTCTGAAAAGATAAACCAAACTTTGCGTATGGCAAATTCCCAGTCCTGCGTTACCACAAGGTTTAAGCCAATCGCCGTGAATTATTTTCTGTCCTTTTCTTATCCAAAAGCTGTAGTGCCACATCATGATTTTACTTTAGATTTTCACCTCACAGAGATACTTTACAAACAAGGGTTTAGGCTCCAGTGCAACAAACGGGGAAAGAAAACTGTTAATGGCGCTTTCCTGAGCTGCGTTGGAGCGTGTAATTTTTGGCGAAGGGCATTAAGGTCAAGAGAGACCTCTGAAAAATACGTTGTGGGCGCGAGTTATCGCTCGCTAGACGTACCATTTTTCATACACAAAATGTATTTCTGAGTAGTATTTTGTTCTCTGCTTACTCGCGCTGAAATCTACACATTGGAACTTTGGAGTTCAACACCTTGCCCTTTTGTAGATTCCCTGCTGCTGCGATATCAACATTTTTACGCATGCAATAGCGCCAAATTTGCTGAGGAGGCTGCCGAAAATTGTTTGACAATGCTGAATTCTTTGTCTTGGTTATTCCTTACAAAAACATGTAGTATAAATGAAGAATTATACAAAAGAGAATGCAGAAAACGAAAATATTAATAAATATTTTAAAAAATATTACTTTTGTGAAAAATATGTAAATATATGTAATTTCGGGTAGTATATGTAAATATATGTACTAAAAAGTACTCGTTTTAGGCCATAATCGACATGGAATCGTAAATATATTGTGGTTTTGACTTGATAGAGTTAACATACGGAAATATTAATTACATAATTATCCGGGCCCTATC